>CAUDMG010003218.1:472500-1015000 GCA_958450375.1 Homarus gammarus | reverse complement strand
GTACGTCAACATACTGAGTATTTGAGCAAACTCATCTTCCTGTGAAAGCTTGAAGAATGCAGTGAGGCTCGTATCAGCAGGATTTGCCATTTGATTTTGGAGGGACTCTTCTGTGAAGTATACTCTTTGTCCATTTTCCAGGTGAACAGCCAGATGAACTACTGTTGGACATCATTCGTGTTTGGGAAAATTAAAAATTCTCCATAGGGCTTCATTGCTGCATATATAACGGCCCTGCTGAAACTGGGTCACCTCATCATGATTTCCATCCTTTTCCAATGTAAAGATCGCTTCCATCAATAGTTCATTAACGATGTATGGAAGTTCCACCATGGCTTTCATTACGGTACAGCAAAGTATATTTTTTTAGGATTAAACTGTTATTATTTTATTGTCTAATCATCACCACATATAACACCATCCATCATCACTATATATAACACCATCCATCATCACCACATATAACACCACCCATCATCACTACATATAACACCACCCATCATCACTACATATAACAACATCCATCATCACTACAGATAGGTAAAGTAGTTCCGAGATTCTTGTGCGGACACACACACACACACACACAAACACACACACAGACATACTTCTTTGTTTTATATATATATATATATATATATATATATATATATATATAATCAACGACCTCACCAGCAAGGAATCGAACCCTCGACCTACTGGGTGTGACTAGGGAACGCTTACCGGCTAGGCCACAAGGACACTAAAAGCAGTTCTAGACTCTGTTATATTTCACACAAAGCCTGTTCATCGAGCTGATGGCGCCGTGAACCTCAATGGGAAACTGCCCGTGCCACTTATGTGGTGTCAGTAGCATTTTACCGAATCCAGCTGGTATGAAACGCGAGGTACATATATATACTTCATTTTTAGTCCATTTAACACGCGGACTTTGAACATATAATCAACGACCTCACCAGCAAGGAATCGAACCCTCGACCTACTGGGTGTGACTAGGGAACGCTTACCGGCTAGGCCACAAGGACACTAAAAGCAGTTCTAGACTCTGTTATATTTCACACAAAGCCTGTTCATCGAGCTGATGGCGCCGTGAACCTCAATGGGAAACTGCCCGTGCCACTTATGTGGTGTCAGTAGCATTTTACCGAATCCAGCTGGTATGAAACGCGAGGTACATATATATACTTCATTTTTAGTCCATTTAACACGCGGACTTTGAACATATAATCAACGACCTCACCAGCAAGGAATCGAACCCTCGACCTACTGGGTGTGACTAGGGAACGCTTACCGGCTAGGCCACAAGGACACTAAAAGCAGTTCTAGACTCTGTTATATTTCACACAAAGCCTGTTCATCGAGCTGATGGCGCCGTGAACCTCACTGGGAAACTGCCCGTGCCATTTATGTGGTGTCAGTAGCATTTTACCGAATCCAGCTGGTATGAAACGCGAGGTACATATATATACTTCATTTTTAGTCCATTTAACACGCGGACTTTGAACATATAATCAACGACCTCACCAGCAAGGAATCGAACCCTCGACCTACTGGGTGTGACTAGGGAACGCTTACCGGCTAGGCCACAAGGACACTAAAAGCAGTTCTAGACTCTGTTATATTTCACACAAAGCCTGTTCATCGAGCTGATGGCGCCGTGAACCTCAATGGGAAACTGCCCGTGCCACTTATGTGGTGTCAGTAGCATTTTACCGAATCCAGCTGGTATGAAACGCGAGGTACATATATATACTTCATTTTTAGTCCATTTAACACGCGGACTTTGAACATATAATCAACGACCTCACCAGCAAGGAATCGAACCCTCGACCTACTGGGTGTGACTAGGGAACGCTTACCGGCTAGGCCACATAAGTGGCACGGGCAGTTTCCCATTGAGGTTCACGGCGCCATCAGCTCGATGAACAGGCTTTGTGTGAAATATAACAGAGTCTAGAACTGCTTTTAGTGTCCTTGTGGCCTAGCCGGTAAGCGCTCCCTAGTCACACCCAGTAGGTCGAGGGTTCGATTCCTTGCTGGTGAGGTCGTTGATTATATGTTCAAAGTCCGCGTGTTAAATGGACTAAAAATGAAGTATATATATGTACCTCGCGTTTCATACCAGCTGGATTCGGTAAAATGCTACTGACACCACATAAGTGGCACGGGCAGTTTCCCATTGAGGTTCACGGCGCCATCAGCTCGATGAACAGGCTTTGTGTGAAATATAACAGAGTCTAGAACTGCTTTTAGTGTCCTTGTGGCCTAGCCGGTAAGCGTTCCCTAGTCACACCCAGTAGGTCGAGGGTTCGATTCCTTGCTGGTGAGGTCGTTGATTATATGTTCAAAGTCCGCGTGTTAAATGGACTAAAAATGAAGTATATATATATATGTATATATATATATATATATATATACAAGTAAATCACTGTAGGTGCGCGTGATCTAGGTATATGCTGATAACCACAAGGAAAGAAGAAAACACGAAGTTCCCAAGCGCTTTCCTGTAATTCACATCTTCAGGGGTGAGTACAGACTGTACTCACCCCTGAAGATGTGAATTACACGAAAGCGCTTGGGAACTTCGTGTTTTCTTCTTTCCTTGTGGTTATCAGCATATATATATATATATATATATATATATATATATATTATTGATACATCTCACACGTAGAGGTAATTTACACATAGGTACACACTCACACGACAACCACACGTTGTACAGATACAGAATATACACCACACTACATACATACACGTACTTACACACACATCCACACACATTTTTCGTACAAATATGCACATATATAATCAACCGGTAAAAGAGCGAGGCAGCATATTAAGAGCCCTACTCTATGAGATTCTCCCTGCCCCTTCGGTGGCCGCGTCTTACTTAAACATAATAACTGCCGTGCTTTAGCCATAATTACCATTAAAAGCCGACTATTATTGCCAGTTTGAATAATCTGGCCACTGACTTCACTCGCTTACCAGATAAATATGCTTAGGCAGCTGCAATACAAGATAATAACAGTGTTTACCAGCGTGTAAACCAGTTGGGTCAGTTCATGCCCTATGATCTGTGCTCATACCGTCCTTGTTTATATCGTGCTACAGGTGAGATGCGGCCGACCCACCACACCTCACCCATACCACCACCACATCTCCACACATCCATAATGCCACTCCATCCCTCACCAATACAGCCACACTGCTACACCGCACCTCATCCACACCACCTTACTGCTGCACCGCACCTCATCCACACCACCATACTGCACCTCACCCATACCGCCACACTGCCACACCGCACCTCACCCATACCGCCACACTGCCACACCGCACCTCACCCATACCGCCACACTGCCACACCGCACCTCACCCATACCGCCACCCTGTCACACCGCACCTCACCCATACCGCCACACTGCACCTCACCCATACCGCCACACTGCCACACCTCCCCTCACCCAGACCGCCACACTGCACCTAACCCATACCGCCACACTGTCACACCGCACCTCACCCATACCGCCACACTGCCACACCTCCCCTCACCCATACCACCACACTGCCACACCACACCTCACCCATACCGCCACACCGCACCTCACCCATACCGCCACACTGTCACACCGCACCTCACCCATACCGCCACACTGTCACACCGCACCTCACCCATACCGCCACACTGCCACACCTCCCCTCACCCATACCGCCACACTGCACCTCACCCATACCGCCACACTGCCACACCTCCCCTCACCCATACCGCCACACTGTCACACCGCACCTCACCCATACCGCCACACTGCCACACCTCCCCTCACCCATACCGCCACACTGCACCTCACCCATCCCGCCACACTGTCACACCGCACCTCACCCAGACCGCCACACTGCACCTCACCCATACCGCCACACTGTCACACCGCACCCATACCGCCACACTGCCACACCTCCCCTCACCCATACCGCCACACTGCACCTCACCCATACCGCCACACTGTCACACCGCACCTCACCCAGACCGCCACACTGTCACACCGCACCTCACCCAGACCGCCACACTGTCACACCGCACCTCACCCAGACCGCCACACTGCACCTCACCCATACCGCCACACTGTCACACCGCACCTCACCCATACCGCCACACTGCCACACCTCCCCTCACCCATACCGCCACACTGCACCTCACCCATACCGCCACACTGCCACACCGCACCTCACCCAGACCGCCACACTGCACCTCACCCATACCGCCACACTGCCACACCGCACCTCACCCATACCGCCACACTGCCACACCTCCCCTCACCCATACCGCCACACTGCACCTCACCCATACCGCCACACTGTCACACCGCACCTCACCCAGACCGCCACACTGTCACACCGCACCTCACCCAGACCGCCACACTGCACCTCACCCATACCGCCACACTGTCACACCGCACCTCACCCATACCACCACACTGCCACACCTCCCCTCACCCATACCACCACACTGCCACACCTCCCCTCACCCATACCACCACACTGCCACACCACACCTCACCCATACCGCCACACCGCACCTCACCCATACCGCCACACTGCCACACCGCACCTCACCCATACCGCCACACTGTCACACCGCACCTCACCCATACCGCCACACTGTCACACCGCACCTCACCCATACCGCCACACTGCCACACCACACCTCACCCATACCGCCACACCGCACCTCACCCATACCGCCACACTGTCACACCGCACCTCACCCATACCGCCACTTTGCACCTCACCCATACCGCCACACTGTCACACCGCACCTCACCCAGACCGCCACACTGCACCTCACCCATACCGCCACACTGTCACACCGCACCTCACCCATACCGCCACACTGTCACACCGCACCTCACCCATACCGCCACACTGCACCTCACCCATACCGCCACACTGTCACACCGCACCTCACCCAGACCGCCACACTGCACCTCACCCATACCGCCACACTGCACCTCACCCATACCGACACACTGTCACACCGCACCTCACCCAGACCGCCACACTGCACCTCACCCATACCGCCACACTGTCACACCGCACCTCACCAGACCGCCACACTGCACCTCACCCATACCGCCACACTGTCACACCGCACCTCACCCATACCGCCACACTGTCACACCGCACCTCACCCATACCGCCACACTGTCACACCGCACCTCACCCAGACCGCCACACTGCACCTCACCCATACCGCCACACTGTCACACTGCACCTCACCCATACCGCCACACTGTCACACCGCACCTCACCCATACCGCCACACTGCCACACCGCACCTCACCCATACCGCCACACTGCGCCTCACCTATACCGCCACACTGTCACACCGCACCTCACCCATACCGCCACACTGTCACACTGCACCTCACCCATACCGCCACACTGTCACACCGCACCTCACCCAGACCGCCACACTGTCACACCTCCCCTCACCCATACCGCCACACCGCACCTCACCCATACCGCCACACTGCCACACCGCACCTCACCCATACCGCCACACTGCACCTCACCCATACCGCCACACTGCACCTCACCCATACCGCCACACTGCACCACACCCATACCGCCACACTGTCACACCGCACCTCACCCAGACCGCCACACTGCACCTCACCCATACCGCCACACTGTCACACCGCACCTCACCCATACCGCCACACTGCCACACCTCCCCTCACCCATACCACCACACTGTCACACCGCACCTCACCCAGACCGCCACACTGCACCTCACCCATACCGCCACAATGTCACACCGCACCTCACCCAGACCGCCACACCGCACCTCACCCATACCGCCACACCGCACCTCACCCATACCACCACACTGCCACACCTCCCCTCACCCATACCACCACACTGCCACACTGCACCTCACCCATACCACCACACTGCCACACCTCCCCTCACCCATACCACCACACTGCCACACCTCCCCTCACCCATACCACCACACTGCCACACTGCACCTCACCCTTACCACCACACTGCCACACCTCCCCTCACCCATACCACCACACTGCCACACCGCACCTCACCCATACCACCGTACTGCCACAACACACCTCACCCATACCGCCACACTGCCACACCGCACCTCACCCATACCACCACACTGCCACACCACCCCTCACCCATACCACCACACTGCCACACCGCACCTCACCCATACCGCACCTCACCCATACCACCACACTGCCACACCTCCCCTCACCCATACCACCACACTGCCACACCGCACCTCACCCATACCACCGTACTGCCACACCACACCTCACCCATACCACTACACTGCCATACCGCACCTCACCCATACCACCACACTGCCATACCGCACCTCACCCATACCACCGTACTGCCACACCACACCTCACCCATACCGCCACACTGCCACACCACACATCATCCATACCACCACACTGCCACACCACACATCATCCATACCACCACAATACCACACCCACATACCACCACACTGCCACACCACACCTCACCCATACCGCCACACTGCCACACCACACATCATTCATACCACCACACTGCCACACCACACATCATCCATACCACCACAATACCACACCTACATACCACCACACTGCCACACCACACCTCACCCATACCGCCACACTGCCACACCACACATCATCCATACCACCACACTGCCACACCACACTTCACCCATACCACCACACTGCCACACCACACCTCACCCATACCGCCACACTGCCACACCACACATCATCCATACCACCACAATACCACACCCACATACCACCACACTGCCACACCACACCTCACCCATACCACCGTACTGCCACACCACACCTCACCCATACCGCCACACTGCCACACCAGACCTCATCCATACCACCACAACGCCACACCCACATACCGCCACCCATACCACGACACATCCACACTACCACACCACCCCTCAACCATACCACCACACACTCATACTACCACGCTACCACACGCCCATATCGCCACAATGGCACACCACTCCTCACCCACACCCTGCCACACCACCTCCCCTCCTATACCACTACACCACACCTAACCCATACCACCACTCCTTCCCTCACTCATACCGCCACATTCCCACACCCATACCGCCACACTGCTACACCCATACCGCCACACTGCTACACCCATGCCACCCCACTCCTACAACACATCTCACTACACACCTACCCTGTCATAACAGATCACATCTCGGCACACCACAACACCACAATAACAAAGCAAATCACTATACCACATCACCACTACACCACTATTTAATATTGGAAGAACAAATACTGATAATGTATACAGCCTTTACAACATCAACCTAGAGAAGTCGACTTGTGAAAGAGACCTAGGGGTACTTGTAAGCCCGGACCTACGGCCTAGAAAACAGTGCGTTAATGTTCGAAATAAGGCAAACAGAGAACTGGGTTTTATTTCTAGAAGTATAAGTAATAAGAGTGCAGAGGTCTTATTGCAACTATATCTTGCGCTAGTCAGGCCGCACCTCGATTATGCGCTTCAGTTCTGGTGCCCCTATTATAGAATGGATATCAATTCACTTAAGTCGGTGCAGCGAAGAATAACGAAAATGATTCCGGGACTTAGAAACCTTCCATATGAGGATAGGTTAAAGAAACTTAACTTGCATTCCCTAGAAAGACGAAGAGTGCGGGGAGATATGATAGAAGTATTTAAGTGGGTGAAAGGAATCAATAAAGGGGATATAGATAAAGTTCTTATAATATCCGAGCAGGATTGGACTCGGAGCAACGGATTCAAGTTGGATAAGTTTAGGTTTAGGAGGGAGATAGGAAGAAACTGGTTCACAAATAGGGTGGTGGACGAGTGGAACAAGCTTAGCAACTTTGCAGTAAGTGCGGGAACTCTGGAAAGTTTCAAAAGGAGGCTATATAGATTCATGGATGATAGAGAGTGGTAGTAACTCTCGACAGGAGCTGCCATGCAGAGGCCAACCGGCCTATTGCAGACTCCTTATTTTCTTATGTTCTTATGTTCATCACTTCACCGACCTACACCTCCACACCATTTTATTACTACGATACTACACCACCATACCAACACACCATACGAATTCACCTCCACACCACACGACATACAATCCCAATGTACAGTATCACCTATACCATCACACACCTGTACCACCACAACCCCACGTCGACGAATACCAGACATCACCAAAGGACCACACCGCCCATCACCACACTACCATACAACCACACCACACTGCCATATCACCCAACGCCACACAACTACACTATATTGTAATATTACCCAAAACCACACAACTAGGCCATAGTGCTACATCATACAACACCACACACACTGCCACATCAACACACACCACACCATCATACCAAGTCACCCATTCCAGCTCATCATCAAATCCCCACATTTTAGCACCCAACACCACATCACACCATCACATACACAATCTGACGTCACATCATCACCTCTACACATCACGACACCATTAAACTGTCACCACGACTTTGCACTACACCACTACATCGCATCACACTATCACAAAAAGAGCACCACACCACCATATTACCACACCATCAGACCACCATCACCATCAAAGCAGAATAACGTTACACCATCACTCCATCACACAACTACACCACCACACCACGCACCATATACTGTCATACCACCATACAATACACCACATCACAACACCGTCACACTCTCACACTGTTACATTGCGAACTTCGTCACATAACCACACCGTCAAATACCCACATCATCACACAACACCACCACTACACCGTCACACAGTTCCACCATCACACCACTACACCGTCACACAGTTCCACCATCACACCACTACACCGTCACAACATCACCACGCCGTCACATCACCACGCCGTCACATCACACCGCACAATAGCCTACCCCAAAGCCATACCGCTACCTAACATCATCACACTAATACAACATTATATCACCACATCATCACACCAACACATCACTACACCTTCACAGCACCATACTGGTATTTAACTGTTAACTTCACTCACACACACACACACACACAAGCCCCTACACCACCACACAAAACAAAACCAGACCATTTTTACACTAAACCACATAACAAAATCCCAACACACTACACTAGTTGACCATCACACTAGTCGACCATCACACTAGTCGACCATCACACTGGCACACCCCACTACATCCCTTTACATTGTTACAACATCATACCACCATACTAAAACACTATCACACCACCGTAGTACTGTCACACCATCACACCACCGCAGTACTGTCACACCATCACACCACCGCAGTACTGTCACACCATCACAGTACTGTCACACCACCACATCATCATACCAAATGCACTATAAGATCAACACACCATCACACACACACACCATACCACACCACATCACACCTCTATATAGACAGTCCATAGCACCACCATATCCTCAAATCATCTTCACACACACACACACACACACACACACACTGTAAGGACCAATTAACCGTAAGGACTTCATTAAAACACGTGTTGACATCCAACTAACTACTGATGCACGAGGAAGACAGTCGGGGATTGGATAACATAATATTCACACAACACAAAAACTGCTTCTCTCTGAATAGCCGAAATTGTAATCACCGCTAAAGTCAGTTATTACATGGTTGACTGGCTAACGTACAGACAGTTAACAAGGTGGGTCTCTCTGCCTGAGTGGATGAATAAACAAACATACGACAGTGATATATTATTATGGCAGACTCCTTAAGTGATTTATATGAAGTAAGGTCGTAATTTGGACAATCATGTGATAATGCGTATCATAAGTCAATTACAGGCGCCTCGGAAGACCACAAATTTTAGCGTAAGGAGAAATATTGTGGTAGAGGAGTGATAAAACCAATATGTTGATGGTGATGGTCTAAACTGTTGATGATGATGGTGATCTAAACTGTTGATGATGGTGATGATGATCTAGACTGTTTATGATGGTGGTGGTCTAAACTGTTGATGGTGATGATCTAAACTGTTGATGATGGTGATGATGATCTAGACTGTTTATGATGGTGGTGGTCTAAACTGTTGATGGTGATGATCTAAACTGTTGATGATGGTGATGATGATCTAGACTGTTTATGATGGTGGTGGTCTAAACTGTTGATGGTGATGATTTAAGCTGTTTGTGATGGTGATGGTCTAAACTGTTGATGATGATGGTGATCTAAACTGTTGATGATGATGGTGATCTAAACTGTTGATGATGATGATGATGATCTAAACTGTTTATGATGGTGGTGGTCTAAACTGTTGTTGGTGATGATCTAAACTGTTTATGATGGTGATGATCTAAACTGTTTACGGTGGTTGGGGGTCTAAACTGTTGATGGTGATGATTTAAACTGTTGATGGTGATAGTCTAAACTGTTGATAGTAATGGTCTGAACTGTTGATAGTGATGGTCTAAACTGTTGATGGTGATGGTCTAAACTGTTAATGGTGATGGTCTAAACTGTTGATGGTGATGGTCTAAACTGTTGGTGATGGTCTAAACTGTTAATGGTGATGGTCTAAACTGTTAATGGTGACGGTCCAAACTGTTGATGTTGGTGATGGCCTAAATAGTTGATGATGGTGATGGTCTAAACTGTTGATGGTGATGGTCTAAACTATTAATGGTGATGGTCCAAACTGATGGTGATGGTCTAAACTGTTGATGACGGTGCTGGTCTAAACTGTTGATGACGGTGATGGTCTAAATTGTTGATGGTGATGGTCTACTAAACAGTTGATGTTGGTGGTCTAAACTGTTGATGACGGCGATGGTCTAAAGTCTAGACTCGAAACTCTTGATGTTGTTGCCACCCTGGTGGTCTGGCCAATCACCGTCACCCCAAACCTCTCTTACTACATTCCCTTTCTTTCACACTTCCTTCCTCTACTTGTTCTCGTTCTCTCCATGTGTGTGTGTCATTCTCTTATTCTTTTACTTTTCTCAGTTTCTCTCAATTATTCTACTACCTTTCCCTATTTCCCCTCCCTGTCTTTCGACCAGTACCAAAAAAAATACAAAGATGACTCTCAGGAGAGGAAGGGAGAGCTTTTTACACACTTATCCGAGATGAGTCGCCCAGCTGATGCCAGTCTGAGTTCCCAATCCCAGTTACACCTTAAGCCGTACTGAAGCAGTGGCTCTCTCGGGAAGCTGTCGGATTTTTTTTCGGACGTGTTCAACTGAGGGATGAATCTAAACATCCGAGTAATAACAGTGTCTTAGGTGCTTACAAGTGTTCATTCCTCTGTCAGAGTTTTGACAGACATGAAGACCATTTTAATTATCATGACTATTAGAACCTGACAACTAAGGAAACAAGTGATGACAGGAAGATAAAGAATGTTCCTGGGTGTATATTCAATCGCTTTCACTCAACTACTGTAAGTCACTCGGTAAAACGGTTAACTGGTTCATCCATCACAGAGTCCACAAAATATCTAAGTTGAATGGCGAGTTAAATGTGACTTAATATTCAGGTCAGAGTAACACATAATTGCGTGTGTATCATAGATGTGTGTATATATTATTTACAGGAATAAGAAATTAGAAGATAATAAGATGTGTGTATGTTTACTCTGGTGAGCCGTTGGTACATCCCTTGTGTGTTATAATAGCCCCAAGTTTTCTTTGAATTATTCTTGTGCATATACTGTATATATATATGAACACGAAGGCTGATAAAATTAATATATGTTTTTTAACGTCTGTTCTTAATTTGCTTATATTCCGTTATAATAGTAACCGTCATAAGAACAGAGGCCGATTCAAACAAACAACGCAGTCAACGACGGTATCCTTACAAAGACCGAAAAGAAGTTAAATTACAAAGTTACTTATAGGTATGATAAAATGTATCAATCAGTTATGAGAATACACAGTCAAGTTTCCTGGCGTGAATAGTGAGCGACTATAGAGAGTGGTAGTCACGCTCGCGGCTGTAGTTCCTGATCACTGAATAATTGTCTCGTTCTAATTTATCGCCCCTTGTGTTCGTGTATCCTACACACAAAGTTCCTCTTATATTTTCCAATGCATAAACCACTACAGAAAGCTAAACCAACTAGTAAGTTCGTTTCATGCACGACAGTTACCTCATACCATATAAGATTTTTCAGAATTTATATATCTCAATAACTAAGGCCTATATTTTCCTAGACATCTGTAAATTTATTGGATTTTATCTAATCAAAAGCCCTTAGCTTATTAAACTATCTTGAACTGCGAGTCGTCTAAGGAACTTCACTTTCGTATTATATATATTAGTTACATATTCTAGTCTTGTATTTAATCCCATTATTGTTCTTTTTTCTTTTTAGAGTTTCTGCTGGAAGCTGACCAGCCTAATAAACCTAAGCCTTTGTCATATTCTTCATACCAGCCCCAATTATATGCTTCCATAATTACAAAAGATCGGACTTTGTTGCCTCATCATTCTACTTCATCCCACCATAGTCATTATGCCGTTCTTCTACAAACTCTGCCCACATGTCTTCAGTTTCTTCCGACTCAAAACATTACCATCGTAACTTTACCTTCAATAGTCCCTCCCTGTGAATATCCTCTTTCTGGGTCATTACCCCTATAAAATCAGTACATTTCCCCGCTGACGGATCTCGTGTCACCGCCTTCTATATCCTTCTGTCTCTTAAATCTGGCTTCATTTTCTTTAAGATCCAGTCCGGCGTAGTATGTTTACTTTTTGTTACTTTTGTGGCTTATTTTTTGTTTTTTATTCCACTTCCGTTTGGTGTTATATGTTTGGATTCACTCCGCTGCTGTTATATTTGTTCTCTTTAAGTTCTACCTTCTGCAGAACTTTAAATTTGTTTTTTTGTTTAAATTCTTAACATTATCCTGTCTCTTGTTTCCTTTACAGACTGTAGATCTTGCAAGTCAAAGCCTTCAATAATAACTACAGTATATTTGATGCACTTATTTCTGTAATGGCACACTTGTACATCACCTGCCAATCTTCAACACCTTGCTCCTACACACATGTCCTCCACATACCTGAAAGAATGTTTTTTAGTCAAACAAGATATGTAGAAAATAATTATCTGAAATCACGAACATATTCACTAATAATTGAAATTACCGAGTAATAACTCTATGTGACGGCGAAGAACTAGCATATGAAGGAGAAAATAAATGAAAAAGTTATTTAACAAGTACTGGGGTAGATTAGACACTGGTTGAAATGAAGTTATAGATCAGCTGAAATTGGACTTAGATCCATTTCTGGGCTTACCACATGCAGTTTACGTACAATACAAAGATTTTCATGCAATTCTGCACGAATTTACAGATAGTTGAATGACTGACAATGGCTATTTAAAAGAGTGTGGCGTGAGACTCCTTGTATGGGGCATAATATATCAAAGCACAATTCCTCTATTGTCAAATACCAAATGTTACGAGTTGGGGATTTAGAATATAGTTAAAAGTCTACCCAGATCCCAACAGGCAACAACAATAAAAAAACTTAAACAAACAAAGACAATCGGACTATAAAAGGGTAGACAAAGGATGCGAGTTTTTGTTGTGTATAATAAAGTACCATAAATTCCTTAACAAAATATTCAGCTTTCTATAATTTACCCTTAACCATACTTAACCTAAACATACGCAACATTGGCTTAACAGTATATACATATTTATACAACATACAACAATCTGAAGCAAGTGGAGGTGGGGAGGCAATATAGGATTACAAATACTTAAGTGCGGAGCTGAGATGTCTGACGAGTAAGGCTGAGTATTGAAGAAGATGGTAGGTAGTCACTGTGCCGTAGGTTTCCAGGATAGGTGATCCTAGTGTGGTCACTTCCCAAAGTGAACTGAACTCTCCTCGATCTGGAGCTGATGAGGAAGACTTGGAGGAGGTGACGCAACAACCAGGATATGGAGAAGGGAAACCCCGGAGTGGTGACTAAGACTAGTCATACTCGGGTTTCGTCCCTAGATGGCGTTGCTCGTGGTGCTGGGTAGGTAGATCATGACAATAGATGGCGTGGTTCGTAACACAAACAAAACATGAAATCACAACTACAATCTTGGCAAGTTATGATGTAGAGCAACCAAAAGACTCCTTCAATCAGAGTTATATACCTACAGCGGCTAGGGTTGCATAAAGACGGACTAAGGAAAGAGGGGCATTAAAAAAACCACTTGCTTCCTTTCCTCGAGTACGCCAACTGTGTGCTAGCCGGCATTGGTGGAGGCAGGAAAATATTTCATATTTAGCTCTCCGTCGTTCAGTATTAAGAAGGTTTGTGTTCGAGCGTGGGTAATACATCATAACCCAGGAGCCGTTTTATGTAACATGTTAAAAAGCATTTGTGTCAAATTGACGCTGTAGATGGGAACGAAGAAGAAAAACCCAGAAGAGAGTAGAAAAATCTTCATCAGCAAAGAGGCATACAATAATTTCATTAGGCCTCAGTTTTGACACGTGTTAGCGGGGGAACTCTTACACCTTCGTTATCGGGACACAAATAACTTTCAAGGTCTCACGTAAGCAATATAATTTCCAGTATTGGTAATATTTTTAGTGTATCAGACATCAGTGACAATACTGCTGGTTTTATCATAACAATCGTCTAGATTCTTACAATACAAATAATACACAAAGTAAATTTCCCCTTCTCCTTCGTGGTCGTCCATATTTTACTTTCATACAACTTCTTATTCTTAGCAACAGGCAAGTCCACCACCCTACATGGAGTACTGCTCGCACGTGTTACAGGACACACATCACTTCTGTTTATCATTGTGGGGAAAATTCCATCTTAATCCTTTCGCCTCATCAACGACCAATCACTCACTTTCTCCTAACCTTCACTTTATGTCAGACGATCTATCACAACACTTTCTCTTTTCAGTCGTCACTTCTACTGTTAACACCCCAATTAGTTCCCGCCCATCATTCCCCCGCCTTTCAACTAGCCCCAACACGTGTCATTCTTTATTATGCCATCCCTACCTATTACAGATGTGCTCCATTTAGTTTAGCATCATCATCATATACCTCCTTCATCCCATCGCACTTTTCGTTGTAGGAACTCCCGCCTCCACACGCATTTCCGTCATTAACCAACTTACAATGCGTTAATGAAGGACGTTGTACACTCACCTCTTATAATAAAGTTAAACCTTGTCTCTTGGCTCTTATCCATGTTGTAATAAGGATGTATACCCAAAATATTATATTTTAGACATGTGGCAGATACAGCAGTTGTTCACATACACTGAGGGGATTTTGGTTGGTTTACTTATATTTAAATTGGACACTGGACAGCTCTCTCTGTTATCTACTGAGCGACACCCCTCATTAGCTCAGAGTTAAAACAAGAGAAAATCAGAACAACCAAAGAAAACCTGTTACTGTATATTAGGGTTAAACTGGACAACACCGTTCTGAAATCAGACCCAAATCTCTTTGTTACACGCCGCTACCACTGCGCCAATGACACTAAAAGCCACTAAATCAGTTTAACTAGTAAACACATAGATGTTAGTCATTCCCAAGATTTAGCAGATGTTGATACACAGTAAAGGCCTATAAAAAGCTTAACACGTGCTCATATAGACGCAAGGTATTTAAAAATCTTAGCATGTGTTCACCTACAATAATCCTAAATGGTAGATGTTTACACTGTACAAGGTTTAGCAGAAGCTCACATACACCCAGAACATATAAAAGTCACGGAAGGTATTCGCATAAATGAACGGAATCTGAAAGGCGAAATTAGTTTTCATATTGGTGTCAATCCAGGTAAAATTATTTAAAAAACGATTAATTACCGCCTATTGGCAATTTTTCTAAGATTACAAAACTTATCGTAGAGTAAGCCATCATGGTCAGATTTAAATGAGAGGAATAATGTGATGCGAGTCGCTGGCAAAAAAGGAAAAAATATGCAACCATTCACATAATTATTCACGTGTAGATGACAGTTACAACTACCACGGTCACAGTGCATCACCAACTGTTGTGGAATAAGTCCTTTAATCCCTCAGAGGTTATGGTGACATGATGACAACCAGGACAAACAATTTCATAACCACAACATCACAGACAGTTCACAACCATCATCAGCCAGACAGACAGACAAATAGACAGGCAGACAGAGGCAGACAGACAGACAGTTCACAACCATCAGCGGCCACAACACCACCACACAGTGATTCACGTCCATTGACTTAAAGGGTTAGGTAAGATAACTCAGTGCCAGGCGTACGATATATTAACCCCATTAAGTACAATGACTATCCCTTTAGTACGATGAGCTATGGCTATGAGTACCATAACAATGCCAGGGGTACGATGACAAACCATTGAGTACGATGAGTTAAGGCCATTAGTGCGATAACTTCATGCCAGGCGTACGATGACAAGCCACTGAGTACGATGAGTTAAGGCCATGAGTATGATAACTTGATGCTTGAGTACTAAGACTTACCATCACACTGATCTTATACAGGGAAGGTCGGGGCAACGTGAGGCTACAGAAGTGGCTGAACAAAATCAACTCTCAGGATGTGTTCACATCAAACGAGTCGAGTCGAGTCATATCGAGTCTTGACTCTACGTGACTCGCCATTCAAGAAGACATTATTTTGTTTGTAATTTTACAGAAGCCGCTCACACCAAGGGAGTCGAGTCGATTCGAGTCACGCCGAGTCGAGTTTAATGAGTCGATTGGATTCACGCCGAGTCGAGTCGAGTCGAATCAATTCATGAATACGGCGAGACCCATTTTGTCCTTAGTCATCGCGAGTCCGTTGTGGTGAATGTTACCTATAAGATTGATTTATTTTTTATAATTCTCAAAATAATGTTTCATAATTTGTCAATATTATCCTTCAAATATTACTTCACCTGTCAACATTTTGTTTCAAATCAAATACAAACCTTACCTTAAAAACATGGCTATTCTTTCTTCTACCCCAATGGCACGACTGTAGTTTGTGCCCATTTTCTTTACATATATTCCTGTCATATTAACCAGCTTCTCGTAGTTTACCATTGTCATTCTGGAGGAATGGTAGAATTTGTCTGGGTGTTTTAGCAAGTTTGGAAACAAATGACTAAAAGCACCAAAATCAGGTGAGTTCATTGTAAAGGCCTGGGACTTAGGGATAGAAATCCCTTACCAGGTTAATCAGGATCTTAATAAAGGAAAGTCAAGGACCATGGTTTTCTGAGGAATAACAAACAACCGTTTGAGATTGGCATCCCTTTACTATAAAAATATAACACAAAACTCTGACACCACTCAACAAACCTCAAATAATTACGGGAGTCAAACAAATAAGGCAGTCAACAGTTAATGGAGTCAAACAATTAAAGGAAGCAAACAATTAAAGGAATCAAACAAATAATGGGAGTCAGCAATTAATGGATTCAAACAATTAAATTGAGTCAACAATTGATAGAATCGAACAATAAAGGGGAGTCAGCAATTAATGGAATTAAACAATCATAGAATCAAACAATGAACAAATATTTCCAACGGCAGTGGCCCTGGGGGAAGGTTCTGGAACATGGTGATGCACACTCAGGGTAGGGAAGCGTCCATTCAACTCCACACTCGGGCGACGTCTAGAAATGGCAGAACACTGGGGCACAGACGGAATGAGATGAACTGGTAGTCGTGGTATGCGGTAGTGGTAGATGACCAGAGAATTGTCAGTCGATAGGCCAAGGTCTGGGAACACAGCCCACGAGTCCAAGACCTATGATGAGATCACAGCCAGAATTTGACGAACAGCGGGGTTGCTAGATAGTGACTGTATGGCGGCTGGGTTGAATCTGCCGGTGACGCAGATAGTCGCTGCCGTTCTCACCTCTGTCCAACCGCCCCAAGTGTCGTCTGCACCAGCAAACAAGCGAGTTAGCAGCGGTAACCAGCCGGAGGATCGTTTCCGCCCTTACATTCATACACCTATACTCTGCTCCTCTTCCTTCTACGCCGCCGAATTCACAACAGAGTAAGTAAGGCTGCGAGAGAATATGTGTCCATACTTCTTGACATCTGACAGGTTACTGACAAACGTGACTCTTCTTGACTCTTTCTGTGTGAACGGGAACGAGTCAAATTGACTCAACTCGACTCGACTCGTGTGAACGCAGCCTAACTCCTAACTGTGGTAAAGACCAGCATTATAAGAGGATCATATACACCTTCACATTTAACAAATACATTACCAGGCATAACAAAATCCCCCCTTATGTTATTAAAAAAAATTACATATACGTAGTTGTTTAACTTTTCATTTACTTTATCATCACACACAAGAAAGCATTTATGTGGTATTTTGAAGCTTTAAATGGCGTCCACATTCATGAAATAAGTATTAAAAGGCCAAAATGGTTTCACAAGTTACGTAAATTTTATTAAATAGTAGTGAAATTTAAAAAAAATGTATTTATCGAAGAAGTTTCTGTCCATCTTGAGGTTGTAAGAGGCTTTCTATATATTTAAATTATTTTATATTTTTTTTTCAAATTTCAGCTAGTTTTTGCAATAATTTCATAAATTTCATATAATTTTCTTCTATATCCTGGATTTTCAGGATCAACTTTTGTATACAAATTTTGGTGGCCAGATGTCTTCCTCCCTCCCTTTCTAATTTATTTTTTAATATTTACAAATTATATAACTAGTGTGACTATTTTCAGCCAAATTGTGGGGTTGTTTGTTGGACGACTTACGTTACATAAACACATAAACGTCGCCTAACCCACTTCATGTCAAAATTATAATTATCACTCATGTTATCTTTAAAGCATAGTATATAATAGGATCTCGCAGGAATACACCATTGGGAGATAAGCACAAGAGACATAAACCCATTCACATGAATATTTTGTCCGTGGATGAAAGTTACAACTACCACGATCAAATAAAAAAATATATATAAAAGGTAAATTAAAACTGTATTCGTACCACCTGAAGATTAGCCTCGTGCTTATTTTACCTGGTGATTCAAGCTCCCTAAAGGCGTCGTCACACTTGCACTTTTTCCGACATTTTCTTGCATTCATTTTCTAAAGATGTAATTTTTATGAGCACGCCTTGCCACGCACGCATAGAGAACTAGGGTGTTCACAGAGGGATAAATAAGAGTACGGATGCCATGAACAGATCGTTCAATGTAAACAAGCATATCTGATGCATTTACGAATATCAACATCAATAACAAAATTACACTGGCAATTTATAAAAAACGCGATAAATATCCTCATTATCAAATAAATCTTGACTTTACCACGGAAACTGGCGCAAACCAGTCAGGCAGAAACGATATGTATCGTCTGAGTGACAGATTAGAAAAATTGACAACTCTTGGAAAAAACGACAGAAACGGGAAAGTTGACGGAAAACGTGCTGGTGTGACGCTACCAAGAGGGATTAGATTTGGTTATGTTTGATTGGGTTAGGTCAGATTAGGTGAGGCTGTGTTAAGTTAAGTTTGGTCATTTTATACTGCGTTAAGTTAGGTTTGGTTATTGTATGTGATGTTAAGTGGGATTACGTTATGTTGTAGGTTGGGTGAGGTTATGTTATGTTATGTTAAGGAAGGTTAGCTTTAGAGTAGTTAATATTAAGGCGAAATAACCTGGGGTACCTAACCTACACATTTTCCATGTTGTGTTGAATGCGTTCAGAAGAAAAAATATTTTTTAAAGATCTACGGTAATTTATTATTCCTGCACACTTTACCTCCTAGCTCTTTCTCTTACTCTTTATACAGTATAATCATTGCCTCTCTCTCTCTCTCTCTCTCTCTCTCTCTCTCTCTCTCTTCTTCCCTTCTCATTCCCGTCTCTCTGTCTCACGCCATCCTCGACACCCTCACTCTCTCCTCGACTTTTAACCCATCTCAAATGTGTCTGATTGCATACATATTTTCGTATCTATCTTTCCTCGACTAACTGTGCTTGACTGATGGTCTATCTGCTGCCAGTCTCTCTAATCCATTATATCTCTCTCTTTCGCTCTCTCCCTCTTTATCTTTCAGTATCTTCTCTCTCTGTCTCTCTATCTCTCAGTATTTCTTCCACTTTACATCACTGCCATGTGTCTTGGCTCCTCTCCAGCTTAGTGTTTACAGATGTCGCTTCTTGGGTTTGTTTTGTCGCTTTACGATGGGTGATAACACGTACAGTGATTCATAGTGGTTCATAACACTTGCGGTGGTTCGTGGTGGTTCATAACACTTGTGGTGGTTCATAATAGTTCATAACACTTATGGTGGTTCATAATAGTTCATAACACTTATGGTGGTTCATGGTGGTTCATAACACTTGTGGTGGTTAATAACAGTTCATAACACTTGTGGTGGTTCATGGTGGTTCATGGTGGTTTATAAAACTTGTGGTGGTTCATAATAGTTCATATCCCTTGTGGTGGTTCATAACTCTTGTGGTGGTTCATAACACTTGTGGTGGTTCATGGTGGTTCATAACACTTGTGGTGGTTCATGGTGGTTCATAACACTTGTGGTGGTTCCTAGTGGTTCATTGGTGGTTCACAGTGGTTCATAAGACTTGTAATAGTTCACAGTATTTAATAATAATTGTCATGGTTCACATTGGTCAATATTAATTGTAGTGGTTCATAGTGGATAATTGTGATTGCTGTGGTTCTCAGTATGTAATGATAATTGTGGTGGTTCACGTCGGTTAATTTAACTGTAGTGAATAATTATAAATGCGGTGGTTCATACTAGATAATGATAATTATTGTGGTTCACAGAAAGTTAAATCACTTAGGGTGGTTCACACTAACAATAATCGTGGAAGTAATAATCGTGGTTAGTATATAACATCAATTGTGGTTGTTTAGAGAGTAATAATATTTACTTATGATGACAAGACGAGGAAGCAACAAGGAAAACTATTTAAATTATACACTGGTTGTGAATTAGTCTGTGTTAACTGCTAATTCTCAAACTTTGTGATTTTTTGTTTAACATAAACTTTTATAAGAAAAACTTCTGACCTTACGTGCAAGTTAAGAATTAGAGAACAAGGAAAAGGTAACAAATTTCTTCACTCGAAACGTCTAACCACATCGAATGATTTGCTAAAACACGTGGTATCAAGTGGTATGGAAGGAGCAGACATACAGTAGGTACAGACATGCGGATAAATATAAGTTATACTGTAAAACTGGTAATTATATCAATGACTCATATGGGCTTCACCCCCTAAAAATAACTGTTAAACGTGTGAGTTCTACGACACCTTGTAAACCTCAGCCATTGTGGGACTCGCCAAACATCTATCCCACGATTAACGAGGGAACCTCTCTGTCTAGGTCAGGTCTTTGTAACTTTATGCGAGAACATCAACAGTGACCAGAGCCCCACCATCAGTGATAGTTAATCCTCCATCACTGTACACCATAGCACCAGAAGGATGAATATCCCCCGACTCACCAAGGCTCCAGAATTCACCAGCCAGTTTGGCGAGTATAGATAAGCCAAACGCAGGTAGGCATTATAAGATACAGGTCTGGGCAGCGTGGTTATCGATGATACGGGAAGACACGCGGCCAAACAATACACGGATACTCCCTTACCAGTTCTCTTTAAGTTATGGCTAAGATGGAGTCTCCTGATTGGCGAGAATATCTGACCACGTAGAAGCACACTGGAGGCAGCGAACGATGCTATTCACTAAACAAGACGACCGAATAAAGACTTGCCTGTTTTGGCTCGATAGGCGGGATGGGCCACGCAGAATACGTTTTGTTGTAGCCTTCCCATATGACACCTTGTCTTTGTCCGCCATGGGAGTTATGCATGACATTACTTGGCGCTCATCGTGTGCAGCGTGGGGAGATGTACTGGTGTGTAGGTGAAGTAATGTGTGTATGTGGTGAAGTGGTGTGTGTAGTGGTACATGTAGGTGGTGTAGTGGTGTGTGTGTGTGTGTGTGTGTAGATCACGCCACGGGGACCCTTTATTGATTTGCCAATGCCCATCAAGAAATATTTTTGTCTACATAGGTTTTAACCATTATGGGTTGATTTCTGTAAGATTTTTATTTTTTTTGGCCCCCGCTGGCATGTCATTTAAATATATTACGGCGCCGTAAGGGTTAATCATTTAAGAAGCTCAAAAAGTTACAAATGGCAGGTGGTGAGACATGGTGAGCCTATATTGATGTTTACAGCGGCCTAAAGGACTGATTTATGTACCTAAACTTCAAGCCTTATCTGCAGCCAAGCCGCATTTTGGTAAAAGCAACAGTAAATTTCAGTTCTCACCTTAAATTTTACATTTGAATAGTATCACAATACTTGTCAAAATGTTTATTGTTGCGTTTCTGGGCTTGGAAAATTTTTGCCGTTTAATTTGTTTCTCGTCAGTTTTAACTGAATACTTTTGATCATGGGGAAGGTATACCCAGATCACATTTAATGCTTTCTTTGTTGAACAGCTCATCGGCAAATTCACCAAGACCATGCTGCTTTCTATAATATATCCAATTACCTATACTAATTGAATTCGTGTACCGGGGCAATGGGAGATTCAACATAATATTTGAGGTCATATACTAAGTGTAGTAAAAGGTTTTATCAGTATTTATTATTTTCGATTACGCTTGACATTAAAGTGGATCACTGAATGAGTTCAACACCAAGATACTGATAAGAATCGTTTTAGAAATCTTAGAATCAGTGAGTTGATTGCTGTGAGATTTATGGTTTAGTTTTCTCACAACATTCAATTAAATTTTAAAAAAAAGTATAGTGAGCAATCTTTGCAGTTTTAACTAAAAGTACAGTATAAGTTATGGTGAATAACATAAGAGATAGTGTCATCTCTCTGTACTGTAAGTCAACAATAAGAGTATGAGAACAAGAAGCAGAGAGCCGAGAATGTTTCCTTGTTAGGTTCCAAACTCAAAAGGTCTTAATTTATCGACTCTTTGCACGTATACAGAGGTCACTGGGTGTTCTATTAGAAATGTAATTTTTAAATCAACTGAATAGTTTCCTCTGCATTGTTTTCTATTTGCTATATCATAAGCGTATATGCGGTCTACAATGACATAATGTGTTCTAACGTTAACGGTACCGAATATTCTGCAAAACAATGCTGTGATCTGCATATGAGTATAAATCAATACAGGTTTAGTGATAACATCCTTGCAATTCTAATTACGAGTCTGCTGAGAACTGTTCTCTCAAATATTTTGTATACATAAGTTGTTAAGGGAATGGGTCAGAACTTAGGTGAGTTGGTTTCAGGTAATAGGAATGATTTGACTTTCCATCCAGTTCATAGGAAAGTCTCCTCAAGTTCAGCTCGTTCTAGAATACCGGAGTTGACGGCTGCCCCTGCAGGGACGTCATCAAGTTGACAAAGGATATCGTAGGAGTGATTTCATCTGCAGTTGCTGAAGCGTTAATTTTTAGAACATTAAATACTTCATATTTAGTTATTTGGTAACAAAGGGGCCAGTGTAGGAGCTGACGAAGGGGTGAAGGAACTTCAGGATTCCTCTGATCACAAAAACAATACAATATTGTTGTTTATGAAATCCCCAAGTTCCAGCTCCGTGTGCCAGGAAGGTACATGACTTGGCTAGGTTTCGCTATATTTGTGAAGGCGGTCTGACTATGACAGTCCTCCCAGATAAAGTAGTTCGACTATGAGAGGCGAAGGAGAAAAGACAGGTCAGATTATGATGACATAACTAAGTGGCATGTCATCTCAGGAGACCATCCAACTGAGCAAAGAAACAGAACCCATTCTTATATATCATTTCCACAAAGCAAGACCACACAGCGGCTCAGAGCAAGAAGCACAAAGAATAACTAGTGCGCCTGAAGCAGAGGAGATAAGAAACAATGAACGACTGAGATGGCGCGCCACGACGAATGATACGATTCAGGAAAATGTGCACGAAGGTAAAAATATGGTGAACAAAATGAATGTAAATGTGGAAACAGGAGATCACCATTTATCTCCACAACGTGCCGTGAAAATTGTTGATAATGATGATGATCCAGAATTATTAGAAGGTTCGAAGCTGTGACTTCACACTAAATTCTGTTTATGAGATATAATGTACACAAACACGAAACACTTTCCTTAACAGAGAAACCCAAGATTAAAACTCTTCTTGACATTCATTAGTCTGATATAAAAGGTGTTGCAGAACTCTTATTATAATACCAAGATAATTAGCCTGGGTGAGTAGTAGTTCAGAATTTGCGACTTGGATGTTCTTAAAAATCTGCCTGAAACCACATGTAAAAGACCCCTCGTTATTTACACTTGAAAGATAGAAAGAGCCAGTCAGATCAAGAGTGTGTAGCAAGGTGATGTTTGAGTTAATGTACGCATATGGATATTAATGGACAGTTTAACGATACTAAAGCCATCTCTCATGAATGGACGATCTAATTATGGCAATACTTTAGGGGGCAAAAAAATTTACGATAAATGATCAATTATCCTGTAGCCATTTCAATAGAGAAAATGTTCAATGCCCAACACGTTAAACACCCAACCCACTGTGATTATATACTGTAAATTAGGTAAACAAACTGCTGGGTTATAACATAGCCACTGAAGAGGGAACGATATCCTGATTTACATATTTGTTATTTTATTTATAAATTTATTAATTTAACTCTTTACTTATAACTTATTTTTATTTAAATATTTATGACTTTAACCTAAAACGAGAGGAAACCAAGATTTTGCAATGGTGATTAAGATGTATTGAGGGAGCGTCGTCGACCACAGGAAAAGTTTCGTCTTTTAAGGATGTGAAGTCTTGTAAAACTATAGAAAACAACATCAAACAATAACTGATGGACAGATTTATACCCAAGAGCCAAAGCTGCGGGTGCTAAAGTTATGGAGAAATTTCATAGTTTTAAGAGAAGTGTCGTTACAAGAGACGAACAGACGGATTTTCGGGAAATAAACTAAGAATAAGTGTACAAGATAAGAAAGATAATTACAGAGATGATTGGCAGACGAGACAAATTAAACCCAGATCGAATTTAATAACACGTTTAGGTCCCTTGTATCTGAATCTTTCTAATGAATCTTATACAGAATCACATCAAGTTAAAGAGGAAGTGGTAAATTATTTTTTCCCCTTCTGTTTGCCAAGTCTATAATAACATTGTTTTGTAGATCAACAGACCAGCTTAGCAATACAGCATAAAGAGTTAACATAAGGGGAATTCTAAGTAGAATTCCCTAAGCATATCGTATATCCAGGAAACCCTCAAGGTATATATCCCATGGTGTTATGAGAACTGTGTTATGAACTGTCAGGACCCTTAGGCACCATAATGAGGAGGAACGTGGAGGAAGAAAAGATGTCTAATGATTGCAACAGTACTTAAAATTGCAGTAAGGTTCGTAAGGTTAATTATTATGGAGTGTAAGATGACGTAGTGAATCATATATACAACGAGTAAAAAACTATGCCTAGAGCGGGGTGGTAATTTTGACGATAAATTACTTTGCTAAGATGTTTGATACTATATTTCATGTAAGGTTAAGCTATAAACTAGACGGACAGGGCATACAGGGACATATTTTTTTTTGATCTGTGACTCACCTTATATACATGAGCAATGTGTGGTGGTCAATGCTATGGAATCTTGATACATAAATTACCTATGACAAGTGGCGTACGGC
Organism: Homarus gammarus; assembly: GCA_958450375.1. NCBI lineage: Eukaryota > Metazoa > Arthropoda > Malacostraca > Decapoda > Nephropidae > Homarus > Homarus gammarus. The sequence continues at coordinate 989,174 of CAUDMG010003218.1, read as the reverse complement.
TGGCAGGGTGCTGGAGCCAGTATTGTTTATCTGCTTCGTAAATGACACGCCAATTAATTACCTATCCATTCATACATACAAATAGGTGCTGACGACACTAAGTTGTTTAGATAAATCAAAAACCCAATTGCCTGAGAAGACTTATAGAATGAACTCTATTAAGTTCGATCATGTTAACATTTAATGATAAGGAATGTAAGAGGATGCATCTTAGCCATATCAAGAGTAAGTTATTTATGTTTAATATAAACAAAATTATAGAATCATCGCCCTATCTGAAATTAAAAGCAAAAAGATCTAGGATATTGATGAAAGTGAATCAAAGTTATGTGCTCACTTTGAGAAAAAAAAAGAGAGAGAAATACTTGCCGATGTATTACTTACATTACTACAAAGATCTTCTACACGTATCTATGTGTTTCGTATTATATAAGACTTCAAAAGCGCTCTAGTTCAACATTTGAAGTACGGTACTTTAATTGTGTTTGGTTTCTGGTGTGCGTTAAGTCTGCCAATTGATTGAGAACGTCCAAAAAAGGTTACCAGGCTGGTGTTGGTTCTCAATCTCTTCACTTACTATGAGAGGCTTGAACGATTCCACGTCCCCAATTTCTAATATAGAAGAGAGAGAGGAGACTCAGTTGGGAGGTACAAACAATGTAATGGGCACTGCTTGGGTTCATACAGAGGAGTGTTAGTTACAAGACTAGCGAGGTTATCTATATCTTGCGCCTGTGAGACTCCTTCAAGAGACGTAGAGTGAGGGTCGATATGATCGAGGTGTATAAATGGAAGTCAGGGTTAAACAAAGGTGATATAACAAAGGTACTTAGAGTATCCAACCAGGAGCAAACTCGTAGCCATGTTTGAAATTAGACGAATTTAGATTTATGCGCGAGATAGGTGAACACTCATTTGGAAGAGTAGTGGATGAATGGAACAAGATACCACTCGAACACGCTGGATAGCTAGAAAGGCCGATATTGCACGAGTTGAGAGGTGTGTCTAGCGCAAGAGGGGCTGCATGGGCGCTGATGTTTTCCTGCCTCGATGCCGTCGAGCTAACTCGGTTTTAACACCTCGTGTTGATGCTTCTTAACCGTTACGGTGTGGAGTGATCGTCTGCCAGTTGAGGGGTCGATTTGGCAGTTAATCAGGTTTTTCGTAAGACTATCCTTATACCTTCTTCGTTGCCCCCCAGCATTTAATTTGTCATTCCTTAGGTGAAAATATTGAGTAGCTGGTTTGGTAGCACACTGTTGTCCATGCAGGTAATGTGGCCGCACTAACGTTGTTAGACAACGTTGAGGCAGGCGCGCGCGCGCACGCACACACTCATTCACTCACTCTCGCTCAGTCATTAAAAGCTTGGTACTGCATAATGGAAAAATTATTCAAACTAATTGACATACACGTTCGTTTAGTACTACAAAGAACTAACAAGAACAGCCTTTATCAGTTTATTTAAGAAACAAAAGCCAAAGTCTCCCCCTAGTTTTGAATTGAATTGAAACAGTTTATTTAGCCAGAAATACACAGATACAGAGTGGATAATAATAACAATATTAACATGGGTGAGCCAGTTGAGAACCTGAGCTCTCTTTTAGGCACCTGATATATACTATACATTTATCTCAAGGAAGTATTATGTAACATTTAGTATCATCTGGAATAGTACAATAGCATGGTGGTAATAAGAACATCTCATAATGTTACCACGGTTATCACTTCAATATTTATTTATTTTCTTTATTTATTTTGTTATTATAAGTATTATACATAAATTACAGTGGAATTGAAAAACATAAGTATAATGGGGAAGCAGTACAACATGGGTTGTACAGTATTGAGGTTGAACAAGAGGACAGAGCTGTCAGGATTATGTCTAGTTGGCAAATATATTTATTGAAATGGTAATTTCTTATCTATTTACATGATAATTTTCGATAAAACGGTTTTGATGGTACAATAAAAGCAGGTACTGTATATATAATAGGCTTGATAATAGTGTTTTGAAATTTTGCAGGACATCAGTCTGCTGCACTGTTGTTGAAAAATATTGACTTAACCATTATATGAAAATATAATTGTAGGTAAAAATCTTGAAAATCAACCCATGACTTGTGTGAAAATTTGGTTCACCCTTATCTTATATTCCCCTATGACTAACCACCATAACACTAACCTACCCTAACTAAATTTAACCCCCGAATAACGTTTGAGTTGTTAATCATCAGGTGATCCGAAAACTATGATCACACCAATGTTTTAGAACAGGAATGATTAGAACAAATATAATTCGTTGAGGTGTTACGTGGTGGTGTAACTCCCGGTCTAAAACACTCCCTCACCACCATCAGTCACGTCACCAACGCCTTCACCTGACACCGTAAGTTTGGTCAGGCACTCAACAAATCGCCAAAGTTTGGTAACCATCGCCACTTGCGACCGACTTTTTCCCAAAACTCTTGACATAAATACACCAAAGTGTCGTCTGCGACATAAAATTCACATTGAACTTCGAGGAACATTCAGGGTCACGCATTAGTCCAAGAGTTGGGTGATTATTGGTTAAGTGATATGAGCTTAACCTATCAACCGTAGCGTATTGGTTGACAGACAATAGGGCAACTAATCAGCGGGTGAGTACGGGAGTAAGATATAAAATTGACCAATATACGGGCAAGTACTGGATTGCGATATAAACCTGACCATTAAACGGACGAGTACTGGGGTGAAGTGTAAGCCTGACCAACGAGGAAATACCGTCTTATGTTAAATACTCTCAAGGCATTTCTGGCTTCATAACTTCCGTAAAAAAATATGAACCATGACAAAAATTGACTAATAAAGTAACATACGGTATTTATCTACACTTATTAACTTGTATCGAGGAATTAGATCACAAAATAGATCACTAAACCAGGAATGGAAAATAGCAGTGATTAACGTTACTATTCTAATTAATGTATCACAATGTTCAACAGTTGTATTCGTATTCTTAAAGGGATAGGAAGAAAAACCACCCATCCCACTCACTCCACTCAAAAACTCACCTACTCAAAACCCATCTATCCCATTCCGTCCACCTACCCATCCCACCCAACCAACCCAAGTATCCCACCCTCCCATCCAAAATAAAACCATCCCACTCATCCCAAAACGCACCCACCCAACCATCCCACCACACTCAAAAACCCACCCACCACACTCAAAAACGCACCCACCCACCCAACCCAAAATAGGAGAAGGGTGAAATAGAAGGAATGTATAGCAGGATAAATAATAGTGATTCAGATTTAAAAAAAAAATACAAAAATAAAGTGATGGACATAAGTAGGAAACCAGAGAGGAGAAAAATGGTTGTTATTTTGATAGGAAAAAATAAAAGAAGAAAGGTGTTCCGCGGTTCTAGGAGTAACTGTTTCGTTATATTCCCTGAAACAGTTACTCCAAGAACCGCGGAACACGGAGTGAATTGCAAAGTAGCGGAGGAAAAAGTAAGTCATGAAGGCAATGGCTAATATACGTACGAATGTAAATAAGTTAATATACATTGTGTAAATAGGCTAATAGTATTGTACGGGTGTGAAGCAATGGCCGAGTGTAAGATGATTAAGTTGCAAAGGAGAGAAATTATATGTTTGAGGACGCTAAATATGGTGGATAGGACAAAGAGAATAAGAAACGTGGATATAAGGTGATGGGGAAGTGATTGTAGTGGCGGAGAGAGTGTATGAAGGAGGCAGTAGACACGGGGGAGGATTGACAACTAAAAGGTAATGATGATCAGTAATGACCAGAAAACACAGCGTCAAGGGTTGTCGAGGATGGGTGATGTTAGACTGAAATGTGCAACTGTTTAAACAAAAACTTATTCGACATCGTAATATATGCGAGATTTTTTTAGTCTAGTTTGAAACAACAGCACGAAAGCCAGGAAAGTCAATATGTCAATCATTAAGTGAAGCACGACGTTAACGAACAAACATCTGAGGTGCATTGATAAGTAATGTGGGTAAGGTCCATAGACCAGTGGTTCTCAACCTTGTTTGCCCCATGCACCCCTTTCACCATATGTCAGAATGTCATTCCCCCTCCTTTCCAAAATTGTCTGCCTCAAAAAGTGCATTCCAAATAATATGCATATAATACTGAAAATCCTTTATTTTTTCCATATTAGTACATATACATTTACAATTTTACATGGATTATTTTTATAGTTGAGTTTTACAAATTAAATGCCAATTGAAAATGTTGATGGATTTATAAAACTTGAATAAAAGTAAAATAGTATTTTTTATATTTATAATGAATTACTTAACAGACCAAACTGAAGCATAATGCAATAAACAAAAAGTTCAATAGAATACCAGGATATTGTAAATTTGTAATTAATTTTATTCAGATGAAGATTACAGTCAATGAGAAACCTGTGATTGTTTTTTCTTCGCCAATTCTGGGATACGCGGAGGAGTGCTTGAAAGGGCACAACGCAGGTCATTTTCTACCTCTAATCTACTACGTTGCTTCGTTTTAATTTGCAACAGAGTTGAAAAGCCTGACTCACAAAGATATGTCGACACAAACGGAAGCAATGCACGGATAGCTCTTTCTGCCACTTTTGGGTAGGAATCGCACATCAAGGGCCAAAATTCTGTGATTGATTTCTCATCGAACATATCTCTTGCTCCCGAATCAGTTTCCACCCCCCCCCCCCCCTGAAAACCTGAATTCCCCCCCCCTGGGGGGAATTCCCCCTGGTTGAGAACCCCTGCCATAGACAATTCACAACATGCAGTGATCCTTTATGGAGGACAGAGTGAAGCGCTTGGAGTTTCGGCAGCGATTGAGTGTCGTGCAGTCGTGGCAACGTCAATATCAGTGACATTTTTATTTAGTTACGAAAGACAATGTGTACTCGCTGAAAAAAGTATCTTCACGGAGGGATCCGATGAATTTCAAATGGAACACCGCGATTCCAGTTGTCTCGGCAAGGTTGTCAAAATCCACCGCCCGTTGTCTCAAACTGTCTCATATGAAATCGTAAAGATACTTCTCGGAGCAAGTGTTTACCTCTATAGATTCACCAAGAAACAAAATGTCGAGTGAAGTCTGCAGAAACCAAAAGATCACTTGCAGGTTCTTCTACATTAAGTAAAAATTAGTGCGTGGTTCAGAGTACGTCCTTAGGGCTCCCTGACTTCTTCGATAATACGGAAGAGGAAGTTGTAACCTGAAGATATTACAAGCATATTTCTGGTCTCGTGTTCATAACTTGCAGGGAGTCTGTTCCTAGGCAATGTGTGTGTGTGGAGTGATTACAATAGAGGTCCCAGAACAGTGCAATTTCACACAAAAATAACTTTCCCTGGCTTCTACGATCACCAGACCTTTCACTTAATGTACAGCTTTCTACCTTTGGCTACCCCGGTATATCTAAAGAAGGACTGTGTTGATGTGAGGCTGACTGGGCCAGCCATCACCACAAAATGTTGGTGTATGGTCGTCTGATCCAGCCATCACCACAAAATATTAATGTATGGTTGTCTGGGTCAGCCATCACCACTAAATGTTGGTGTATGGTTGCCTGGGCCAGCCATCACTACACAGACAGCTACTTGCACTATCAGATGCACAATACAGGTCAAAGGTAAGAGAGAAGAGAATGGACACAGGGTCACTTAATTAGAATTAGAATTTTGCCGCGGACAGCAACTAGGTAATTGTTCACTCCATACTCATCTTGTAGAGGCCACAAAGGGTGTTTTTCATACCCCAGTGGTCAGAATATTATGGCATTGAGTGGTACGAGTATTTCCAGTACATTGTTTGTTTAGGTCGGTATATAGAATTTTCCTTAGCTACTTGATGCGAAGTGTGGTTGCAGCTTTAGTATATCAGTTATCTTACCATCAGAGATAAAGTGCTGTGCCATTGCTTGCACAGTGTGCTTGGATCTGTCCCTATCAGGTTCTATTTTTTCACAGTCTAAGAGGTAGTGTTGGAGTGTGTGGCCATATATCTGGCCACACACTTTACATTTGGTCTTGTTCACATCTGCCTGAGGGGAATACTGCCAGAGGTACTTATATCCTTATCTACATATACAGGTCTTACTTGATACATCTCATGATGGTAAACAATGGACTGACTAGTGCCTCGTTGCACTTGTCTACTTGCTTCAAATTCATCAACAAGTTCTTTTCTGACTACAATATTTAGGGTTCTGCTTGACAGTCCTAGAATGTATTCAACAATGTCACTGTTGGAAACGAGTTTAGCCAAGGCATCAACTCTATCATGTTGACTGATGCCTATGTGAGAGCACTGGCAACAAAATAAGTATGTACGAGTCCGTATAGGTAAGAGGAGGAGGTAAGGCGGTAGCATGAGCTAAATCACAGAGGGAAGAAGGTGGCGGGGTTGTGGTGGATGACTGGTTAGTTTAGGTTAGGTGAATTAACTATCTGACTAGAAAACTGACGGGCTAGGTATATGACTGGTTGGCTCGCTACCTGGCTAGCTAACTGGCTAACTCTGGCTAAATAATAAGTTGGGGGTGACTCGCTGGTTACCAGTCACTGGCTGATTTACTAGAAGCTAGTTAGTGGCTAACTGAGTAACTGATTATTTGACTGCTTCACTGTTTGACTGGCTAAGTAAATTCATTTTGTGTAATTAATGAAATATCTTTAGCATAGGAATTGAGAGCAATAGTAAAGCAGAAGACCGGAAGTGTAAGGTTTCTCATACACTTCAACTTTGTCTTTTAGCTTCGTTGTTTATTAATTCACTTTCACAGTTGTACGATATTCTTACTCTAAAAGTTATAAATTCAATACATCATTTCAGATAATAAATTAAAACCTGAACTATATAGCATATTAAAATGCTATATAACACGGTGTCACAATTCCCTATCTTATAAAACCTGCCACGTGTTCTAAATAGTCGAGCCTTTAGCGGGAATTATCGTATATCAACAGTTTACGTCTCTCTTTTACCTCACAAACTCCTCATACACAGTACATCATGAGCGCCGTAGGCAACACACTCATTTAACAATCAAGTTCCACACGTGGTCATTATACAGCGCCCGGGGCCGTGTCTCACCTTGCTTGCTTCACAGACTCGCATGTTTACTGTTATCTAGAGCACCTGCCTGATGGGGGTGATGGTCTGCACTCCACCAAAGATCTCATAGTATGGCTGACTCCTTTACCACGGTACTAGACTATAAATATTTGCCCCAAGAGCTCACAACCGTAGACACATATATGTTCGTTATCTACTTTTCCCTAACATTACAACTATCGCTCAAACTCATTTTCTGAAACTAATAAAACAAAATTACATTATACATAAACGTCAGTAATTTAAATTAATTTTCTAAAAGTATTAAACAATATTTCGTTATCCTTAAGTACTTTGATGATGCCACGATATTTTTTTTTTTTTTTACTATGAGGAAGAACTTGGTAATCCAGACACGTTACGATATCATCAAGTTTAATCCAATAGAGATACTATCCGTCTCGTAACTTTTCCCGGAGATAATTAGATCTGCATCACTTTATGTCCAGCAAACAGCGAGAGAGGCCACGTAAGTTAATAAACTTACGATACGCCGACCACTTGACAGACAATTAAAGATTCGCTCGACGGATAGTAGACGCTGTAGTGAGTAAGTGTACTACAGTCACCACCACCACGATCAGCGGAGGTTATAGTGTGCAAGTGTACTACAGTCACCACCACCACGATCAGCAGAGGTTGTAGTGAGTAAGTGTACTACAGTCACCACCACCACGGACAGTAGAAGTTGTATTATGTAAGTGTACTACAGTCACCACCACCGCGGACGGTAGAGGGTGTAGTGAGTAAGTGTACTACAGTCACCACCACCACGGACAGTAGAGGTTGTAGTGAGTAAGTGCACTACAGTCACCACCACCACGGACAGTAGAGGTTGTAGTGAGTAAGTGTACTACAGTCACCACCACGGACAGTAGAGGTTGTAGTGAGTAAGTGCACTACAGTCACCACCACCACCACGGACAGTAGAGGTTGTAGTGAGTAAGTGCACTACAGTCACCACCACCACCACGGACAGTAGAGGTTGTAGTGAGTAAGTGTACTACAGTCACCACCACGGACAGTAGAGGTTGTAGTGTGTAAGTGTACTACAGTCACCACCACCACGGATAGTAGAAGTTGTAGTGAGTAAGTGTACTACAGTCACCACCACCACGGATAGTAGAAGTTGTAGTGTGTAAGTGTACTACAGTCACCACCACGGACAGTAGAAGTTGTAGTGAGTAAGTGTACTACAGTCACCACCACCGCGGACGGTAGAGGGTGTAGTAAGTGCACTACAGTCACCACCACCACGGACAGTGGAGGTTGTAGTGAGTAAGTATTCTACAGTCACCACCACGGACAGTAGAGGTTGTAGTGTGTAAGTGTACTACAGTCACCACCACGGACAGTAGAGGTTGTAGTGAGTAAGTGTACTACAGTCACCACCACGGACAGTAGAGGTTGTAGTGTGTAAGTGTACTACAGTCACCACCACGGACAGTAGAGGTTGTAGTGTGAAAGTGTACTCCAGTCACCACCACCACGGACAGTAGAGGTTGTAGTGAGTAAGTGTACTCCAGTCACCACCACCACGGACAGTAGAGGTTGTAGTGAGTAAGTGTACTCCAGTCACCACCACCACGGACAGTAGAGGTTGTAGTGAGTAAGTGTACTACAGTCACCACCACCACGGACAGTAGAGGTTGTAGTGAGTAAGTGCACTACAGTCACCACCACCACGGACAGTAGAGGTTGTAGTGAGTAAGTGTACTCCAGTCACCACCACCACGGACAGTAGAGGTTGTAGTGAGTAAGTGTACTCCAGTCACCACCACCACGGACAGTAGAGGTTGTAGTGAGTAAGTGTACTACAGTCACCACCACCACGGACAGTAGAGGTTGTAGTGAGTAAGTGCACTACAGTCACCACCACCACGGACAGTAGAGGGTGTAGTGTGTAAATGTACTACAGTCACCACCACCACGGACAGTAGAGGTTGTAGTGAGTGAGTGTACTACAGTCACCACCACGGACAGTAGAGGTTGTAGTGTGTAAGTGTACTACAGTCACCACCACGGACAGTAGAGGTTGTAGTGTGTAAGTGTACTACAGTCACCACCACGGACAGTAGAGGGTGTAGTGTGGAAGTGTACTACAGTCACCACCACGGACAGTAGAGGTTGTAGTGTGTAAGTGTACTACAGTCACCACCACGGACAGTAGAGGTTGTAGTGTGTAAGTGTACTACAGTCACCACCACGGACAGTAGAGGTTGTAGTGTGTAAGTGTACTACAGTCACCACCACGGACAGTAGAGGTTGTAGTGTGTAAGTGTACTACAGTCACCACCACCACGGACAGTAGAGTTGTAGTGAGTAAGTGTACTACAGTCACCACCACGGACAGTAGAGTTGTTGTGAGTAAGTGTACTACAGTCACCACCACGGACAGTAGAGGTTGTAGTGTGTAAGTGTACTACAGTCACCACCACGGACAGTAGAGGTTGTAGTGTGTAAGTGTACTACAGTCACCACCACGGACAGTAGAGGTTGTAGTGTGTAAGTGTACTACAGTCACCACCACGGACAGTAGAGGTTGTAGTGTGTAAGTGTACTACAGTCACCACCACGGACAGTAGAGGTTGTAGTGAGTAAGTGTACTACAGTCTCCACCACCACGGACAGTAGAGGATGTAGTATGTAAGTGTACTACAAATACAACCACGGACAGTGGAGGTTGTAGTGAGTAAGTGTACTACAGTCACCACCACCACGGACAGTAGAGGTTATAGTGTGTAAGTGTACTACAGTTACAACCACGGACAGTAGAGGTTGTAGTGAGTAAGTGTACTACAGTCACCACCACCACGGACAGTAGAGGTTGTAGTGTGTAAGTGTACTACAGTCACCGCCACCACCACGGACAGTAGAGGTTGTAGTGAGTAAGTGTACTACAGTCACCACCACCACGGACAGTAGAGGTTGTAGTGTGTAAGTGTACTACAGTCACCGCCACCACCACGGACAGTAGAGGTTGTAGTATGTAAGTGTACTACAGTCACCACCACCATGGACAGTAGAGGTTGTAGTGAGTAAGTGCACTACAGTCACCACCACCACGGACAGTAGAGGTTGTAGTGAGTAAGTGCACTACAGTCATCACCACCACGGACAGTAGAGGTTGTTGAGTGTAAGTGTACTACAGTCACCACCACGGACAGTAGAGGTTGTCGTGAGTAAGTGTACTACAGTCACCACCACCACGGACAGTAGAGGAGGTAGTGTGTAAGTGTACTACAGTCACCACCACGGACAGTAGAGGAGGTAGTGTGTAAGTGTACTACAGTTACAACCACGGACAGTAGAGGTTGTAGTGTGTAAGTGCATTACAGTCAACACCACCACCACGGACAGTAGAGGTTGTAGTGTGTAAGTATACTACAGTCACCACCACCACGGACAGCAGAGGTTGTAGTGTGTAAGTGTACTACAGTCACCACCACCACCACGGACAGTAGAGGTTGTAGTGTGTAAGTGTACTACAGTCACCACCACCACGGATAGTAGAAGTTGTAGTGAGTAAGTGTACTACAGTCACCACCACCACGGATAGTAGAAGTTGTAGTGTGTAAGTGTACTACAGTCACCACCACGGACAGTAGAAGTTGTAGTGAGTAAGTGTACTACAGTCACCACCACCGCGGACGGTAGAGGGTGTAGTGAGTAAGTGCACTACAGTCACCACCACCACGGACAGTGGAGGTTGCAGTGAGTAAGTATTCTACAGTCACCACCACGGACAGTAGAGGTTGTAGTGTGTAAGTGTACTACAGTCACCACCACGGACAGTAGAGGTTGTAGTGAGTAAGTGTACTACAGTCACCACCACGGACAGTAGAGGTTGTAGTGTGTAAGTGTACTACAGTCACCACCACGGACAGTAGAGGTTGTAGTGAGTAAGAGTACTACAGGCACCACCACGGACAGTAGAGGTTGTAGTGTGAAAGTGTACTCCAGTCACCACCACCACGGACAGTAGAGGTTGTAGTGAGTAAGTGCACTCCAGTCACCACCACCACGGACAGTAGAGGTTGTAGTGAGTAAGTGTACTCCAGTCACCACCACCACGGACAGTAGAGGTTGTAGTGAGTAAGTGTACTACAGTCACCACCACCACGGACAGTAGAGGTTGTAGTGAGTAAGTGCACTACAGTCACCACCACCACGGACAGTAGAGGGTGTAGTGTGTAAATGTACTACAGTCACCACCACCACGGACAGTAGAGGTTGTAGTGAGTGAGTGTACTACAGTCACCACCACGGACAGTAGAGGTTGTAGTGTGTAAGTGTACTACAGTCACCACCACGGACAGTAGAGGTTGTAGTGTGTAAGTGTACTACAGTCACCACCACGGACAGTAGAGGGTGTAGTGTGGAAGTGTTCTACAGTCACCACCACGGACAGTAGAGGTTGTAGTGTGTAAGTGTACTACAGTCACCACCACGGACAGTAGAGGTTGTAGTGTGTAAGTGTACTACAGTCACCACCACGGACAGTAGAGGTTGTAGTGTGTAAGTGTACTACAGTCACCACCACGGACAGTAGAGGTTGTAGTGTGTAAGTGTACTACAGTCACCACCACGGACAGTAGAGGTTGTAGTGTGTAAGTGTACTACAGTCACCACCACCACGGACAGTAGAGTTGTAGTGAGTAAGTGTACTACAGTCACCACCACGGACAGTAGAGTTGTTGTGAGTAAGTGTACTACAGTCACCACCACGGACAGTAGAGGTTGTAGTGTGTAAGTGTACTACAGTCACCACCACGGACAGTAGAGGTTGTAGTGTGTAAGTGTACTACAGTCACCACCACGGACAGTAGAGGTTGTAGTGTGTAAGTGTACTACAGTCACCACCACTGACAGTAGAGGTTGTAGTGAGTAAGTGTACTACAGTCTCCACCACCACGGACAGTAGAGGATGTAGTATGTAAGTGTACTACAAATACAACCACGGACAGTGGAGGTTGTAGTGAGTAAGTGTACTACAGTCACCACCACCACGGACAGTAGAGGTTATAGTGTGTAAGTGTACTACAGTTACAACCACGGACAGTAGAGGTTGTAGTGAGTAAGTGTACTACAGTCACCACCACCACGGACAGTAGAGGTTGTAGTGTGTAAGTGTACTACAGTCACCGCCACCACCACGGACAGTAGAGGTTGTAGTGAGTAAGTGTACTACAGTCACCACCACCACGGACAGTAGAGGTTGTAGTGTGTAAGTGTACTACAGTCACCGCCACCACCACGGACAGTAGAGGTTGTAGTATGTAAGTGTACTACAGTCACCACCACCATGGACAGTAGAGGTTGTAGTGAGTAAGTGCACTACAGTCACCACCACCACGGACAGTAGAGGTTGTAGTGAGTAAGTGCACTACAGTCACCACCACCACGGACAGTAGAGGTTGTTGAGTGTAAGTGTACTACAGTCACCACCACGGACAGTAGAGGTTGTCGTGAGTAAGTGTACTACAGTCACCACCACCACGGACAGTAGAGGAGGTAGTGTGTAAGTGTACTACAGTCACCACCACGGACAGTAGAGGAGGTAGTGTGTAAGTGTACTACAGTTACAACCACGGACAGTAGAGGTTGTAGTGTGTAAGTGCATTACAGTCAACACCACCACCACGGACAGTAGAGGTTGTAGTGTGTAAGTATACTACAGTCACCACCACCACGGACAGCAGAGGTTGTAGTGTGTAAGTGTACTACAGTCACCACCACCACCACGGACAGTAGAGGTTGTAGTGTGTAAGTGTACTACAGTCACCACCACCACGGACAGTAGAGGTTGTAGTGAGTAAGTGTGCTACAGTCACCACCACCACGGACAGTAGAGGTTGTTGAGAGTAAGTGTACTACAGTCACCACCACCACGGACAGTAGAGGTTGTAGTGAGTAAGTGTGCTACAGTCACCACCACCACGGACAGTAGCGGTTGTAGTGTTTAAGTGTACTACAGTCACCACCACGGACAGTAGAGGTTGTCGTGAGTAAGTGTACTACAGTCACCACCACCACGGACAGTAGAGGAGGTAGTGTGTAAGTGTACTACAGTCACCACCACGGACAGTAGAGGAGGTAGTGTGTAAGTGTACTACAGTTACAACCACGGACAGTAGAGGAGGTAGTGTGTAAGTGTACTACAGTCACCACCACGGACAGTAGAAGTTGTAGTGAGTAAGTGTACTACAGTCACCACCACCGCGGACGGTAGAGGGTGTAGTGAGTAAGTGCACTACAGTCACCACCACCACGGACAGTGGAGGTTGTAGTGAGTAAGTATTCTACAGTCACCACCACGGACAGTAGAGGTTGTAGTGTGTAAGTGTACTACAGTCACCACCACGGACAGTAGAGGTTGTAGTGAGTAAGTGTACTACAGTCACCACCACGGACAGTAGAGGTTGTAGTGTGTAAGTGTACTACAGTCACCACCACGGACAGTAGAGGTTGTAGTGAGTAAGAGTACTACAGGCACCACCACGGACAGTAGAGGTTGTAGTGTGAAAGTGTACTCCAGTCACCACCACCACGGACAGTAGAGGTTGTAGTGAGTAAGTGCACTCCAGTCACCACCACCACGGACAGTAGAGGTTGTAGTGAGTAAGTGTACTCCAGTCACCACCACCACGGACAGTAGAGGTTGTAGTGAGTAAGTGTACTACAGTCACCACCACCACGGACAGTAGAGGTTGTAGTGAGTAAGTGCACTACAGTCACCACCACCACGGACAGTAGAGGGTGTAGTGTGTAAATGTACTACAGTCACCACCACCACGGACAGTAGAGGTTGTAGTGAGTGAGTGTACTACAGTCACCACCACGGACAGTAGAGGTTGTAGTGTGTAAGTGTACTACAGTCACCACCACGGACAGTAGAGGTTGTAGTGTGTAAGTGTACTACAGTCACCACCACGGACAGTAGAGGGTGTAGTGTGGAAGTGTTCTACAGTCACCACCACGGACAGTAGAGGTTGTAGTGTGTAAGTGTACTACAGTCACCACCACGGACAGTAGAGGTTGTAGTGTGTAAGTGTACTACAGTCACCACCACGGACAGTAGAGGTTGTAGTGTGTAAGTGTACTACAGTCACCACCACGGACAGTAGAGGTTGTAGTGTGTAAGTGTACTACAGTCACCACCACGGACAGTAGAGGTTGTAGTGTGTAAGTGTACTACAGTCACCACCACCACGGACAGTAGAGTTGTAGTGAGTAAGTGTACTACAGTCACCACCACGGACAGTAGAGTTGTTGTGAGTAAGTGTACTACAGTCACCACCACGGACAGTAGAGGTTGTAGTGTGTAAGTGTACTACAGTCACCACCACGGACAGTAGAGGTTGTAGTGTGTAAGTGTACTACAGTCACCACCACGGACAGTAGAGGTTGTAGTGTGTAAGTGTACTACAGTCACCACCACTGACAGTAGAGGTTGTAGTGAGTAAGTGTACTACAGTCTCCACCACCACGGACAGTAGAGGATGTAGTATGTAAGTGTACTACAAATACAACCACGGACAGTGGAGGTTGTAGTGAGTAAGTGTACTACAGTCACCACCACCACGGACAGTAGAGGTTATAGTGTGTAAGTGTACTACAGTTACAACCACGGACAGTAGAGGTTGTAGTGAGTAAGTGTACTACAGTCACCACCACCACGGACAGTAGAGGTTGTAGTGTGTAAGTGTACTACAGTCACCGCCACCACCACGGACAGTAGAGGTTGTAGTGAGTAAGTGTACTACAGTCACCACCACCACGGACAGTAGAGGTTGTAGTGTGTAAGTGTACTACAGTCACCGCCACCACCACGGACAGTAGAGGTTGTAGTATGTAAGTGTACTACAGTCACCACCACCATGGACAGTAGAGGTTGTAGTGAGTAAGTGCACTACAGTCACCACCACCACGGACAGTAGAGGTTGTAGTGAGTAAGTGCACTACAGTCACCACCACCACGGACAGTAGAGGTTGTTGAGTGTAAGTGTACTACAGTCACCACCACGGACAGTAGAGGTTGTCGTGAGTAAGTGTACTACAGTCACCACCACCACGGACAGTAGAGGAGGTAGTGTGTAAGTGTACTACAGTCACCACCACGGACAGTAGAGGAGGTAGTGTGTAAGTGTACTACAGTTACAACCACGGACAGTAGAGGTTGTAGTGTGTAAGTGCATTACAGTCAACACCACCACCACGGACAGTAGAGGTTGTAGTGTGTAAGTATACTACAGTCACCACCACCACGGACAGCAGAGGTTGTAGTGTGTAAGTGTACTACAGTCACCACCACCACCACGGACAGTAGAGGTTGTAGTGTGTAAGTGTACTACAGTCACCACCACCACGGACAGTAGAGGTTGTAGTGAGTAAGTGTGCTACAGTCACCACCACCACGGACAGTAGCGGTTGTAGTGTTTAAGTGTACTACAGTCACCACCACGGACAGTAGAGGTTGTCGTGAGTAAGTGTACTACAGTCACCACCACCACGGACAGTAGAGGAGGTAGTGTGTAAGTGTACTACAGTCACCACCACGGACAGTAGAGGAGGTAGTGTGTAAGTGTACTACAGTTACAACCACGGACAGTAGAGGAGGTAGTGTGTAAGTGTACTACAGTCACCACCACGGACAGTAGAGGTTGTAGTGTGTAAGTGTACTACAGTCACCACCACGGACAGTAGAGGTTGTAGTGTGTAAGTGTACTACAGTCACCACCACGGACAGTAGAGGTTGTAGTGCGTAGGTGTACTACAGCCACTACCACCACGGACAGTAGAGGTTGTAGTGTGTAAGTGTACTACAGTCACCACCACCACTACGAACAGTAGAGGTTGCAGTGTGTAAGTGTACTGCTGTCACCCTCACGGACAAGCAAATTACAATACTCCATAAGATACAATGACAAAGAAATGCTTGTTGTGATGCTGTGTATATCATATGAGCCATCTAGCACCTCCCGGCAGTTGGTTCATCGTCTCCACCTGACCAGTCTACCACTACCCGGCAGGTGGTTCATCGTCTCCACCTGCCAGTCTACCACTACCCGGCAGTTGGTTCATCGTCTCCACCTGCCAGTCTACCACTACCCGGCAGTTTTTCATGGTCTCCACCTGCCAGTCTACCACTACCCGGCAGTTTTTCATGGTCTCCACCTGACCAGTCTACCACTATCCGGCAGGTGGTTCATTGTCTCCACCTGCCAGTCTACCACTATCCGGCAGGTGGTTCATTGTCTCCACCTGCCAGTGTAACACAAACTGCCACTTAAGGATGTAATATAAGTTTGCAGTGTAGACAGCCACCAGTCGTGTATAACGACAGCCCCAAGTTGAGTAAAGCGAGTGTTTAGTCAGCTACCAGTGGCTTATATACAAGGGCGTAGAGGGTCGAGGATCATTACCCCGTGAGAGCAGCCCAATAAACACCCTAAATACCCGCGTGTGTCATCAGGGCTCGTGGTTTGACCTTCACTCTGTTTATCCCAGGAGGGGGAGGGGGAGGGGGAGGGAGAAGGGGGAGGGAGAGGGGGAGGGAGAAGGGAGAGGAGGGTGATGACGACGGCCCAGCCCTTGCCACAAATGAAAGTATACCAGCAGCTCCCATTAAGCCCATCCCAGTATTTTCTACACCATTTGAAAAGATTGTTGTGGATTGTGTGGGCCCATTACCAAAGACTAAGAAGGGAAATCAATTCCTGCTCACAGTTATGGATACCAGTACACGTTATCCTGAGGCTTTTCCCATTAAAAGCATCACTTCAAAAAGGTAATCAAACATCTTTTGCACCTTTTCACTTCAGTGGGCATTCCTAAAGAGATCCAATCCGATCAGGGCACCAATTTTACGAGCAATCTTTTCAAACAGGTGATGAAAGACCTCAGTGTGGACCATTGTACATCTTCGGCTTACCACCCACCGTCCCAAGGTTGCTTGGAACGGTTCCATCAAAACTTTCAAATCAATGCTAATAAACTATCTCCTCTCAACTATATAGTCCATACTCCTGACCGCAGAAAAGATTCACAACTTGTTCACATTAATCTCATGAACTTTACCATTCCAGGCAGTCGGAGGAAGACATCCCAGAGGCTATAAGCCTACCTGTATTGCATACGGTTTTGTCAGGGCCGGAGCCGGAGACAGATGACATGGATCTATTGGAGAATTTAGACGTCCCTCTACCTAAAGAAAACCCTGCTAACAGTCACATACTCAACAACTTGGATGAGTATTTTTCTGTTCTGAATCCATCTCAAGCAAAAGATCTCACTAGGTTATTATCAACATTTCCTAAAGTCACGTCAGACCTCCCAGGGTTTTGCAATATACTTAAACATGATATTAAGCTAATCTCAGATGATGTACAACCCATTAGGCAATCAACATATCGACTAAATCCACACAAAAAAGAGATTATGAAAAAGGAGGTAGATTTTTTGTTAAAACATAACTTAGCTGAGCCTAGTACCTCCCCCTGGGCTTCACCTTGCCTTCTCATTCCAAAACCCGATGGCACTTTTCGTTTCTGTACCAATTATCGTAAAGTGAACCAGGTCACTGTCTCAGACTCCTACCCTTTACCTTTGATTGAAGATATAATAGACAGCATAGGCTGTGCAAAATTTATCAGTACCGTGGACCTGTTGAAAGGATATTATCAAGTGGGACTCACGGATAGGGCAAAAATAATCTCGGCATTTATAACTCCATTTGGTCTTTTTCAATATTTGGTTATGGCGTTTGGCTTTTCTAATGCTCCGGCCACATTCCAGAGGGCCATCAACTACCTAATTCAGAACCTTGGTGGGACGTTCGCCTACCTGGATGACCTGGTGGTGGTGTCGGACGGCTGGGACGAACATCTGGTGCGTTTGGAGATACTGTTGGCAGGACTGCAAGAGACTGGATTCACCATAAACCTGGCTAAATCTGCTTTTGGCCGGGCCTCAGTGACTTACCTGGGACATATCGTTGGGCATGGTATGGTGAGACCCAAGGACGCAAACGTTAAAGCCATCTTGTCCTTCCCCACTCCAAGGACGAGGAAGGAACTCATGCGCTTCCTGGGGATGTGCGGCTACTACCTTCGGTTCTGCAGTAACTTCTCCATCGTGGCCGGACCCCTCACAGACCTTACCAGTACTGCGGTCCCTTACATCTGGCACCAGAAGTGCGACCAGTCTTTCCACCGCCTCAAAGCCTTCCTTGCCTCCAAGCCTGTAGTCCACCCCCCTGACTACACCTTGCCCTTCCATCTGCAAATCGACGCTAGTGGTGTCGGAGTTGGGGCTGTGCTCCTACAACCCGACCCAACCACTGATGTCCTTCACCCTGTGGCATACTACTCCGCCAAGTTGAAAAAACATCAGACCAACTACTCGACCATAGAGAAGGAGGCCCTGGCTCTGGTGTTGGCAATAAAGAAGTTTGAATGTTACCTCCAGTCTTGCCCACAAACAACCCTAGTCTTCACCGACCATAACCCACTCACGTTCATCCAAACCAACAAGACCTCCAACCACCGAATCCTCCGCTGGGCTCTCCTCACCCAGCCCTATAATCTACAAGTCCGGCACATAAAGGGGGTGGACAACCTGATTGCAGCCTCCTTATCCCGAGCTCCAGTGGAAATGCAGCAGCTACTCTCCAGACGCACCAGGTGATCACCTCCTTCGCGCCCGCGCTACGGAGGTCTTTGGAGGGGGGGTGTGTTACGAACCCCGCCACCAATCGTCATGATCTACCTACCCAGCACTACGAACCACGCCATCCATTGTCTTGATCTACCTACCCAGCACCACGAGCAACGCCATCTAGGGACGAAACCCGAGTATGACTAGTCTTAGTCACCACTCCGGGGTTTCCCTTCTCCATATCCTGGTTGTTGCGTCACCTCCTCAAAGTCTTCTTTGTCAGCTCCAATTCGAGGCGAGAGCACTTCACTCTGGGAAGTGACCACAGGATCACCTATCCTGGAAACCTACGGCACAGTGACTACCTATCGTCTTCTACAATATTCAGCCTTGCTCGTCAGCCACCTCAGCTCCGCAATTAAGTATTTGTAATCTTATATTGCCTCCCCCACGTCCACTTGCTTCAAATTATTGTATGTTGTATAAATATGTATATACTGTTAATGTTTAGGTTAAGTATGGTCAAGGGTAAATTATAGGAAGCTGAATATTTTGTTAAGGAATTTATGGTACTTTATTATACACAACAAAAACTCTCATCCTTTGTCTACACTTTTATAGTCCGATTGTCTTTGTTTTTTTTTTCTTGTTGTTACCTGTTGGGATCTGGGTAGACGTATAACTATATTCTAAATCCCCAACTCGTAACACTATACTGTATACACAACGAACGTGTTCAGTTTCACTGTGTCCAATACTACTGTGTCCAGTACTACTGTGTCCAGTACCACTGTGTCCAGGACCAATGTGTCCGGTACCACTGTGTTCAGTACTACTGTGTCCAGGACCACTGTGTCCAGTACTACTGTGTCCGGGACCGCTGTGTCCAGTACCACTGTGTCCAGAAACTATCTATCGCCCCAGTAACCCTCCACACACTTCCCCTCAAATTTCTTAAATACTAACTGATGTTTACAAATTCTAATTTATGTTAACATTTATATAAAGATGTCCTATATAAATTCTATTATAATTGGAAGTTTTTATATACATCACAGGCTTTATTTACGATCACACTCATATCCAAATTAAAGACCTGAAGTTTTCAAAAGTAATAAACATGCAGTGTGAAGACGACTCGTTCTGATGGTGTTAAGATAACAAACAGTTACACAGTACTTTATATATCCGTAAAATCTAATCCGACTTAGTCTCTGTATGTATGTATGTATGTGTGTATGTATGCGCACAAAACAGGTTATAATCTCAACACTTCAAGTTCATGTTATTAAGAGACCAAAAATCCCCCCCTTCATAACTCTCTGTACGAGCTTGTATAGTGGACCCGCAGCTGTTATCACAAGCAGCAGGAGGCGAGAGAAGGACGCACCAAACACTTAAACATTTGACAGTAGATTATTTAGTACAATGACACCGTAATGACTCTTTATGGTCGTCTAAATGGCACCTAGATTAAGTAAATTATGGACAATGATGATGATATAATGACGGTGAATCTACGTGGGGTATTAAAGGAGGGGGAGAGAGAGAGAGGGGGAGAGAGAGAGAGAGAATCACGTCCCAGCATGACACAAAATAATAAAAATAGGTACTGCTAAAATCAAGAGCAATTTAGACACAGTAAAAGTTAATTGAACAAGAGATGGTTTGACATTTGAACCCGTGGTGAACGTGCCGTTACAACCTACAACTGACGCTACATCCTACAACTGACGCTACAACCTACAACCTTACGCTACAACCTACAACCTTACGCTACAACCTACAAATTACGCTACAACCTACAACCTTACGCTACAACCTACAACTGACGCTACAACCTACAACTGACGCTACAACCTATAACTGACGCTACAACCTACAACTGACGCTACAACCTACAACTGACGCTACAACCTACAACTGACGCTACAACTAACACTACAACCTACGACATACAACTGACGCTACAATCTACAACTGACGCTACAACCTACAACTAACACTACAACCTACGACACACAACTGACGCTACAATCTACAACTAACGCTACAACCTACAACTGACGCTACAACCTACAACTAACGCTACAACTAACGCTACAACCTACAACTAGCGCTACAACCTACAACTGACGCTACAACCTACAACTGACTCTACAACCTACAACACACAACTGACGCTAAAACCTACAACTAACTCTACAACCTACAGCACACAACTAACGCTACAACCTACAAGACACAACATACGCTACAACCTACAATACACAACTTATGCGACAACCTTCAACACAACTGACGCTACAACCTACAACTAACGCTACAACCTACAACACACAACTGACGCTACAACCTACAGCACAACTTACACTACAACCTCCAACACAACTTACAGTACAATACTACCGGCTCCAACATAAGTTACACTACAACCTCCAACATACAACTAACGCTACAACCTACAACACAGCTGACGCTACAACCTCCAACACAACTTACACTACAACACTACCGGCTCCATCATAACTTACACTTCAACCTCCAACACAACTTACACTACAACCTACAACATAGCTGACGCTACAACTTATAACACACAACTTACACTGCAACCTCCAACACTACACAATTTCTATATACAAGTCGCTACATTTTCTACAGCAATATTCCGTTTTTGTTTGTCATTGTAATCTATTTCTGGACAAATATTTCCCTTCAATATATTATTCATCCGATATAACATGTGAACTGTTTTAATTTTTTTACCAATAATTTAATCAACATTTTTTTCCATTCGAGGACGGAGGAGATACGAACCCCTAAATGCTTGATTTGGTGAACAGTAAGACTTTGATACCGAGTAAAAAATAAATAGATGTCGAATGTAAACAAACACACGGCTGCCACACTGCATAAAACCTGACGAGCCCCTGTAAACGCACTAGTGAAGGGAACTGGACATGTTATTGTCTTTACTCTGCTAGATAAGGTTAGTGAATATTATTGATTTAAATCTTGAAAAACTTTGGTGACAACAATTGGAGTATGGTCATGCATTAATCCACCAAACATAAGTGATATTCAACGAGAACAAGAAAATTACGATGGGAAGATTATTTGAGTTAATGTTTGGAATAAAAGGAAAATAATAATGGAAGTACCGTAGTTAATATATGCAGTTCAGTTCATGGATGGGTTTAGTATAGGTGAAATAATCGAAATATTTCGTAAAACCAGCCTCAGAGTTTGTGAGGACATGCTAACGTCGGTATACTGTATACCTTCACACATCTGAGCTCAGTTGTGTATAGACAAGAGCGTGTACCAGTGAACATCGAGCTCAGTTGTGTACAGACAAGAGCGTGTACTAGTGAACATTGAGCTCAGTTGTGTACAGACAAGAGCGTGTACTAGTGAACATCGAGCTCAGTTGTGTACAGACAAGAGAGTGTACTAGTGAACATCCTCTCTCAGTCTCGCATCTAAAATCATTAAGATTCGCTGTAATATCCAGCATTACTCACCTTAAGCCACTTATCTACATTCCTATATAACAAATCAGGGGATATGTTCACTAGGTGGAGGTAAACAAACGCATTTCTTCTCATTACATACAAAAATAAAATAACTCATTTCCACATATCTGTTATATACATATACTTGAGGATAAAATTAACTGGGAGGGGAGTTTCATCAGCAGGTGGAGTTGCTCTGCCGATTAAAACATTTCCCGTAGTTACTGGTAAGCCTGTGCACCCCATCACTCATTTAAGAGAAAGATGAAGAAGTTTATTGACAAGATAAGTATGTCGGCCACTGCTTAATATTACTACGGGATATTTATTATATATTTTCTTGTGTGTAAATCTTGTTCACTATTGGTTACTGGGAAGAGAAATTATATCGTACTCTTTTACCAATGATGTGACTGACATGTGTACAATACTTATTCTGTGTACGTGGGGGGGGGGGGGGAGGTGGAGGGGTTACCAGTACATTCCTAGATAACCGATATACAAGTATGACCAGTTAATCACCAAGTGAAAATATAAATATATACATTTCAATCATCACTTTCAGTTTGTGTTCATCTTGTATGCATGGAAGCTGCCACATGATCAACTTAACGTGTGTGTTTGTTTTACATCTTTCAGAACTAAATATCTTATAATGTTATATGCGAGGGACATCGATCGAGCCAAGACCTGTTTTTAAAGATTAAGACGGAAGTTATATACAATAAATCAGACACCGTAAAATAACCGAGGAACAACCCTAACAGAGTCTTGTATCAGCTCTCAAACTGTGGAAGGTGTTTAGTGACATCCAACACGGAACACCGCTGCCTGGAATATTGACTTTGAATACCCACACAGACTCTTTATACGAACTTTCCACATTAAAAATAATTGTCACAGATAATAGTGATCTTTATTAGTTTTGTTAGATTCAATTATATTTTATATTTTCGAGTAAATTGTCTCGCAAACTGACTTATCTGGTTTAGTTTATTCAAGTAATAGTATTCCTAAATAGTGTATAATGTGAATTTTCAATCAAACGCGTTTGGGGGTTGAACATTCACTATTTGACAAACAAACAGACGGACACGGATGAGGCCATCGTCGCCTAACTCTGCACTTCTATATATTACTCCTTGCTGGCGCACACACAGGTGCTGTACCCACATATCACTGACAACTTAATATATTTATCGTGTTATTGTATCTTAAACTGGAAACCTTCCATAATTACAGTTTAGTTTGAAACGCGATTTTCATTTTAAAATAATTTCTCCCTCACAGAACCTTCACATAAACATAGAAAACACCTTAAATCTGTCAACAGCTTCACCTTTTACCTCCTTTTCAATCTCTAACTATTTTCCTGACCCATGACAAGAGAGGGCAGGTACAGGTGGCGTCGAGGAATGTAACATTCTCTCTGATGTAACACATTCATCATCGCCAGAGACCGCCTGCAAGATACTCTGGGAAGTGCAGGAATAAATGATCAAGATTGGTAGTGTGATAAGAATATTATGGATGGAAGATTAAATATATTGAAGGCATCATGGGATAAGGGCAACACGGCAACAGAAACGAGTGAAAGTTTATCTCCATGACCACTCTACATCATCAATAATAACGAAGAAGTGAATCAAGTGTTCATGATCATCTTTTATTGGAGGGACCGATGACACTAGTCACCTCATTGTCAACTTGCCTTGATGATACCAGCCAGGCATTAGTCACCTGACCTCACTGATGATACCAGAAAGGCATGAGTCACCTGCCCTTATTGAAGGTACCAGTCAGGCATGAGTCATCTGGCCTCATTGATGATACCAGAGGGGCATGAGTCACCTGCCCTTATTCATGATACCAGTCAGGCATGAGTCACCTGGCCTTATTGATGATACCAGCCAGGCATTAGTCACCTGACCTCATTGATGATACCAGAAAGGCATGAGTCACCTGCCCTTATTGAAGATACCAGTCAGGCATGAGTCATCTGGCCTCATTGATGATACCAGAGGGGCATGAGTCACCTGCCCTTATTGATGATACCAGTCAGGCATGAGTCACCTGGCCTTATTGATGATACCAGAGGGGCATGAGTCACCTGCCCTTATTGATGATACCAGTCAGGCATTAGTCACCTGGCCTTATTGATGATACCAGTCAGGCATGAGTCACCTGCCCTTATTGATGATACCAGCCAGGCAAGAGTCACCAGGACATATTGAAGGGACGCGAGTCACCTGTAGTTACAGATGACACAACTAGACAAAATGTGAGAAGGATCCTTTACTGTTCGTTGTACAGTTTCTTCTCTTATGGCTAGAAACGACCTTGGGAGATTATTGTATGACAAGATATTAAGGGCGCACACACACACACACACACACACGCGCACGCACACACACGCGCGCGCACACACACACACACGCACACACACACGCACACACACACACGTAAACCAAAATAAATTTATGGCATCAGTTACGGTGCCACACGCTTCGTCTATCATTTGAGGTAAATATATGCGCACGAATTTCATCCCCCATAAGATAGTTGATAAAGATATATTCGCGTCGCGGTACACTGTTAAGACCATTAATACCCTGGAGCAGCTGGGTGTTGTGACCGCACATAATATACGCGGCTGAAGCCATGAATAGCCTGTAACAGCTGGGTGTCGCGTCTACACCTAAGATACACAGTGAAGCGCTGTCTTAATGATTATCCCTGAATAATCCAAACTTTACAATTACCTTCATATATAAAAAAAATTCTTCCTAGCATTTGGATTATCTTCCCCAGAATTTTTGAGCCAGGAAAGTGTACCAGTGTCCAGAAGTAATGACAGCGAGATATATAGCAGAATTCTCGAATACATAGGAAAGGTGTCCCTGTGCTGGAGACCCAATAATCCGCACTGTGATGCAACAAATACAATTAAGTTAGGGTAGGGGTCAGGCTTATAGCAGATGAAGCATTGAAAGTTAAATAGATTGTTGGTATGTCGATCAGGTTCATGTATACTTGAAGGGGAGAGGAATTTATTGACGGCTGAGACCAAACTATCAATATTTTTTTTTCCATTTATTTGATTGGAGAAAAACTGTGATGAAGGAAGAAGAATACGAAGGTTCCATCTACTGCAACATATTGAAGCAAATTTCTTATGAAAGGGGATTCTTGATTCTAAATTTAATATACAAGGTATTATTGAGATTGAATTTAAGAATAAAATCCTATTATTCTTGATACACATTCCAATGACGTCTAAAATCAGAGAATAGTTATAAACATTAATTATTATAAACGTTTTATGTTCTTTTTTACAATAAATCTCGTGAAAAAATAATGTTTGATAAAAATTTAACTGCCTTACATCTTGCCAATCGAGCTAAATATTAACGTGGTTTTTTTTTCAATTATGTATTGCATAAAAGAAAATAATAATTATACAATATTACGTTAAATTCGAAACTTCTTACCACCTTACCACCTCCCTCCAGTGACCACCTCATCCGAGTTACCACCACCCTCCTGCGACCACCTCCCTCCTGCGACCACCTCCCTCCTATGTCCACATCCCTCCTGTGCCCACATCCCTCCTGTGACCACCTCCCTCCTGAGACCACATCCCTCCTGTGACCACATCCCTCCTGTGCCCACATCCCTCCAGTGATTACCTCCCTCCAGTGACCACCTCCCTCCTGTGACCACATCCCTCCAGTAACTACATCACTCAAATGACCACCTCCCTCCAGTGGCCACCTCCCTTCTGCGCCCACAGCCCTCCTGTGCCCACCTCCCTCCAGTGAGCTCCTGCCTCCAGTAACCACCTCCCTCCAGTGACTACCTCCCTCCAGAGACCACCTCCCTCCAGTGAGCACCTCCACCCAGTGACCACCTCCCTTCAGTGACCACCTCCCTCCAGTGACCACCTCCCTCCTGTGACCACCTCCCTCCAGTGACCACCTCCCTCCAGTGACCACATCACTCAAATGACCACATCACTCAAATGACCACCTCCCCCTAGTGACCACCACCCTCCTGCGACCACCTCCCTCCAGAGACCACCTCCCACCTGTGACCACCTCCCTCCAGTGACCACATCCCTCCAGTGACCACATCCCTCCAGTGACCACATCCCTCCAGTGACCACATCCCTCCAGTGACCACATCCCTCCAGTGACCACATCTCTCAAATGACCACCTCCCTCTAGTGACAACCTCTCCCTAGTGACCACCTCCCTCCTGCGACTACCTCTATCCTGTGACCATCTCCCTCCAGTGACCACCTGCCTCCTGTGACCACCTCCCCCTAGTGTCCACCTCCCCCTAGTGACCACCTCCCCTAGTCACCACCTCCCTCCAGTGACCACCTCCCTCTAGTGACCACGTCCCTCCAGTGACCACGTTCCTCCAGTGACCACGTCCCTCCAGTGACCACTTCCCTCCAGTGACCACTTCCCTCCAGTAACCACCTCCCTCCTGTGACCACCTCCCTCTAGTGACCACTTCCCTCCAATAACCACCTCCCTCCTGTGATCACCTCCTTTCTGTGACCACCTCGCTCCTGTGACCACCTCCTTACAGTGACCACCTCCCTCGGTTGACCACCTCCCTCCTGCGACCACCTCCCTCCAGTGACCACCTCCCTCCAGTGACGACCTCCCTCCAGTGACTACCTCCCTCTACAATGACCACATCCGCTACAGGTCCCTTCGCAACCGAGTCATCCGCGAAATTCGCACTGCAAAGAAGTCTCACTACCCAACCAAATTGCAACACCTGAAGCAGACCAACATCAGTCAATGGTATTGTAAGCTTAAAGAACTTTGTTGACTAAACAATAAAACACACCCCCTCCCCTTCCTTAGCCATCTCACTAATGTTGACGCAGCTTAACAATCAAATAACCATTTCGCTGCTATATGCCAGACGTTCCCCCGGCTTGACACAACCACTCGCCCTGCTTACCTACCAGCCCCCCTTTCCCACTGACTTAGTAGAAGAATTTGAAGTAGCACAACGTCTGGACAAACTAAAGTTAAAACGCTCTACCACCCCCATTGACTTACCAATGAAACTCTTCAAGGAGTTCTCCCCGGAGCTTGCTAAACCGCTATGCTCCATCATCAATGCTTCTCTCAGTCAAGCCAGATGCCCAGCTGAGTGGAAGACCTCTTATGCATCACCAGTGCCCAAGTCAACCAGCCCACAATCCTTAAATCAGCTACGACCTATTGCAATCACCCCAATACCCAGCCTAATCTGTAAAAGTTTTGTGTTCGACTGGGCTCATGCTGATACTGCAGGAGTCGTAGACCCTCAGCAATTTGGCACTATGAAAACTTCCTCCACCACTCACTGTCTTGTCAGCTTTCTTGATTACATATACCGCCATCACGAGAAACGAAAAACGTCTGTAGCTGTCGCCTTCATTGATTTCACTAAAGCATTCGTTCTAGTCGACCACAATTTAATCATCAACAAAGCTATTGACCTCGGGCTTCGGAGAAGACTTATACCATGGCTTACAGACTTCCTCAGTGACCGACGCCAAGCTGTACGCTTCCGTGGGGCTGTCTCCACTTTTCAGTCACTCACCTGTGGCGTTCCCCAAGGCACCAAGATGGGACCACTCTGCTTCCTTATGGTTATCAATGATGCCCTAAGAGAAACCCCCTGCTGGCTGGAAATATGTCGACGACTCCACCATTGGGATCAGCGTCAACAATTCTGCTCCCGACTATACCGCCCTTCAGGATTTATTGAACAGTCTCCAAAACTGGGCCACCAACAACCGCGTCACCATCAACCATACCAAGACCATGGTTATAAACATCAACCTCTCCTCCGACATTGTCCCACCCCCTTCCATTAATTTAGGTCCCAACACACTCCAGGTTGTAGATTCCACGAAGCTCCTCGGCGTCACCATACACAACAAACTAATTTGGAAACCACACGTCAGAGAAGTTGTCAAATCCTCCAGTTTTCGTCTCCACCTCCTCCGCCGACTCAAGTCCCTCGGAGTTCCTGCACCCGAGCTCCTCAGTGTTTACTCAACATTCATACTTTCCAAGCTCACCTATGCCTCCCCCACCTGGTCTTCCTCCCTAAATGCCACACAACGTAAACACCAAGAAAAAGTGCAAAAGAGGGCATGCAAGACCTTCCTACTCCACATATCAAGAAGCGCTCAACACACTGACCCTTTCGACTCTCAATGACCATCACCACGACCTCATCTGCAAATTTGGTAAGAAGCTTCTGCACCATCCTCGACACCGGCTCTTACTACCACCTGAGATCCCTAGCCCGAGAATTGCTTTTCGACACGACAACCGCAATCAGCCCATACGTGCACGAACTGATCGCTAAAAGAACAGCCCAGTCCCAGTAAATACTACTTCTTGCACTGTCACTATGTTAAAATGCCCTGTAATTTGAGCTTTTCCCCATCTAGTTATTATATACCTTATTTGTATCACTTATGTTACTTGTATATTATTTGTAAATCGAAACCCATTCCCCAATTATGTAACTGTATATTTTCAGCCTTCTGGCTGCTATGCTCATTCAATAAGCCGTTAATTATTATTAATATTATTATTATTATTATTATTATTATTATTATTATTATTACCTCCATCCATTACCACCTCCCTCCAGTGACCACCTCCCTCCTGTGACCACCTCCCTCCAGGGACCACCTCCCTCTTGTGACCACCTCCCTCCTGTGACCACCCTCTCCAGTGACCATCTCACTCGACTGACCACCTCCCTCCTGTGACCACCTGCCTCCTGTAACCACCTCCCTCCAGTGACCACCTCCCCCTAGCGACCACCTCCCTCCTGTGATCACCTCCGCCCAGTGACCACCTCCCTACAGTTACCACCTTCCCCTAGTCACCACCTCCCTCCAGTGACCACCTCCCTCCAGTGACCACCTCCCTCCTATGACCACCTTGCCCCTGTGACCACCTCCCTCTGGTGACCACCTCTCTCCAGGGACCACCTCCCTCTAGTGACCACCTCCCTCCAGCGACCACATCCTTACCAGTGACCACATCCCTCCAGTGACCACCTCCTTCCAGTGACCACCTCCCTCCTGTGACTACCTCCCACCAGTGACCACCTCCTTCCAGTGACCACCTCCTTCCAGTGACCACCTCCCTCCAGTGACCACCTCCCTCTAGTGACCACCTCCCTCCAGTGACCACCTCCCTCCAGTGACCACCTCCCTCCTGTGACCACCTCGGTCCTGTGACCACCTCCCTCTGGTGACCACCTTACTGCAGTGAACCACCTCCCTCCAGTGACCACTCCTTCCAGTGACCACTCCTTCCAGTGACCACCTCCCTCCTGTGACTACCTGTCTCCTGTGACCACCTCCCTCCAGTGACCTCCTCCTTCCAGTGACCGCCTCCTTCCAGTGACCACCTCCTTCCAGTTACCACCTCACTCCTGTGAACACCTCCATCCAGTGACCACCTCCCTCATGTGACCACCTCACTGCAGTGAAACCACCTCCCTACCAGTGACCACTTCCCTACCAGTGACCATCTCCCTCCAGTGACCACCTCCCTCCTGTGACCACCTCCCTACAGTGACCACCTCCCTCCAGTGACCAACTCCCTCCTGTGACCACCTCCCTCTGGTGGCCACCTCCCTCCTATGACTACCTCGTTGCAGTGTCCACCTTCCTCCAATGACCACCTCCCTCCTGTGATTACCTCGCTGCAGTGTCAACCTTCCTCCAGTGACCACCTCCCTCCAGTGACCAACTCCCTCCTGTGACCACCTCGCTCCTGTGTCCACCTCATTACAGTGACCACCTCCCTCAGGTGACCACCTCCCTCTTGTGACCACCTCCCTCCTGTGACCACCTCGCTGCAGTGTCCACCTCCCTCCAGTGACCACCTCCCTCCTGTGACCACCATGCTCCTGTGACCACTTCCCTTCAGTGACCACCTCCCTCCAGTGACCACCTCCCTACTGTGTCCACCTCCCTCCAGTGAACACCTCCCTCCTGTGACCACCTCCCTCCTGTGACACCCTGCTTCCAGTGAACACCTCCTTCCAGTGACCACCTCCCTATAGTGACCACCTCCCTCCTGTGACCACCTTCCAACAGTGTCCACCTGCCCCCAGTGATCACTTCCCTTCAGTGAGCACGTCCCTACAGTGACCACCTCCCTTCAGTGACCACCTCCCTACAGTGACCACCTCCCTCCAGTGACCACCTCTCTACAGTGTCCACCTCCCTCCGGTGACCACCTCTCTATAGTGTCCACCTCCCTCCGGTGACCACCTCCCTTCAGTGACCACCTCCCTACAGTGACCACCTCCCTCCAGTGACCACCTCTCTACAGTGTCCACCTCCCTCCGGTGACCACCTCTCTATAGTGTCCACCTCCCTCCGGTGACCACCTCCCTCCAGTGACCACCTCCCTCCAGTGACCACCTCCCTACAATGTCCACCTCCCTACAATGTCCACCTCCCTTCGGTGACCACCTCCCTTTAGTGACCACCTCCCTCCTGTGACCACCTCCCACCTGTGACCACCTCCCTCCTGTGACCCACCTCCCTCCTGTGACCACCTCCCTCCAGTGACCACCTCCCTCTATTGACCACATCCCTCCAGTGACCACATCCCTCCAGTGACCACATCCCTCCAGTGACCACCTCCCTCCAGTGACCACCTCCCTCCAGTGACCACATCCCTCCAATGACCACCTCCCTCCAGTGACCAACCCCCTCCAATACCTACCGGACTGTAATGACCATCTTCTTAAAGTGACCCCCTTATCCCAGTGACCTATATTCTATTACCATGAAACTATTGTGATTTTGCCGAGCCTTTTCTCAGGGCGATCTTTAATTTATAATGTTAATTTACAGAATGATATTATTTAAACATACATCATCATTATATCATGAATGGATACACTAATCACTAATTCATCCATAGTTACAGATAAACCTCAAATTTTAACCATCTTATTAAACTATGAGAACACCGTATTAAAAATTTATCTAAACGTAATATTCTTCATCTTAATATCTCCTAAGATTAAAAATTTCCATCACTAATAGAGAAGTAACTTATGCCATTATTATCTTCGGAAGGATCAAGTACACACCATAGTGAGCGTCGAGCAGCTAACCCAAGAGTCTGCCGGTGCTACGCCAGCCAGACCCATAAGGCGGAGCGCGGGAGGTGAGTTTTTTTTTTAGTATGACCTTCGTACCTGGATGTGGCCCCCCTGTTGGTCCCGAGGCTGGTGGGTAAGTCCAACTACGTGACCTGAATGTGTGTACCTGGGGTCATCTAGGCATAGTGTGTGCAGATAGATAGATAGATAGATAGATAGACGGACGGACGAACGGAAGGAAGGACGAACGAACGAACGAACAGAAGGACGGACGAATGTATAGAGAATCAGATGAACAGAGAGACAAAACTGACAGACAGACAGACAGAAATAAAAAAAAATTCCGACACCACTATAGATCTTCACCACCCACTTATTAATAATCGAAATATCTTGATAATTTGCGTCACTTTGCTGTCTCTAAAAGCAACATACAGTCCCCCTTCACTAGTGCGTTTATAGGGGCTCGTCACATAAACATCCCACAAATCATCCCATTGAGATTTTTAATATTATTTTACCTAAATTCCTTACTATATTTACCTTTTGTGCGTTTCCTTCTGTCGAATGTAAACAAACACAGCCCTGCCACACTTCAAAAACATAACGAGGCGCCCCTGTAAACGCACAAGTGGAGCGGACTGTACATTCATGCTCTTTTCATCGTCCATAACTCATAAGAACGATACAGCCAACGTGTATACTAAAGTTTATGAGTAATGTTGTCCTGGGAGAGAGTCTTCTTTAACTGGGGTCTCGTGTTGAAGGTGTGGATGAATGGAGGTGACACAAGGTTAACATAGTGGTGGTGGTGGTAATTATGGTGATGGTGGTGGTGTGCTAGTGTTGGTAATGGAGATGGTGGTGAATATGTTGGTGATGGTTTTATTTTAGTGAAGGTGAATACGGTGATTGTGGTGTTGGTGAGTATGGTGATGATGGTGTTTATGATTTGGTGATTATTATTATGGTGCATCTGGTGATGGCATTTGTGATGATGGTATTGATGGTAAAATAATGATGATTGTGATAAGGATGGCGATGGTGGTTGGTTGTGGTGATGGTGTGAGTGATAATGATGATGCAACTAGGCCGCCCCATGACTGCAACAGTAGAGATTCTTGGAAACATCATTAATTATATCCTGTCCAGAGACACTCCCCACACACTCATCTTTTATGATTGATGATACAAGTGTAACATAATACTCCCACACTGGTCACTTACTTATAAACCAGACAGCGAAATTAATTGCTCTTGTCACCTGTTACTGGAAAATGAACTGATATTTTACTTCCAAAGATGCTGCAGTAGGCGATGGCATCATTAAGGTGGTGGCGTCACTGTCATTATCTATCATCCTACACATTGGCAAGTCCTTATTTACTGGCGGTGTTTTTTCCAGATAAAATTAAAATTGTTAAGGTCTCACCTGACATATAAATCAGGTAATAAAGATCGTATCGAGAACTACCGCTACATATCAGTCTTCCCTGATTTAAGGTCCCCGAGAAGCTAACATGTCGTAGACTAAACTCCTCTTTCAGTGACAGTTATGTTCTTACTGAATCTCAGTTTAGTCTCAGATCAAGAAGGTCAACTGAAAGTGCCGGACTGACAGCCCTTCACTAACAACACTTTGAATTTATTTGATGATAACCTGTTCATAATTGGAGTATACTTAGCTCTCCTAAGCCTTTTATACCGTCGGTCAAACCAACTTTCTGGAGGAACTCGAACGATATGGTGTTATAAATTTATTCATCCACAATAGTTCGCCTCCTATCTGTCTGTCTAACCGGGAGCTATAACGACTGTCAATCTAACCCCTCACCTACCTGTGTGGTGTTATACAGGGTCTCATTCTTGGACCGGTACTGTTATTATTACACATAAGTCCACACTCGTATATTAAATTTCATTCACAGAAGATAGTAATCTGTATGTTAGCTACACAGATCCATATTCCTTAAGCCCTTGTGTACGGGACTCCTCTCTGCTGAATAAGGTCTTCTGTTAACCAAATAATATATTAAAAGTGGCGTCTCGGTAGTGAAGGGGTTAGGTCAGATTATCTACTAATAACAACTATGAATTATGAATGAATATTGCAAGTTGCATCCCAAGTTGATTAGGTCTCGACTTTGTATGATGTACTAATGTCAGAGCGAATAAAACAGATTAAGACAATATACTTTTCACTTGTCTATAAATTCACCATCTGTTAAGTGTATATTGGAAGGTGGATTATTTCTAAATAGCATGGAATAAATCTTAGGGGTCTGCATACAACAATTACATATCTATTTTAATACAGACGAAGCTCTAGTAATACGAGGGTTATAATTATTACCTGACGGGCCATCCTCTCTCTCTCTCTCTCTCTCTCTCTCTCTCTCTCTCTCTCTCTCTCTCTCTTTAATATTCCGACGGTGTGGCTGGTGGGGTGATACTAGCCAGACGTAGAGATGGTGATGGTGATAATAGTGATGGTTTAGTTTAGGGAAGACAGATGGTGATAATAGTGATGGTTTAGTTTAGGGAAGACAGATGGTGTGGTAATGAAGATGGTGTTGATTGTAGTAGTGATGGTGTGGTAGTGGTGATAATGAAGGGAAAGCTTGGTTGATGTCGTGAAGATGTTAAAGATGATGGTGATAATAGTAGTTGTGAGGGTGATGATGGTGATAATGATGAACTGTGATAACAATGATTAAGATTAAAGCAGTGGTATCATTGTTAAGTTTACAATGATGACTACTGACTGACGATGATGATGACATAATTATTATTATTTTTTTTTTATTGGGCACCCCCCTACATCATCGTGTAAGGTGAAGCTCAGAAGCGTTTACAGTGCCCAACAGGGAAGCATGCTAAGTTCATGCTTGCCTTTATGTCTCATGAGTTAAGGGCGTAGAAGCCTAAAGAATCAAGGGCGTAGAAGCCTAAAGAATCAAGGGCGTAGAAGCCTAAAGAATCAAGGGCGTAGAAGCCTGAAGAGTCAGTGGTTTATGTCATCAAGTTATTGGAAGCTCCATTAATGATACTCAAAATGCTCACGGTAATGACCTTGCAACAACAACAGCAACAACAACAATAAACAACAAGAACAACACATACCCTTAGGAAGTGTTTGTATGTAAAGCGGTGTAGTAGGTGTAGTAGTGAGGTTATACAGTACCTGACTCTCCCACTTCTCGGGTCAGTATCGAGAACACTTGATGTCAAAAGTAAAACATGGAAGAAGAGACGCGTAAATAAACATTAAAAGTCCAGGTTAATAGACTTAATTAAGCCATAAATTAACTCAGAGTGGCAGGTAAATCGAAGGTAAACTTTAATTGTTTCCGCCATTACACGTGATCTAACGCCCAAAACTCCCCCCCCCCCCCTCCTTCCTCCAACTTCTTCCTCACCTACTGTATTTAACAAAGAAAAAGAATGAATGTTACTGAAAAAATACTGTGGGTTACTAATATAAAAAATAAAATACCTTGGTATTACGGGGTTTTCACAATGGTATTACACTGATATTTAAGTACAGTGAGTTACTTGAATTTTGGACCATTGGCAGAATACTGGTACTATGGGATGTTATAATGGTGAGAAAATGCTAAGACATTTACGTATACCGCTACAACGTTACCAATACCATTATAATGATATCATCATCCATACAGTAATACCAACATTTCCACAACGATACCATCTCTCAAATACCGTAATACCAGCCCTCACACAACGATACCATCATACATACAATAATATATTAATGTAAGCCCCTTGAGATCGAGGATGGCCGGCCCAAGGGCATCCTAGGCGTTAATTTGTGAGGTGTAGAAGCTGTCGCCAGCACAACAACCACACCCTGAGTTAATGAGCTGCATGACCCAGTGTCAAGGAATAGTCCAAAAAGACTGGACAGCTCGCAAACTGCATTAGCTAACCATTACCCCGGAACACGATCCGCAAATCGATTAGCATCCAGGCTCCCAATTACTGCTGGGTAAACAGAGGCAAATGGCGTAAAGAAACTTGTTCAGTTTCACCCTGCCCGGGGAACGAACTCGGGTCCGCTCGCTTGCGAGGCGAGGATGCCGACCGTTACACCAATACCACCACCACGCCATACCGATACTATCGCCCCCTCAACGATACCATTACACCTACAATAACACCAACGCCATTTTGACCACAATACTTCAACCTGTGTGTCAACGATATGGAGACAACTTATCGAATTGAATATGTAAGAAGCAGAAGGAATGATGTGCAAGAAATGGTATCGAATCACTTGAAGATTGGCCTAACCAGCTCATTCCATCTGATTATTAAAACACCATAATGCTTTCTGAAGGGATTTCGGTTAGGTTAAGTTAGGTTAGGTTAGGTTAGGTTTTGATAAGGTTAAGTTATGTTAAGTTTTGATAAGGTTAGGTTAGGTTAGGATAAATTTACATTAGGTTTGGTTAGGCTAGGTTATGTTAGGTTTGGATAAGGTTAGGTTAAGTTAGGTTAGTTTATATAAGATTTGGTTTGATTATATAAGGCAATAGGTTAAGTTAGAAGAGGTTTGGCGAGGTTATGTTAGATTAGATAATGTTAAATTAGGTTGGGTTAGGTTACGTTAGATTAAATAAAGTGTAGGGTAGAGATGTCAAAATCCTTCGTCCTTTGTTATATTATCTCAAACATAATCGTAAAAATACTTTCTTTAGCAAGTCAAATTACTTTCTCTGACGGCTTTCACTATAAAGGTACTGAGCAGTCTTAATATTCAGTTAAATTATCAAGCCTCCCAAGAATAGTTTAGTAGATAAATAACTCTCAAAATCTATCCAGGGTGAAGCAACGGGAACACTACCTTCCATGGACCGTCTGTAGGACTTATGAAGTTACCTTCAGTGATATGAGATCATTTAAGCCCTAACTTCTCAAACGTTCAAGTTTATGTTGGTCAAGGCGTCTTAAGCTTGTAGATAAAGAGATCAGACTTTACCAGATGACTCTCACAGATTAAAGTTATTAGATTCACATCTTGGTAAATTTAGTCTATTTTATCATATTTGGATATTTATTCCCGATTACATCTTTAAACATCCTATAACATCATTTGACTCGGACAAGGATTCTCTATGTTAACTATAACAACACAAAGAAGCTCTATAACATCATTTGAGTAGGAAGCTCTATTATAATAAAAATTACCCCTTGTGTAACGAGGATGGCCGGCCCAAGGGCCTCCTAGGCGTGAATTTGTTAAGGTGTAGAAGCTGTCGCCAACACAACAACCACACCCTAAGTTAACGAGCTGCATGACCCAGTGTCACGGAATAGTCCGAGAAGACTGGACAGCTCGCCAACTGCACTGGTTAACCATTACCACGGAATACGATCCGCAAATCGATTAACATCCAGGTTCCCAATTACTGCTGGGTTGACAGAGGCAAATGGCGTAGAGAAACTTGCCCATAGTTTCACCCTGCCCGGGGATCGAACCCGGGTCCTCGCTTGCGGACTCTATTAACACCATTTGACTAAGAAGCTCTAAACCTCATTTGACTAGGAGCTCTATAATATAATTTGACCAGGAAGCTCTATAACATCATTTGACTAAAAAGCTCTATAACATTGTTTGACTAGGAAGCTCTATAACATCATTTGACCAGGATGCTCTATAACACCACTGTCTAGAACATTAAACCAAACCCTTGCCAAATTATCAACCTTACTGTTATACACAATAAACATTTCTTATATAATCTTATAAAAGAGTTTGACTCAAAAGACAAATCAAATCGCTAGTAACGGCAAGGTTTTGATGCAGAACCTATAGTAATTCACTAATCCCATTATAAACAAGAAAATATTTAGCATAAATCTTGAGTTCTAAACGGCGGAGATGGAATGTAATTGACCAAAATGTTAGATACGGCAACAGAGGCTATGATAATTATTAATTCTTTCGGTGCGCATTGTTTCCGTCTCAACCCCCCCCCCTTCCTCTCCACCTCTCGTAATATGCATTATTTTCGCTGAAACCACAAAAATACTCCTGAAACGTTGTAGCGATTGAATACTAGATACACGAAATGTAGAATATTGCATTTACCTTACTTGACAGGAATAAAGCGAAGGATATAGTGAAGTGGTTCAACTATAACATAGCAGTTGACTGAAGAACTTTATAAATCCACTTTGCATTTATGGGACTCCTGCTCTACCCGTAACTATGGGGACGGGGATTATTTTTCTGTCTTGCCTGTGTGTACCCAAAGCAACTTCAGATCGGGTTTGCGGATTTGCACGAAACTTAGCCAGGCCACATGATAAACTTCTGGCATACGTTACGCTAAAACTGACCAAGTATTGTCATGGTAACACTCCGTGTAACAATAATCCTTAGAGGTTAAAGAAAACGACGACATTAATGCACTGTGCAGTAAACGCATCACACTTCGATATCTATACTATCACTGTATTGGTTGGCGAGAAGGGTTTGCATCCGCTCGGAGGAGTTAATTTACAAATACGCTCACATGTCAGCTCGAACAATTTAGTAAGATCAACGAACAACACAGTTTCAACTATAATTCTATCATGGATTTTATAACGATTTATATTTTTCTTCTGTTCAGAGGTCAACCATAAATTTTATAACTGGTTATCGTTTACCTGGTTATGGCTGAATTAAAGCAATGCATTAATCAACAAAGTACGCAACGTTGGTTACACTTCCAGACTTTTGATGAAAAGAATTATGTCTGACGAGCAAAAAAAGAAATGTTCCCCCAAGACCTCGTATACTGTATATAGAGTTGCCTCACTAAAAAATTCTTTAACATTTAGTTTTTATTATTCCCAGTTCTCATCAAATCTTGTCACAATAAAGGCACAAATGGTTCATACCTTCACAATTTCAGCCACTCTCCTCGTGAACTTGGATACATTGTTGTTAAGTTTCACCATTGGAGTTCTAATGTTCAGTACGTGGGTAGTACATCGTGTTATTAAAAACATGGGAACTTTAGACATATGAGTAAGTCACCTTGCACCACAACACTTCTTCAAAAGTTATCTATGTCAGTTACCCGTGAACACACCGGAGGCGATACCGTCCATTCACTTCTAGAGACAGCAGAACACTGACTGTCTGACCTCCTCCAAACACAGGCTCGACTTCGCTGACTCTGAAGCTTTGTTTATATCCAAAATGAACCTGACCCTTCACTCAAACACAGAAATTCACGCAGTAAAAAGTGAAAGTGAATCTCACTGTCATGACTGGCCGCTAAGGATAGTGTGGATATAACATTATACAGCCTAAGAAACAAGTATCTTACCGGCCGATGGATATTGAAACCTGGTGGATTATACTAGGCGTAACCGAGCTGTTCAACAAGTGATGGTTCAAATAGTAGACTTACTGGACTAGGTATGGAATACGGACACATTTTTATTTGGTTGTTTTCGTCGTCACTTGTTTGTTGACATTTATGTAAGATTAGGTAGATATTATAAAAAAAAAAATTGAAAAATTCAGACGTGACTTAAAACATAAAATTAAGTCGATATAATAATACTGATAATATACTGATTATTGCACTAATTAGGGATAACTGCCTAATATCGATAACTTTTATATATTAAGAATATAAGAAAATAAGGAGTCTGCAATAGGCCGGTTGGCCTGTGCATGGCAGCTCCTGTCGAGAGTTACTACCACTCTCTATCATCCATGAATCTATCTAGCCTCCTTTTGAAACTTTCCAGAGTTCCCGCACTTACAACAAAGTTGCTAAGCTTGTTCCACTCGTCCACCACCCTATTTGTGAACCAGTTTCTTCCTATCTCCCTCCTAAACCTAAACTTATCCAACTTAAATCCGTTGCTCCGAGTCCTATCCTGCTCGGATATTATAAGAACTTTATCTATATCCCCTTTATTGATTCCTTTCACCCACTTAAATACTTCTATCATATCTCCCCGCACTCTTCGTCTTTCTAGGGAATGCAAGTTAAGTTTCTTTAACCTATCCTGATATGGAAGCTTTCTCAGTCCCTGAATCATTTTTGTCATTCGTCGCTGCACCGACTCTAGTGAATTTATATCCATTCTATAATAGGGGCACCAGAACTGAACCGCATAATCGAGGTGCGGCCTAACTAGCGCAAGATATAGTTGCAATAAGACCTCTGCACTCTTGTTACTTACACTTCTTGATATAAAACCCAATACTCTGTTTGCCTTATTTCGAACATTAACGCACTGTTTTCTAGGCCGTAGGTCTCTTTCACAAGTCGACTTCTCTAGGTTGATGTTGTTCAGGCTGTATACATTATAAGTATTTGTTCTTCCAATATTAAGTACGCTGCACTTGCTGGTGTTGAATTTCATTTGCCATTTTTCAGACCACCCCTGCAGTTTATTTAGATCCTCCTGTAATGCATTTGCATCCTGCCCTGAATTAATTTGCCGCCCTATTTTGGTGTCATCCGCAAACTTGCTTATGTCACTGCTGATCCCAGTATCTAAATCGTTTATGTAGATTATGAACAAGAGTGGACCTAGTACTGACCTCTGGGGTACCCCACTGGTTACACGGCCCCACTCAGATTTAACACCATCTACGCTGACCCTCTGCGTTCTATCGGTGAGCCATGATTTTATCCAATTTAAAACTTTCCCCTCGATACCATGAGCCTTAGTTGTTTTTATCTACTAACT
Source organism: Homarus gammarus (assembly GCA_958450375.1). Taxonomy (NCBI): domain Eukaryota; kingdom Metazoa; phylum Arthropoda; class Malacostraca; order Decapoda; family Nephropidae; genus Homarus; species Homarus gammarus. Next base: position 948,963 of record CAUDMG010003218.1, on the reverse strand, counting down.
AGCCATAGTAAGTCATCATATTAGGTATGATTACAAAGTACCTAAACTAACTTAACCTAACCTTAACGAATATTACCTAACTTTTATCATTTTTTTTTCGTTTTAAATACAGGATAATCATCATGGGTGATATGACAATATAATAATCTAAAAAAAATATATAAATGTCAACATAATTTTCGGATATAAACAATTAAATCTAAAGTTACTTAAAGCAAACAGTAAAGATAAACTATACAGATGAAAGAAACACAAATATAGTAATATATACAAATAATAAAACCATGAAACTAATTATATATATTTCGATTTTTTTCGTATTTTATATATTATACATAGTTGTCACTGTAGTCACTTCCTAGTTTTCAATGATCTTTTTGATAATATTAACTTATTCTACGATAAATGTCAACAAACAAATGACTTACAGAAAACGAAAACTATATCCGTTTTTACTGTAATTATTCCAATCATTTCGTTTCAATCTGTTCTCTCTATACATATTGTATTAATATTAGTCACCTTTGGCCCTGCAGATAGATTATGATACTTTAGTTTTAAATGTCTTGTTCTGTGTACTTATAGAAGTCTGAATGGTCATAGAAAAGCTAACCTATTAAACCTCCCACTGACGTGTTTCCCTTTATTGTATTTAATAATTATGTTTCAATGACTTTCCTTTTGTCTTTTAGCTTTGTACAATAATAATAATAATAATAATAATAATAATAATAATAATAATAATAATAATATGAACCTTAACCCTGTATCATTATTTCACTGTCATCATATTATTCATCAAATTTGACACAAACTCACTGTCATTAGAGGCACGGGTTAACTCGGACATAATAAAGGGTGTCCCTCAGAAATGTCCCTACCTCCCTCCCTTCCTGCCTGCCTGCTCCCTGCCTGCCTCCCTCCCTCCAGTTCACAGTGTCTCAGGGAGCAGATAGGGAAGGAGGTAGGGAGCAGACAGGCAAGGAGGCAGGCAGATACATTTTTCTGGGACATCCTATAAAAGTCTTACTTTCTCCCTCCATACTCTTGATCATTAAAGTTATATCTCATACTAATTGTTTTGTGATAAAGACCAGGACAGTCGACGTGTTAATTGTATGGTACTGCCCTTAACATGTTTTAAGAAGTTCCTTTTGTTATTTTGCGGGGTTTTTTCCCAGTGACTTTCTCTCTCGTCCCTAAACATAAATTATATCAGCCAAGTAAATAATTTTCTCTCGATCTTCTTATGCTAGTTCTAGGTTAATTATTATTTACACAATGGTAGGACCAATTTTACTGGTCTTATTGTATCATTCACCTGCCGAGGCTATCATGTTGTTCAGGGTGCTAGGTGTACGCGTGTGTGTGTTTTTTTTTTATTGACTCTAGGGTCCAAAGTCCATATTTTTTTTATGTTGTGAGCAAAATATAGTGAGTGAGCAACTCCACTTCGAGACTAGACCATAAATGTGAAACAACTGCAATATTATTTTACTGTTTATATTTCATTAACCTACACGGCTTCGAAATTGCTTTATCTATAGCTTTATTTAGCACAAATTTTAAAGTATGTAATTTGTTAAGAAAATGTATGTACTGTATTCATTTGTACAGCTTAAAATTTTCACTATAAAACAAAATATATACAGCAGAAATAATTGTGTGAGTGCAGTGGTCGGGTGGGTACTATAAGTTAGAGAAGTGAAGGCGGTCGATTACAGTGTCGGCCACGCTGTAGCCTTGTGTACTGACGGCTTAATAAGCAATGCGCTATGTCCACCCTATCCCTGAAGCCCCGCCCACACTAGGCCTCATGACGCGCGCTGCGTTGCTGACTCACAGTCTGGGTGGTGATGCAGAGAGGAGTGAGCATCCACACTGTGAGCATGGCAGCGCGCCAGTCTTTGATCAACACCAGAGAGAGAGAGAGAGAGAGATGTTGACGCCAGGGCACTAGACACTATGTTCTGGAGTGTGGTGGCTTAACGTTGTGGAAACAGAATGAGAGTGAGATTCTATAATTGTAGTCAGTATTAAAGGATATAACAAAACAATAAATACTTGTCTTCTATGATGTTAGGCGTATTAATATTAACAGCAGAGGAAAATAAAACTGTCTTAGTTTGAAGTAATGAACCTTTGAAGTGAGTTATGCAATTTGCATGAGGCAAATTAAAGTTATTTGTTACCATAATACACGTAACTATCTAAACATACATGGGAATAATGTAGAAATGCCTCCTTATTATCTTAAAAAAATAACACTTTCTACTCATTAAAAAACTAAATCGCTGTAGTTATATTGAGTATCTGACGTTCATTATCCTCTTTGTATTTATGAAATTAATTTATATGAGTCCTGCGCTCGCATTACTACAGTAACCAGACGACTACTGAGTGCATCACATCGCGCGTCACTCCCCCAAAAATGCCTCTTGCAGCAGTGCTCGTGGCCCACAACACCACGCGCTCATGAGGCCAAGTGTAGACGGGGCTCAACCTTTCAATAATAAGTATGGTGGAGGTAATAATAATAATAATAATAATAATAATAATAATAATAATAATAATAATGTTTACTAGTCCATGTAAAGTAGGTTAATTTAGAACTGGAGAAATGATACTAATTACTTTAAATTCCCAAACATAAAGATACTAAGATAAACCGTCATTAAGTTTATTTATCATAATCGCGGTACAAAGACAAAACAGAGACTCGGTTACAGCCGAATACAGTGACAGGTGATAAACAAAACCCATTAGTTACAGCTAATCGTTAAGAGATGTTAAAAACGGGATTGTTGACCTCGTACAACCTGCAGTCCTGGTAACTAATTAACTCACTCTGGGTGGATGCATACAGTGGATGGTAACGGGTGAGGGTGTTTGTATCTGCCCTACCCGTCCTGACTCCACTCTAAGCTTGAAGAGCATACGGGGAACTTAACTCATTACTTCCTGAATTATTTAAACCTATTCGTGTTGTGGCTTTTATCTATTGTTTTGGTTTCTGTTCCAAATGTGGATGATATAACGAGGTTTTGTGTAACCTGATAATATACATAATATAACTAATGTCTTTCTTGAGATTAACCTGAGCTGTTTATCACGTCAAGAGATGAATAATGCTCTATGTACACACTTCAGAAAGTATCATTACGGAGGGGGTCAGATGAATTTCAAAATGAACATCGTGACTCCTGTTGTCTCGGTAGGGAAGTCAAAATCCTTCGCCGGTGTATCATAATTGACTTACACAAAATCGTTAATTTGTATTTATTTTTTACAGCTTGTACAGAGAACAGATGAACTTAACTTAAGATTTAATATTCAAATTTGCCTAACTCATACGCTGGGGCTAGTTTATTGTGCACCAGCCAGTAGAGCGCTACAGCCAAAATCCAAATAGGAAACATGAGAAATTCGTGCTGATCTTCTTTAGACTTAATTGACAGATGAGCTAGAGTGTCAAGAGGAGTCATTGATCATTTCTGAAGGGTTGGGATTATGTTTACCTCCGCTCGAAGGTTGATAAAGGTCATTATTTGGAGCAACTCTGATGATCGTAGTAACTTTAAGATCATCTCCAAATTTAAAAGAGATTGGGAAATTCTGGGAAGCCCTTTAATAATACCTCCCTCCCCCCCACCTCTTAAAAAAATAGAGTAACTGGGTGTCTTTTAGCTGAGCACTGTAAAGAAAATAAAGTCTGAGGCTAATGAAACAATTTAATTTTATGGCGACGACCTGACAAAAATTAAGACAATAATATGTTTTTTATATTTTTTTCTCCCCAGAGTTAACCAGGAACATGATGAAGACCTATCAGGTGTTCCAATGTCTCCACAGAACTGCTCAGTGATGTAAACAAGACGAAATAATCCCCTTAAGTCACCATAATTAAAGTAACCAAGACTAATTAATTTGATATCTTCCAAGACTCACTGGAGTACTCTAACAAGGACACTGGGAGGAAACTAACTTAACTCGGCTATTGTGAGAGCTATAAGCAGATGATTACCAGTATTAATCTTACAGGAAAGTCATTTGTGATTCTCTCTACGACGCAACCTAGATGGATGTGATATATTGACTTGAATTTCCTTAACCTTCTGGTGAACTTTCAACCGACCATTATGGCGGAGGTGAGAGGAGGCGGAGGGGAGTGGAGAGGAGGAAGGAATTGGGGAGGGGAGAGGAGGGAGTGGGAAAGGAGTTGAGAACACCAGGTCATAGGTCAGGGTCACACCTCAACATCATAAATATTTACATTTAACACAATTTAATGGGTTTTAGTGATTCTCGGTAAGGCTATGTATTTAAAATTATCTTATTTTTTGTTTGTTTTTCTTTCTTGTTTTCTTTTTTTTTTTTTACGGGGATTAACCCACCCGGGCACTGGTCACTGACCCACATCGGGGCCTGGGGGCGAAATTGTAATAATAATAATAATAATAATAATAATAATAATAATAATAATGACAACACTGTACTACTACTACACTACTACTACTACTACTACTAATAATAATAATAATAATACTAATAATAGTTAAGAAATACAAAATGAAAAAATATGATCAAAAGTGAGAAACAATATATATATAAGTTGTGAATTTACAGGTCATGTTAACACTCAAATGTCTGTTTGTTTTTTTAATCTGATGAACTTTCTTCTGGTTGTCATTACGAGGGTCATTCAATAAGTAACGAGACTTTTTGATGTAAACGGCAAAGGTGAGGGGCCAACGCAGTGATCATGTTAATGCTTCGACATGTTTGGCCAATTCATTCGATTAGTCTCGAGTAAGTGTTGCATTAACGATGAACGCTCCACTTGAATTTTGTACTTTGGAAGAACAACAATCTATTGGTTTTTTTTTTTTAAGTTTGGATGGGATAAAACCACTCGAAATTCATCACAGAATGTTACTTCAATACGGACTCAATTTCATCAGTAGAGTGAACATTTAAAGTGGGTTGATCAATTCAAGAATGGTCGACCAATCATTGTGGACGAAGATCGTGCCGGACAACCTGTCGAAGTTTCAACACCCACATTACACCAGAACATTGAGCGGAATATTTTGGAAAGCTGACGCACCCCGCATACAATCCAGATCTCGCTCCATCAGCCTACCACGTGTTTGGTCCTTTCATAACAGCTATAAGTGGAAAGAATTTTACGAATAATGAAAAGGTGAAGAAAGAAATCCGAAATTGGTTACTGAGTCAGCTGAAAGAATTTTTCTCCACAGGAATAAGAAAACTCGTAGAAAGATGGGACGAGTGCATAGCTGTAGAGGGACATTGTGTGATCATTAAAAATAAATCATCACTTTTGCAGTTATATTAATTTCTCTCGTTACTTATTGAATGACCCATATGTCTGATATTTCCATAACCTAAACAATAATGACAATAATTAGCGACGTGGTGATCAGCGCTGATACTCTCACCCAGAGCTAAATATTTACCCGGAAATGTGATCTTAATCTATAACCCTAAAATCCTTCATCGCCTTCAATTAAAAACAAGTTCTTCCCGGGAAAACATTCGTACCATCTGACAAACTTCATGAAAATCAATGGACCCGTTCCTGGACACATTATATACACAGAGCCTGAAGCATAAAGACGAACACACACAATAATCCGTTCACTCCTTAGGTAGAAATTAAGTGAAAACAGTCCTGAATAATTATGACTAAAATGATTATGAGAGGCCCTGTCTTCTGGTGGTGGGAGGAGTGATGTGTTTACAAAATCTGAGTTGGTTACCAAAGGCGAACATCTATTTAGTATTCACTACTGAACTTAAGTAATGTTTCCTACTTGATCCTAGCGAGCTGGTTCATAAGACCCATAACTTTTAAGTTTTCCCTCCCGATATAAAGTTGATGGGATCCTTGTGCTGGAGCGTTAGGACGTGATGTACGGCGGCCGTTGATATAATAAGCTCAGTTTTCGAACAACGAACTCCCACCAGACTTTAAATCCAACAATATTTTTTGCCTTTTGATTTATGGTCAGCTAATATACTGTATATACTACTGATCATAACTCACTAGTCTTTAGCTTAGTGTTGGGTCACAGAGACAGTTGTCTCGTGGCCACCAGCTGCCTTAGATGTGCTCACAGTAAAGTTACCGATACAAAAAGTTTATCGCCTCCTCCATGTCCCAGGGCGGAAGCTGCAGTGATTTACAGACGCATAATTTCATTCTCCCTCACCTTAATTACCTGCTTAAGCTGCCGTTAAACAGTGAATATATCTTGTAGACTGGCGCCTTCATGATCGTTCAAAGACCCATTCAAGAAAGACAGGTGGATGTTGAGAAAGAAATACCAATTTCGCACGAGAGGCAGTGGGTGTTGAGGTATAAACGTCAATTTAGCATAAAAGTGTGGTGGGTGTTGAAGAAGTAACAGTGTGGAGAGGAGGGCGAGGCACCTCAACACTCACCTCACAGCTCCTGTGTAAACACCGCCTCTGCTAGGTGGGCCACCCGCACGAACTCATGGGCAGCTGTGACTACCAACACTACCCCATGTAGTGAGGTGTGGACGCCCACACGACCCATGTGCGCGGGTGAGACAGCCAACACTATTGAATCCATTTAGACAATGCGACTCCCACACTACCTCACGTAGGTGAGTGCGCGCGCCTACACACACACACACACACACACACCGCATGCCTCCTCATCTTCGACCCACGAAAATCTCCGCTAGAAAACTCTCGCCACAAAAAACGGGATTAAGGACACTTGCTGTCTTCAGTCAACGTTAACACCTCACCTGACAGCGCCAATATTCACACGCCAATTAGACAGCAGGTGAAAGGAGGTGGCCAGAATGACAGTGTTTTTGTAGCTTGATACTAAACGAGGAGTAACAACTGTCATCATAGAGGTGTTGAGCTCCTAAATTATTTATATTAACCATCTGCTTATGATAAAGACGTGGGCCAGCTACACGAAAGAATCACGGAGTCTCTACTACTCTGGTAAGTATTTGCATAAATCAGTTCAGGAGAGTATGTGTGACTGAGCTGTGTTATATCTGTGTACCTTATATACAAGTTTGACCGGCAGCAGCACCACAGCTTCACAACTCCGCCTCAGGTACGACGTGTGGGTGTGGCTCTTGAGGTACACGCTATAAGTGGTAGCTTATTAGTTTTAACCCAGAAATTTCATGTATCGCTTTTATCATCATTAAGTGTATAGTAAGGGGAGTCACCGGAGGCTTCCTGTGATGGATCCCTTGTGCTCATGGGGAAAAGTTGCCAGTCAGGTGACTCACACCAGTGTGAAATGCACGAACAAGCCAAGATGCACTATATAAAGCAGGCTAATATTTATAAATGGAAATTTTTTCAGTAAAATTTTATATTTCTCTCCGTAAAGCCATTGACTTGGTGTAAGAATTTTAAAGTCACCAGGCGAACAGACAGCCTTCACCACTCCCATGACCTGCCAATGAAGCTCTACAAGGAGTTCCTCCCGGAACTAGTTAAACCACTCCATTATCAAGGCTTTTTTTTACACAAACAGAATGCCCCGCTGGCTGGAAAACTTATGTGTTTCTCCTGTACCCAAGTGAACAAGTCAATAATCATTTAACTAGTTACAACCCATCGCCATCTCCCACATCCCCAGCCTAATCTGTGAGGGTTTGTACAAGATTGAGCCTATATGGACAACAGTAAGCAGCGGTGTTAATAATAATGAATTTAGTTGTTGGAATGGGTTAGATGGGGTTTTGCACAAAGCTGCATCATATCTCCAAAATTGTTCAATATCTATTTAGAATTTTTAATGCGAAAATTTATAAGTATAGTGATGAAGGAGTAAAAATTCATGGTACAGTATTATCAAACATCCAAATATACGCTTTGCAGATAACTCTGCTCTTACCATGGCTAGTTTTTTTTTTCACGGGGATTAGCACACCCAGGCACAGGTCACTGACCCACATCGGGGCCTTGGGGCGAAAATGTAATAATAATAATAATAATAATAATAATAATAATAATAATAATAATAATAATAATAATAAAGAACCATAAAGAAATACAAATTGAAAAAAATCAAGTGAGAAACAATATACAGTATGTATGTTGTGTTGTCAATAGTAAGAGAAACAATTGAGACCCTGCAATTGTGTGTAAATGAGGCAAAAAGTCAGATCAGCAACCTGGGACAGCAGGGTCTACCATAGACAACACATTATGGAAACAGGATGTTTCCAAAGAAATAAATTATCCAATAACAAGGATGTTAATCAACAGGGAACAGCGGTCAATTTTGTGCATTTGGAAAGTAACATTAGTTGTGATGATTGTTGTACAAAAAGATATAACAAGAATATGTCGAGCAGAAGGAAACATTAATTGTAATTTAACAAAAAATAGCTGCTGAATACTATATGATTTAATTATTTTATTTCTTCTTTACTGGCATTAGCCCACCCAGGCACAGGTCATATTTAATATTTAATGACCTACATCAAGGCCTGGGGGACGAAAATATAATAAAATAATAATAATTATGATAATAATAATAATAATAATAATAATAATAATAATAATAAAAATTAATACAAAATATAAATTTAAATAACAAATATAATAAAAGAAAATATTAATAATACTAATAAAAATTTATAGAAATTATAAATAATAATAATAATAATAATAATAATAATAATAATAATAATAACAATAATAATAATAATAATAATGCAGCAGCAGCAGCAGCAATAATAATAATAATAATAATAATAATAAAAAAAAAATAATATTAATAATAATAATAATAATAATAGCCATAAATATATACACACAAAACTATCAATACTGAGAAATGATATATGTATGTTGTGTTGTCAAAGTAAGAGAAATAATTGAGACCCTAAATTTGTGTGTAAATGTGGTAGAAAGTCAGATCAACAACCTGGGACTTGGTCACAATTTTCGTGATGCCATATGGCAGCAGGGTCTACCATTAGACAACACATTATGCTTCCAATATCTTCACAGGCGGTAGTACCTCCCTGTTTGATGGCTGCCTGTTTTATTTATATTTTCAATGGCTCATTGTCTTATATAATCAACTGACCTGACTTGAGGATCGGTGACTATCATGGCAGTTGTTGTCGAGGGATCGATCTCTCGCTCTTTCTCTATCAATAGTGGTGTCCCACAGGGTTCTGTTCTTTCACCTACTTTCTTCCTTCTTTTTATCAATGATTGACTTCACACTACAACTAATTCTATCCATTCTTACACTGACGATTCTACTCTTCACTCTTCTTCACATTTTCCCTTCCCCCTAATTCTCAAACTAGACCTGTTTCTAGAGCTGATTTCATTACATCTATCAATGAGGATCTGTGCAGCATCTCCGAATGGGGAGGTAGAAACTTGGTTAGATTCAATAATAATAAAACTCAGTATTTACAAATTACACTTTCAAAATTAGATGATCTCCCACCAATCACATTTCAGGACGCAATCATTCTACCATTTCCTCTAACATGTCATGGAAGTCACACATCCTCAACATTGCTAAAGCTGCCTCCCGAAAGCTGGGGTGGCTCTTCTTCTGTCCAACTGTTAGACAGGGTGGAATCAAAGGCATTCCGTCTTATTAACTCTCCTCCTTTAGTTGATAATCTTTCTTCCCTTTCTCTTCGCCGCAATGTTGCTTCACTCTCTCTCTTTTGCAGGTACTTTAATGGGCAATGTTAGGTGGATTTAGCATCCTGTGTACCACAGGCATTGCCGTGGGCTCATAACACACGTTTTGCCAGCGGTGTCCACCGTTTCTCTGTGGATGTCGGTCACACTAGAATAACACGTTATAGTATATTCTTCTATACTCACACAGTTAAACTGATGAATGCTCTGCCTTCGTCTGTGTTTCCATACTCATACAAGTAGGTTTTACGGCATCTTCGTGGAATAGATTATTATAATCTTTTTCTTTTCTATTTATTTTTTTTTTACTCTTATTTTTCCGGCCCCTCGGTACCGTTGTGGGTCGATGACCTGTGCTCGGGTGGGCTATTCCCCGTAAAAATGGAAACAAAAAGACGATCATAAGTATTCATACAACACCAGGTTGGAGGGAGAATGTGGCATGACCTAAAGTGGTGAGTACTATGCCTAACCTAACCTAACCTAACCTAACCTAACCTTTCACACCTGACAGTCTTTCCTAAACTCTATCACTTTTGTCACTTTAAACTTATAAATGTCAATTAATCCATGTAAACGCCTTAGGATCAACAGGGAAACAAATTTCTCTACAATATGCCCAAGTCACTCGCAGTTAAGGAGCGAGCTATTTTTTTTCCCTGTAAAGATTGAGTAAGCCAGTGACTGAGTACCGTATAGGGCTGCTGGCGGAACTAAGAAATTGTACTCGAAATATAATAAATTCTTTGCTTATAATTGAAGCCTCTATTATAGCGCATCATCTCAGTTATATTATGTGTGAAGCTTAAGGCACAGGCATTATTTCACATTAAAACATGAAACATACACACCATTTCACACTAACACATGAAACATACTCATTATTTCACACTAACACATGAAACATACTCATTATTTTACACTAACACATGAAACATACACATTATTTCACACTAACACATGAAACATACACATTATTTCACACTAACACATGAAACATACTTATTATTTTACACTAACACATGAAACATACACATTATTTCACACTAACACATGAAACATACACATTTTTCACACTGACACATGAAACATACACATTGTTTCACACTAACACATGAAACACTAGTCATTATTTTACACTAACACATCTCATACAATAAACACGATAACTTACAAAGGCTAAGAACAGTTCAGCATGTATCCGAGGCACTACACAGGAGGTAAGGTAGGCAGGAAATTTTACTCGCATGCGTGGCTACATTCTTAATAACTTGACTCTAAAGCGGCCTCATCAAATTTAGGTTAATTTCTTAAGGGTATTATGTTAAATGTTAATACCTCCTCAACACCTATGTCCTGTGATATACGCTATACAATGTGTATTGTCGACATAGCATCTAGCCGCAATCACGATAATACAATCATGTTTTTTATCGTTTATGATTTTACTAATAATGACACAGGTAACTACTATACGAGAGACGTTTTGAGATATAAGTTTGGTAGTGATACGGTCAATGTACTGTGCACCGCCCCACTGTTCACACGCCTGGAGAGGGAAATGAGGGAGAGGGAGGCGGTGTATCATATGAATTAAAAACTAAGAAAAACACAATTGTCAAAGCATTTGGTCACTATCGTGTCCAAATTTCAGCTTCCTAGCTCAAAAAGGGCCTGAGATATTGCCCGGACAACCAAGAGAAGAATTAAAGGCAGTAACCTAGCCCGCTTCGCTCTGTAGTTTGAGACTGAATGGTGTGAAAAAGTGAAAGTGGGTCCCTTAGGCATAACTGTTCATTACGGACAGTGTGGATACAGCACACTTTATATTAAGCCTTCAGTACACATGGAGGCAGCATGGCCGGTACTGCACTCGACCGTCTTCATTTCCCAAAGTTGTAAACTTATGTAGCCTCTCAATTTACAGCTGGGTGAACTGGGAGCGCCCGGGAATCGAACCACCGACCCCTGGAACAGGAGGCAAGTCCAATATCCACTCGACTGCCTTGCTTCTGAGGATTAGAGTGAATAACGAATACTTTTGTGAGAGATTTTGCTGTAGCCCTCTTCACCCGGCTGAACACACTTGGACGACCACCTACGTCTCAGGGTCATGGTAAGAAATCATCGGCTTCTCCTTACAGACACTATCCTTCCCCCCGTGCCCTTCTATTGAACGTTGTAAATATTCGTCATTAGTGTCGAAACTTTAGGAAGGAGCAACAAAGGGCCCCACTTACTGCTCAACTCCACCTGCATACTTGCTGTCCGGTGATTTACCCATGTGACGTCATCCAAATACATTCTGACTGAGATATGTCGCGCCTGCTGGCTATTGGTTTCTGCAATAAGAAATTTCATCGGTATTTGATTCTCTCACTAAAAATAAACTAAACTGATACTACTATAAGAGTTTACAGAAGTTTTTGGAAAGAATAAATTTGAAATCTATGAATATTAGCTCGATGAACCTTGTGTGAGTCACTGCTTTCCCATCTTGATTCTTCTCTAATTCCTCCGCTTCGTTTTTTCTTTCTCTAACAAGTTTGGCTCAAGAAAAAACCCTTAACGAGCAGTGTTCGTCTCTGCCCAACATCAGATGAAGAAAACCAATCATTCCACAATCCAGTGAACAACACCATGATTTTGAAGCAGTGAGTGAAACACGTGCAGTAGAAAGAGCTACAACACACAGTCTCTGGTGCTAAGGTCGAGTAGCATCAAGATAAGCGTATCAGCAACGAGGTCTTCCCCACAACAATGAATATGTAGATATTGTGCAAATGAGACGCCTCGCAGACCATCCCGACCCAAATACAGCCCCGCGCTAAATACACTCAACGAAGAGCGATCCTGAGCCTTATACTTACTGGTAATAATGACTCTCTCTCTCTCTCCGCCGAACGAAACAAATACAGATCTTGTGCCGCCGACCTTGTAATGTAGGGATTTGTTTAACTCTTACCCAGGAGGTTAAGGAGACTACATACATGCGGCTCTCATGGTTATTATCCCCATCTCAAAGACAATAGTAAACTGTTAAATAAAATGGCTCTTAAAGACATACTGCATTAGGGTTAGAATGGCTACAGCACCCACCCTAGTTATGCAAATGAGCTCTTCTCACCGATTTGCTTCTAACAACTGTATTTATTCTGAGAAAATTTAATAATCCCCCTAAAAGACCATACAAGATGTCTCAAGGGTGTATGTGTGAGTGTGTCTGTCTGTGTGTCCGTCTGTCTGTGTCTGTCTGTCTGTCTGTCTGTCTGTCTGTGTGTGTGTGTGTGTGTGTGGTATCAGACCTAAAGGCATATCTAAGGAAAGTTTATCCTCGGTCCAGTTCCATTATAAGAGAGATTGCTGCCTACCGCTCTACAATAAGCAGCCAGGAGTTGGATAATGAACTTCACAAAGTGGCTTTATCGGTAAGCAGAGATGTTATCTGTCAGCCACTCACCTGTTTGTCTGGTTCTGAAATTATACATGTAAATCTGATTCACGTGAAAAAAAAGAGACTGATAATAAGAATGGTGTTTATGGTGATATATGCACAGTTAGGTAACCAACATCGTCCACATGATGTTTTCCCGAAGCTGGGGTTCATGTGGCCCCCGCGTGGTCATTATCATGTTGTGGTTATTAACATACTGAGTGGTGGAGAAGACGATGAAACTCTGCCACCACCACCACACTCAAGCTCAGGTTAGGTTAGGTTAGGTTAGGTTAGGTTAGGTACACACACGCCTAAGGAAGGGGGAACTAGCTTCACCACACCACACATAACACTCCCTCAGGTAGCCTACACACACCTAGAGGAGGAGAACCACCTGACCATATACGACCTACTGTAGGTGCATCGTCGACCTTAGGTAGTGTTCGGTGATGGTGATGAAATATGTTGGTAATAAGAGCGAGTAAGTTGGTTTAGTTAATGATGATGATGTTGATGATGATTGCTGATTGATGATGATTGTTGATTGATGAGTGATGATGATTGATGATTGATAATGATGATGTATGATTGATAATGATTGATGATTGATGGTGATGATATAACATGATTTAGGTGAATAGGATGACAAATTTTATCAAGTAAATAATGAAGAAATTAAATGACAATGTTAACTGTTTTAGTGATGAAAAAGTTGGTTTGACTAATTCTTGTCCTATTTCCTAAAGGTTGTAAGATTCCTGCAAGAAATTTACACAGTAGTATTTCACCAACAACATGAAAGACCAACAACCACTATTCACCACTATGTTCATAAAGCCGATAACTATGTCACAGGAAATTACTGGTGAAAAACATAAGAACATAAGAAAATAAGGGGTCTGCAATAGGCCGGTTGGCCTGTGCATGGCTGCTCCTGTCGAGAGTTACTACCACTCTCTATCATCCATGAATCTATCTAGCCTCCGTTTAAAACTTTACCAGCGTTCCAGCACTTACTACAAAGTTGCTAAGCTTGTTCCACTCGTCCACCACCCTATTTGTGAACCAGTTCCTTCCTATCTCCCACCTAAACCTAACCTTATCCAACTTAAATCCGTTGCTCCGAGTCCTATCCTGCTCGGATATTATAAGAACTTTATCTGTATCCCCTTTATTGATTCCTTTCACCCACTTAAATACTTCTATCATATCTCCCCGCACTCTTCGTCTTTCTAGGGAATGCAAGTTTAGTTTCTTTAACCTATCCTGATATGGAAGGTTTCTAAGTCCAGGAATCATTTTCGTCATTCTTCGCTGCACCGAGGTGCGGCCTGACTAGCGCAAGATATAGTTGCAATAAGACCTCTGCACTCTTATTACTTACACTTCTAGATATAAAACCAAATAATCTGAGTGCCATAGGTCCGGGCTTACAAGTACCCCTAGGTCTCTTTCACAAGTCGACTTCTCTAGGTTGATGTTGTTAAGGCTGTATACATTGACAGTATTTGTTCTTCCAATATTAAGTACACTGCACTTGCTGGTGTTGAATTTCATTTGCCATTTTTCTGACCACCCCTGCAGTTTATTTAGATCCCCCTGTAATGCCTTTACATCCTGCCCTGAGTTAATCTGCCGCCCTATTTTGGTGTCATCCGCAAACTTGCTTATGTCACTGCTGATCCCAGTATCTAGATCGTTTATGTACATTATGAACAAGAGTGGGCCTAGTACTGACCTCTGGGGAACCCCACTGGTTACACGGCCCCACTCAGATTTAACACCATCTACGCTGACCCTCTGCGTTCTATCGGTGAGCCATGATTTTATCCAATTTAACACTTTCCCCTCGATACCATGAGCCTTAACTTTTCTCAGAAGCCTCTGATGCAGTACTCTGTCAAATGCTTTGCTAAAGTCTAAGTAAATAACATCGTAATTGTCGTCATTATCTACTACCTCGAAGACTTTCCTAAAAAACGTCAGCAGAGTTGTTAGACAAGATTTTCCCTTTGTAAACCCATGTTGAGAGTAGTAGATTAATTTGCTTTTCTCTAAATGCGATCGGATGCTATCTGCTATAATTGATTTAAGAAATTTCCCCCCAACTGACATCAAACTGATCGGACGGTAATTTGACGGTGATGCTCTGTCTCCCTTTTTGAATATGGGTACTACATTTGCCTGTTTCCACAATTCTGGCACAGCTCCCGTGTCTAATGATTTTATAAATAAATTTACGAGGGGTCGGCTAATCTGTTCCCTACACTCTTTCAAGACTCGAGGGAAAATTTCGTCCGGCCCTGGGGATTTTGTCTTCTTTAGTTTATTTATCCTCTTAAGAACATCCTCTTTCCTGATAATGATTTTCTTTAATTTCTCTTCTTCCTTTCCCCTAAATATCAGTTCCACCTCTGGAATTTCCTCGCGAATTTCTTCTGTGAAAACTGATAAGACGTAGCTGTTCAATGCTTTGCTTATTTCTTCATTGCTATTTATCACTTCTCCCCTCCCTTACATTAAAGGCCCAACTTTGTCCTTGACCTTTGTCCTATATACCTGGAAAAATCCCTTGGAATTCGCCTTGGATTCTCTTGCTATTTTGATTTCATAGTCTCTCTTTGCTTTCCTTACATTTTTCTTAACATTCCAAGATAGTTCATTATACCTATTTCTGAGCTGCTCCTCCCCTCCCTTTAATTTCTTATATATTCCTTTCTTTATTCCTATGTCATGTTTAAGTTTTCTGGTCATCCACCTTGGCTCATTCTTATTTGACCTAATTTTTCTGTATGGTATATTTTGTTCTTGTGCTTTATGTAGTATACTAATGAATATATTATAGTCATGATCAATTGTTGTGTCATCTATGACCTCACCCCTTCCTCCTGGGGACTGACGTGACTGTTCCCAGGTGACCTCACCTAGGTACCTTCTTAACCCCTGATAATTCGCCAACCGAAAGTTTAGGACTCTGACCATATTGTCATTGTTTTTCGTTTCACAATTTAGGGTGAACCTGATTTCTCTGTGATCACTGTTACCTAGTTCTTCCCCTATTGTGATATCTCTAATAATATTTTCTTTATTTGTTAATACTAGGCCTAATATATTGTTTCAAAAAATTGTCCTGTACTGCGTCTAGGAAGTCTTCAGATTCATAGTCACCTACAATATCGTCCCAGTCAATATTTCTGAAGTTGAAATCCCCCATAATGTACAGGTTGTTATATTTTGCTGCCCTACTCATTTCCTGCCATATGGACTGAGCTGCTTCTTTCCCAAGACTTGGGGGCCTGCAACTCACTCCCATAATTAGTTTTTCTCTTCCTTCCGTGATTTCTACCCATACAGACTCGGTTCCTATTTCACCCTGTTACTAAGGTTAAAGGTCAGGGCCAACAAGATAATAATAAGGACTTTAATAAATACTCAGATAAGATATACAAGGTTATCGAAAAAAAAATGACGAGGGAAAAAAACAGACTACTCAAAGTTCCCCTGAAATACAAGTTACAGATGGGGGTGTTTTGGTGAGCGAGCTGCCCCTAAACCTGGAGAAATCTCACTAACAAGAAGAAGAGCAGCGACTCCTATCTTCAGTTTACACACATGAACGAACCTTTTCAACACTGGTTTCCTCTTTCACGACGCCCACCAAGGCCTAGTCGACAATTAGTCCCAGTATTGTTGGAACTTTTTTTTAAGATAAATATAGTAATAATTGCTTACCTGAATACAAATAGTACTTTCGATTATTATTTTTTCCACAGTCGAGCATCAGTCTTTAAATTCACTACAGTGGAGATAATATAAATCTTAAATCACAACTGCAGACGAGTTGACCAAATGCTTAGTAAATTAATGGTAAACAATGATGTCAACAGTCCTCATTGCTGTACATAAACTGAACATATGTCATAATAAGTTACTGTGACATCTGACAACCACAAACATCTTCGTTAAGACGTGGACACCAATTAAGTTTACATTAACATATTTAATACATTCACAAGTACAGCCCATGGAAGACAGAATTTATGCAGTAAATTAATCTTATCTGTCTTATCTGCATTACAGGAGGATCTAAATAAACTGCAGGGGTGGTTTGAAAAATGGCAAATGAAATTCAACACCAGCAAGTGCAGCGTACTTAATACTGTCAATGTATAAAGCCTTAACAACATCAACCGAGAGAAGTCGACTTGTGAAAGAGACCTAGGGGTACTTGTAAGCCCGGACCTACGGCCTAGAAAACAGTGCGTTAATGTTCGAAATAAGGCAAACAGAGTATTGGGTTTTATATCTAAAAGTGTAAGTAATAAGAGTGCAGAGGTCTTATTGCAACTATATCTTGCGCTCGTCAGGCCGCACCTCGATTATTCGGTTCAGTTCTGGTGCCCTTATTATAGAATGGATATCAATTCACTAGAGTCGGTGCAGCGAAGAATGACGAAAATGATTCCGGGACTTAGAAACCTTCCATATCAGGATAGGTTAAAGAAACTTAACTTGCATTCCCTAGAAAGACGAAGAGTGCGGGGAGATATGATAGAAGTATTCAGGTGGGTGAAAGGAATCAATAAAGGGGATATAGATCAAGTTCTTATAATATCCGAGCAGTATAGGACTCGAAGCAACGGATTTAAGTTGGATAAGTTTAGGTTTAGGAGGGAGATAGGAAGGAACTGGTTCACAAATAGGGTGGTGGACGAGTGGAACAAGCTTAGCAACTATGTAGTAAGTGCTGGAACGCTGGAAAGTTTCAAAAGGAGACTGGATAGATTCATGGATGATAGAGAGTGGTAGTAACTCTCGACAGGAGCTGCCATACACAGGCCAACCGGCCTATTGCAGACTCCTTATTTTCTTATGTTCTTGTGTTCTTATCTGTATTGTGTAGCGGCAAGAGGGTATGAAACTAGAGTTCTCTTCACAATTGTTAATGAAAGCTGGCGTCATTGTTGACTGGGGGAGGAGGGGTGGGAAAGAGCCTCAAGGGGCCAGAAAATTAATGTTGCTTCTTTTGGAATATGGTATTTTGGTCACGTGATCCATTAAAACATAGGCGTGTGATTGGTCCACATCAAAGATAATGGGGAATTTTATTAGAAATGATCCTTATCAGTTTGTCATCAAATTGTAAGGAAGGAAAAAGATAAATTATATGCCAGCCTGGCCGCTAAGTCATGATAGTAGTCAATAACTGCAACAAATTAGAACAATTAAGAAATGATCAAATTATAAAAGTCCATTGTTAGGCAAAACAAGAACTATACCAAGACTGATATTTGACACAATGTTACTTTTACAAAGAATATGACTTCATACCAGCCTGAACAATGTCGAACAACTAAGGTATTTAGGACTTATTATTGTCTTCACTGATCAAGGTAAAGTAATTTCAGGATAAAAATTACAGGAACAATGGAAGTAACAACATTAATAATCTTTACCAAATGGTTGTCATAACCAAACAATCCATTACAATAAGTTACGAAGTTCGGAGCTCAGTTTGATGCACTTCAATATTTCTGACAACTGGAACTCGTATAAAGGTAAAGTAGACGTCAATGGAGCCTCGCTGTCACTGATGGGAAACTTTACCCAAATTCTCCATCGCGGGCTCCGGAATTTAGTGACAGGTGGATGTAACACGACTTTTTTCTTTGGCTGTGCAAGTTAATAAATTTTGCAAACTCCTTTGGAATGCAAATGTTGTGTTAGTAATTGAAAGCCATTAGCAGATTTTGTTATTGTTTACTTGCTATATATAGGTTAATTACAGGTATACTTAGAAACATCTTTATATTCAAGCAGTATTTACTATTCGACAATTTATATCTTATGATATGAACAAAATGAAGAAACATAGCAAATTTAGAAAGACCATTGAAAAAATTTAAAAGTTCGACTTAGACTGAGTGACGTTACGGCAGAGAACATTATCTGGTTTCTAGACGAGGTGCAAGGCCAGATAATGTTCTTACAAAATTACTACATTTGTTTTAATGTGGTCTTTAAGCTATCTCTGTATAGTACACTCACATATTGATCCTGCTATCAACTGATTGAGACCTAAGGTTCTTTATCTTATTCTACTTTGAATTTTCCTCCAAGGCTCGAATTATCACTCTCATTTTAGAGTTACTTTGATATTGTCCTTACATGTGTCAGTCACGCTACCAAGTGTTTCTAAAAAAACGGCAACAACTACTTGAAGGTTTTCTGTCTTTCGTCTGTCTTTTCCTTTAGCCGATGTGTCAGCCTTAATGAAAAAAAAGTCAGAAAGAGTCCTTGTGCCCTCAATCTGTAGTTCACGGGAAGGGGTCGAAAAGACAGATAAGAATTTGTTTCTCTGGCAACACTCAACAAGCATAAACACAGTCAAGGAGATTTGATTGGCAGAGACGTTTCCGGTCGTTTCTTGCCGCCGTTTATCAGTATACAAGATGTAACCTGCCAACTCATGCTCTTGAGGTTGAACATGATACACGAGGCACCTACTATATACAGAGAAAGTGAAGAAAATAGAATAAGCGAGATAGTAGTGACAGGTAACGATATTAGTAAGGAAACAGACAAGCTAAAGCCTAATAAGTCACCAGGTCCCGATCAGATATTTGCCAGAGATGTTATAGATAAATCCGACTGTGAGAAAGAAAGCTAACAAAGTACTTGGGTTCATACAAGGGAGTGTTAGTTACAACACTAGCGAGGTTATCCTAAAACTATATCTTGCGCTTGTGAGACATCGCTTGGATTATGCAGTTCAGTTCTGGTCACCGTATTACAGAATGGATATAGAATCCTTGGAAGGAATTCAGAGGAGAATGGCAAGACTAATCCCGGACATTAGGAACCTTGAGTACAGGAACAAGTTAAAGCATCTTAATCTGCACTCCTGGAGGGACGTAGAGTGAGGGGCGATATGATAGAGGTGTAAAAATGGAAGGTGATATAACAAAGGTACTCAAACTATCCAACCAGGAGCGAACTCGTAACAATGGGGGCTAATCTTCAGATGATACGAAAAAGCTAATGAATACATAAAGAATGTTTCAAAGATAACTTTAATACTTCTCACAAATACCTATAAAATATAATTCATAGGTACGACAGACTCACGGGTATGGTGAGATGACCGGGAAGAAACGTCACGAAAACAAGTGTCAGAAAAAAGTAAAAATTGTAGCAAGGTTAAGTATGCCGTGACTACATTTGGTATTTGAATACAGTTCTTAAGTGCAGCATTTGTGTGATTGTGTCTCCTACACCTGGCGACCCGTTAGAGGCAGTGAGGATACAGCACACTGGAGACTAAGCCTTACTCGGTCCACAAGGGAGCAGTAGGGCCAGCACTCGACCACCTTTACCTCCCCAACTGTGAATCAAGATGAATTAACAGTTGCTTCACATACCTATTTAAAACTTCACTGAATGATACCGAGTAATATATCTATGAACCACGCCAACTTAATATATCAATGATCCTCTCATAACCGGCCGAGTCTTCTGGCTGGCAAAATGGACCCCAGAGATGAGTGAGGACTCTTAACATCAAGGTCTGGAGGAGAATTCGGAGGACATTCTCTCCAACTTTATTCTGTGGCCCCAATGACAAGATCCGTGTGGTATAACATTTTCTCAGGAAATGGATGATATGGGAGTAAGACAAGAGAGGAAGGTTGGTGGAAGTTGGAGGAGAAAAAAGAAAGAAAAAAGAATAAGTGAAGAAAACTAAAGGAGGGAGAGAGGAAGTTAGAGGAGAGTGGAGTGTGTCAGGTCAGTCTGGTGGAAGGTTTTGTGTGGCTCCGTCCTCCCGGCTGATGCAGTTTACCCCCCACAGCCGTCTTACTTACTTTATGTCCACGAATTTATCTCTTATATCCTTTCTTTTGTCCTGATCTTATAAATTTCACTTCGGTGTTTATACAAGATATCTGGGGTAAGTTAAGACGCAATCACTGTTACAAGACTTCTGTGAGAACATTACGGAAGAGGCAAGTTATAATTCATACACAAACCAATAAACAAAGGGTTCATGTACCTCACTTCAAAAGACGTGATATGTTGTCAGTTGCATGTTATTAAATGACAATAAGGGCCTCGTCAAAAGGAAGGAAATATAGAGTAAAATGAAGCTGACATGTCGTACGAATAACTGGCGAGTTCATAGGTCACATGGGTTCAGTGTTCAATGTGGATCCATAAAAAGTTATCTGATTATTATTCTTCAAAGTAATTTTTTCAACACGTGAAATAACTTCATGCTATTGTGAACCAGATACGAAGGGTTGACGAATTCGGATGACACTGGATCACATATTCACAAAGGACAGTTGCGGATACAACACACTGTAGACTAAGCTTGTTTTTGGGTACACAAGAAGACAGAGAGTCCGGCACTGCCTTGGTCTGCTTTAACTTTTCGTAACTAGAAAGTAAGGAACCCATTCATAGCTGGGTGAACTGGGGGTGACGCGGGCGTAAACCAGAGACATTGGGACACTAGGGAAGTGCTGTATCGACTCGGGCACGTAAATTCAACTTCCTAACAACAAGAACTCGGCCCTCCAAAGTGCAAGGATTCGAATCCCGAGGTACAAATGTTTGTTTTCCCAAAGGACAAATGTACGACCCATCGGATAGGGGTTCAAATTATCGGGGTAAAAGGGTTCACTTCTCAAGTTATAAGCATTCGGTTCCCCAGAGCACATAGGTGTGAATCACGGCAGTGAAGCAGGTGACAGTGCAATAAGTAATGATGCAATGACAGTGAAATAGGTAACAGTGAACCAAATGACAATAGAGTATATTTGATCGTCCTGATGACAGAGAATGAAGTTGTTGAGCGGACGTCAGATTTTTTTTTTTTTTTTTTTTTTTTTTTTTATTGTGCACCCCCCTACATCCTTGTGTAAGGTGAAGCGCAGAAGCGTTTACAGCACCCAACAGGGAAGCATGCTAAGTTCATGCTTGCCTTTATGTCTCACGAGTTAAGGGCGTAGATGCCTGAAGAGTCAAGGGCGTAGAAGCCTGAAGAGTCAAGGGCGTAGAAACCTGAAGAGTCAGTGGTTTATGTCACGAAGTTATTGGAAGCTCCAACAACTTTCCCTGAATACGAATTCGCAACTTTCGATTTACACCAGGTACCTACTTTACTGCTAGGTGAACAGGGAAGTAAGTCCAAACAACTTCCACCGGCCCGGGAAACGAACCCGTGACATCTCGCTTGCGAGACAAGAACGGTACCGCATCTACCACCGGTCCCCTGGGACGTCAAATTAAGTGACAGGACAGATAGAAATTAATTACTGAAGGAGCTTTGACGATATGGTTGACCACTGTAGTGCAGAAGGCATGGAGGCAGCTGTGCGGTGTAGCACTGGACGGACCACAAACTTCAGCTGTGAGAGAATATAAAGTCGCTGACCTGGTAGTTTTCTAAGATGATGTAGAAAAGACCGACGAAGGTGAGGCGAAGGAAATGAGAAGACATATAAACCTCCTGGAAATTGTAAGTTAAAGATGACAAGTGACGATGGTGATCACGAGAAGGAAGATGAACTGGACTGAATTACACAAAACAAAAGGGAGGCAACAGAGGGGGAGAGGCAGCGACACTGTATGGGAGGTGGTAAAGAATAGATAATTTGTGGAGATGAAGAGAGTGGAGAAGACTGAATGGGACCAGCGCATTAACTGATGATTTGGGAGCGTTTGACCACCGTTCTGACGGGATATTGTATTTATAAGTAGAATGTATATTTCTTAATTACAGTAAATTGAACATATCGTAATTATGCGAACTTATACCAGTTATTTTTTATAGGAATTCTGGTTTTTATTTCACTTACATTAATTTTAACCCCTCTATAGTAGTGCAGTTTCTTGCTACACATCTGATTTTGAGTCAGGGCACAAAGCTGATTTTGCCTTCCTCACATTACCTCCATTGGGTGGGAGAGAAAAGTTGGGAGCCAAGGACCTGCTGCTGTAGACTACCGCGGCCCGCACATAAATTTTGCTTCTTCCAGATAAAATAATTAATTATAGAACATCTCAGAATGCTTTCATTTATGACTCGGAGAACCGGACAATGAGCTGGTCAAGACGGTGTCCGTATCAGCCAGGAGCAGGATTCACAGAAGTTGTTGACGCAGCAAAAAGTGAGGATGAAGACTAAGTACCTTATGAATATTTCGAAAATTCAAAGATTTTCAATTGTACTGATGATAAATTTAAAGCTAATGAATGATAATTGGTGGTAATGGTGATGGTGATATAGTTACGATAACAGCGATAATTATGGTTGCATTAATATTAAATAAAATAAAACAAAAAGTCAATCTTCACACAACCGAAAAAAGACAACGGTTAAATATAAAAGCCGAGACAACAAAACTAAAACAAACATTCCTGAACACATAATATCGTAAAAAATATTGATTTCCTCTAACACTGTGAAGCAAGTCTCTGATATCCCGGTCACACAAGGACGGTGAATGGGACTAATTACTAGACTGTGGAGGAAGTTACACAGGACCAACAGCTCGTCTTGTAGAGGACGTGAGATTAATCTTAAATTGATACGTTTTGTCTTGGTGCAGAGTTTCCTCGGTATAGTCTCTGCTTAACAAAACTTTATATAGGCTAAAATATACAGCCCCCCCCCCCCTTTCACTAATGCGTTTACAGGGGCTTGTCATATAAACATTCCACAAATCATTACAATGAGATATTTATTTTAATATTGTTTTACTTTGATTCCATAGTATGTTTACTATTGTGAGTTTCCTTCTGTCGAATGTAAACAAACACAGAGCTGTCACTGCACAAAATCTGACGAGGAGCCCCTGCCAACGCACTAGTGAAGGGGACTGTACCTTACTACACCTTTTCAACGGAGGTTACAACGATTTTCCTTTCAATTTATTAACCATTACCGAATTAGATTTATTTTCAGATTTTCCGGCTATTTTCATCTTACGTCGATGAAGACTGATTTATTTTTAAATAAAGACAACATGAGACAACAATGTTAAAAAAAATCCTCTGCTACAACATTTCTTTAGAGAACGTTAGAAAGTTCAGCCTCGTGACCCAACCAGACTTACTTAATAGGGAAAGAATCTACTCCAGGCCTTAAGTTACACGACCTATTATATAGATAGTTTACTGGTCACTTAGACTGGTTCAGGGGGATCACTCACAACAGCGTCTGGGAGGTTAAACAGTGATGGAATAACACAAAACCATAACTTTTTACCTAACAGAAGAACAAGACGAACCTAACCTAACCTAACCTAACCTAACAGAAGAACAAGACGAACCTAACCTAACCTAACCTAACCTAACCTAACAGAAGAACAAGACGAACCTAACCTAACCTAACCTAACCTAACCTAACCTAACAATACATAATAAAGACTAACCCACATCCACTCTCTTGTACGGCAACAGTTTAACTTAATTGATGTTTCTATAATTATAAAACTGACTTATTATAATCTAGTCATATTATATTTTGCATTTTTTTTCTTTTTCTTGTAAGTGTTATTTGCTTTTGGAGATACATACATAATGGAAGCCCCTCAAAATAGAGGATGACCGGCCCTCGGGCCACCTGGGCGTGAATTTGTTTAAGGTGTAGAAGCTGTCGCCAACACAATAACCACACCCTAAGTTAACGAGCTGCATGACCCAGTGTCAAGGAATAGTCCGAGAAGACCGGACAACTCGCCAACTGCACTGGTTAACCATTAACCCGGAATACGATCCGCAAATCGATTAACATCCAGGTCACTAATTATGCTGGGTAGACAGAGGCAAATGGCGTAAAGAAACTTGCCCATAGTTTCACCCTGCCTGGGGATGGAACCCAAGTCCGCTCGCTTGTGAGGCGAGCATGCTGACCATTACACCACATACATACATACATATCAATTTACACCTTACACCCCTAGCATCCCTCCATACTCTACGGCGCTCCTATCCAATATCTCTCTATCCTACATCCTGCCTACTCCAATTCTTCTCCATCCTACATTTTTCCCACCTTGCGCCTCCTCCTCCTTACACTCATCCTTATACACTCTCTAGACATCACTCATACTACACCCAGACATACAGATACAGTTTACATATCAGACGTAATCATAGTCCATTACTTCTCAATAAATACTATTAGCTTATTCACTATATGACATTATTATGAATTTACTTATTTAAGAACGGGAGAATTATGTTTTATCTTTATTACACTTGATGGTGACCAATAAAAAAAATAGAAATAAAATTACCAATGACGGTATAGGCGACCGTATGCAATGTGTGTTTATCTTGTGCTTGTGGACTATAACATTAAGAAAACAACATTGATTGAAAATATCTTTATCTGCTAGCGTGAGTTACCCAAAACTGTAATACACATTTTTATTTTTATTTTTTGGCGGGTCGTGTCTGGGTTAGCCAATATACTGTATAATGGAATGGCAGGAGGAAAATCCCAATTTTGTGACCAAATTTCGCCTTTAGTCCCTGTCGTTTTAGCAAAAATAAAGGTTTCTCGCAAGACAAAAAATGTACCCAATATCATTTCTATTACTAAAAAAAAAATATATGAGGACATTTCGTTATAATAAAAGTTGACCGTTATTAGTTACAAATTAAACGGAGTCTGATTAAAAATAAAAAGACCTTTAGATTTTTTTTTTGGTGATCATGAACTAACATACAGTATCAAGTTTAAAGTTGATTGTCCCAGGAGTGAATTGAAGAGAGCCCACAGAGGAAAAAGACATGAGAAAATACGAGTAAATATCACCCCAGAGCCACGGTAAGTAGAGATATTCCGTGTTCCGTGTTGAGCAACTTTGAGTTATTTGTATGTCGGTATTGCCCCTGATGAGTCTCAAGTGTGAATAAGATACCTCATATACGTCAAACTCAATACCCTGAGAGAATCACGCAACCATTTTCACTGATGGAGCAGGAGTGTTTGATGTGACGTTCCCAATGGTAAATAACAGTAACGTGTACCTCTCTCTCTCTCTCTCTCTCTCTCTCGGGCACCCTTCCTCCTACTTCAATCCCCCCTCCCCCTCCCCGCTCTTACTGTCATGAACACCACACTCGTCCGCTTCCTCCCGCCCCTCTAGTCTCCTCCCGCCCCTCTAGTCTCCCCCCGCCACCTCTCTCACTGCCACCTTCTAAGGCTCTCACCCTTCTCCCTCTTCTCACTCCAGAATCCTTCTTTAACTCATCTTAGTATCCTTGTCTCCTGGTGATTCCTCTCATGCTTCCCTTCTACTTCTCTCCCTCCTTCCCCCATTCATTTGAGCTCCTTCCTTCCCTCCCTATTCTACTTTTGTGTATCCTCTCTCTCTCTCTCTCTCTCTCTCTCTCTCTCAAAGGCCAGGTAAACTCTTAAGACTCCCATATTTCCTATCCATCTGACATCCGGTGTGTCAAATGGAGTGTCAGGTGCAGTGTCACGGCCTGTCATCTCTTTCATATGGTATATGGGTTCCCGTATCCATCCTCTCTTGACGTAATTGGCCTCTTACCTGTAGTGCGTCGCCTACCGGTTTACATATCACTTGAGGTGTACCAACTGGGAGATGCATAACATATTGGTACATTTTTTTTATAGTTTAGTTGAGCCGTTTGATACCTTGTACGTCCAAAGTGGTAGAAGTAATATTTCTTTTTATCTGATTTATATAATTTCATAAACTAGGTTTTGAAATATACTGTACTTCGAAATATCGCTACTCCATTTACCTTCATTATAATAAATTGCCAATTACTAATATCTTTTTATTTGGCAACACTCAGATGAAGTCCTTCCTCTGCAAATTTTTAATAATAAACGCCATAGTTAATCTAACCTGGAACACAACACAACACAACACAACATAGAAAATCTTGACAGTATTACATTAGATAATGAATTAATATCCGTATGGCTAAAATGTTACGTATTTAATAAGTTAAATAGAAAAATTAAGTGAACATAGTTGTATTTACTTCATTATCTGCCAGAAGGATCCGTCACGGTCAAGGAATAACGGAGGATATAAGTTGTGATATTATTATTTTTTTTATTTTTTTGAGGCAGACTAAGTAAGTCTTTGGGGGTCGTATTGTAACTGCCAGGACCTTCTGTACAGCCCACGTTTGAAGGTGACGTGTTCTCCTACACCCGCCGCTCATTGTGTTTTCATTCAACGAAATCGAAATTTTACCAAGTGTATTCATAGGTTCGATTTGTCTCTTTGTCTGATGGTACGCGAGCGTCTATTATTTTTAGACGAAGGGTATGGAAATTTTACAGTTAGTTTGCTTCGGCTTAGAACAGACACTGCACAATTCTGATTAAAATCGGACAAAGGTCAAGGTGAGAAGTCATCGATAAAGTCACCTTACAGTATTATTAAGGGAAAATTCTACCGACTACTCCGAGTATCGCTCTGTGAGAGAAGTTCAAGTTTTTATGGTACTGTAAATTAGCTGATGTAAATGCAGTCTATCTGATGACTGTATATTGTTTCATCACAACGCACTTTAACAGCTGCCTCCAGAATAGACTAGTCAAAGATAGACTACAATATGAAATTTTAGGTAGAGGCCTTACACTCTTACAGGAAATTCGTGGAGAATTTGTAGTTATCACATTAAAGTTTATATTTTCCTCGTAAGACAGTAAAGTGAGAAGGTACTGTCCAATTACACCTAAGACAGTAAGAAGATGTATACGTCTGAGGCCGTCATCACCAAGAAATAAATTCTAGGTTAAAGTTCGTCAGGTTGTCGACCGAGCTGATAAAAGCATGTAGATGTTTACTTGGAGATGATCGATACTACATTACCTGATATACTTGATGAACGTTTGGAGTAAAGGTTTGATTATCCTACTTGTTACTATCAAGATAATCCAGTATAATTACCTTCCTAGTCGTCAGCCTCTCAGACACTGTATCTTGTCATTTTGTTTTAATAATGATGTCTTGATTCACATGACCTTGATTAACTTGACTAACGGAGACGAGTAACCTAACCTAACCTAACTTAACGGAGACGAAGAACCCGACTATTATATCTTCTGGTTTGTGGACATTAAAGAACACGATCCTGTTCACTTACCATCCAGAGTAATGCTGTGTTTGTGTATGTGTGTGAGTGTGGAGAGAGCAAGGATGAGGGAGGTTGGCGTGGGGAGGCAGTGAGAGACAGTGTTGATAGGTGGTGAGGGAGTAAAAAGTGATGGTGGAAGGGTGAGGAGTGGGAGGAGTGCATGGAGACGAAGGGGTCTGGGTAGTGGGAGATGGAGATGATAGAGATACGTAGAGGGTTGGGAGTGGTGTTGGGAGGTTGGTGGTGGTGAGGAGAACACAGGTTGAGTGGTCAAGGAAGGAATGGAAGAGTTGGTTAAGAACATAAGAACATAAGAATGGAGGAAACTGCAGCGGGCCTATTGGCCCATACTGGGCAGTCCCGTTTACACCCAACCCCTATTGCTCATATGAGCATCCAACCTATGTTTGAAGCAATTCAGCGTATTCGAGTTAATGATGATATTTGGTAACTTGTTCCATTCATCCACTACTCTGTTTCCAAACCAGTGTTTACCTATTTCACGCCTAAATCTAAATTTGTCCAATTTAAAACCATTGTTACGAGTTCGCTCCTGGTTGGATAATTTGAGTACCTTTGTAATGTCCCCTTTGTTTAGCCCTGCCTTCCATTTATACACCTCTATCAGGTCGCCCCTCGCTCTACGTCTCTCAAGGGAGTGCAAATTAAGATGCTTTAACCTGTCTCTATACTCAAGGTTCCTGATACCCGGGATTAGTCTTGTCATTCTCCTCTGAATTCTTTCCAAGGATTCTATATCCATTCTGTAATACGGTGACCAGAACTGGACTGCGTAATCCAGGTTGAATAATGAGATGAAATTGGATTGAGAGGTCGAGGAGACGGTAGGAATGGAGGGATTATTTTAATTATATAAAGCGCAGCAAAACAATGATATTTTCCACATACGATTTTACTTAATAATTGATATGTAATCAGCTTTTGGGCAAAACAACGCAGAAGATATTCACAGAAATAATACAAAACAGGTACTGATTAATGATACAGATTATATTGGCTCTTTTCCCTTACAGTATAAGTCTTGCTATATTTGGTGATATCTGGCTGTGTGCACAGAGAAGATCGCTATCCACATCAAGTTGTTTCGCGGCTTTGTTTTGATTCCTACTAGCGCCGAGAATCATACATCATACAGAAACGTCGATAAAAAGGAGATAAGACTTGAACGGCTCGCTGGTACTTCACCTAAAACTTCTCCAAAGCAAGACTCATAAAGTCACCCTTCACCAGAAAATCAAACTTCACTTCAAGAAACTGCCCCTACAAGGCTTCAAGGGGGTCCTCGACTGCAATGGAAAAGGGATTCCTGGCAAGACTGAAATCGAAACTACTTTCGGTGATGCCAGGAAAATGTCAATAGAACTCGTCCTCCAGAGATTGAAGGCTACTGTCGATCTCGTCTTTAAGGCTATCACTGAACTTTATGTCACTCAGGACTTCGTCAACCCGAGGAAAAGATACCGTGTTCCTTTGTGTGATGCGACGATTCCACAGCTGCAGTTTGGCGGTGAGCATTCGAACTGAGTAGTAATTGCCATTGATAGTTGTGCCTTTCACTTGTAACTTAAAGTTGAAGACATTTTAGACCCCAAACACGCCTACAAGCTAAGCTCCTCTGAGTTAAAGGTGGAAAGATAGTCTTTTTTTTCAGTTTCAAGAAAAATTCAGCTCATACAAGCGACCCTTTGAAAACCAGTGCACGCTAGCGTGAAACAGTAGCGTCTCGTGTACTGCTCCTAAATCACGACAACTGCGAAAACACAATTTTGATTATGATGTTCAGCTATTCCTCAAGTTACATGGGGAGCATCTGTGTTGCCAAAACCCCGCTGTGTACTGTATGATGCAGTATGTTGAAATCGTTGAAGGACTCTTCTCCTTGATCTCGATGGCGCAGGTAGAGTGTTTCCAAGCGTAGCCAGAGGTCTTTCATCACAAACCATCAACAGAAACGGTCGACACATGAGCTGCCTCAAAATAGTTTCACACGTCGAATTTACTCACACATTTTAAGTGTTAAGTTGTTTAAATCAATCAGGTAATCATTCGGACCTCCACTTATTTCATCCTGAGAGGAATTTCACATATCGCAGTTTAAAGATTTGTTTGTGTAATTACCTGTGTATGGAGGCTTATTTTCATTCAATAAAAGCCTAAACATTAGTAAACAATGTGATAGTTTTGCCAAAGGTTTACCTTAAGGCCTCATGACGTTAGCCAACATTTTCCTTTTGTTATCATAAAGAGGTTTGGCTGGATGATTGCCTGAGTCAATTTAAACTTTACCTTTATCGTTGTTATGTGGACGACACGTTTTAATCATCAGATTACCAGACCATGTTGCATTATTTTTAAACCCCCTCAATATGAAACATGGCGACATCGAATTTCAGTGTGAACCAAAAATGGACAACCTTTACCCTTCCTTGATGTTTATATCAATCGTCACCAAAATAGGTTTAGGACAACTTTACACACAAAACCTACTATAAAATGTTTATCCTTTATCTCTATTGATTATAAATATAGCTTAGTTCATGCCCTCACCTTCAGAGCTTTAAATATGTGTTTCAACTTAACATTGAGCTTAAATATATCAAGGAATTACTCTTTAATTATGATTTCCCTAATAGAATTACTGATACTTATATCGGTAAAACTCTTAAACAGAATCCTCGGCCCAAAGCAGTATGTAACTGAGATCGCTTCTCAGGACGTCATCTACAGTACATGTAATTGCACATTGCGAACATAGGACACCCTAGTTTATCCTTTAGTAAGAATCTTAAGGAATTTATTAATGATTTCTACATAAAAATTTCACCGATAATGATATTCAGTGCCCGAAACTCTATTAAAAAAAGAAGAATAAGTGATACTCATACACCTACAATCCTCATTGGTGTATCAGTTTACGTGTGTCTGCTATAGGTCAACATTTATTGGTTAAACAAAACTACGCCTGCACGAGCATATACAGTAGGTCGTTCCGTTCGTATAGGCCAATTAATCACCTGACCACCTCATCGCGCTATCCGTATATAACCACACCAACAGGTAAGACCAGCAACGAGATGAACGTATTTTGTTTCTCACCTTTGTGTCTTATCTTAGCACTTAAACTTCTTCACTTTTGTTACTTTAATATTTTAAGAGTTATTCTGCCAATTAATTATCTATCCCTATATTTTCCCAGACTCTATATTTGTTGATATTGTTTGTTTTGTAAACAATGTTCATTTCTTTATTTTATTCTCAAGATTATACACATATTCCTGGTGAACTTTATTACTTTAGGCTTTGCTATGAGGAGGTAACAATGATGGTCCGAAACGTAAGCTAATTGAATTAAACAACACAACAATGAAGACGTCTGTGATTTCCCTGGTGTTCACTACGTGTTCCACGTAATAAATCAGACCCGGGGGAGAAGAGAGAAGTAAAGGAACACACTGTTATGGCACCAACCCTCAGCAGTTGTATTGGCCTTTCTTGGATGAAATCTAGCACTGTACTCGCCCCGCTCAACAGAGCGCCGTTGTCATACCTTCATGACTGAAGAGTCATCCTTACCAGTAAACAAGGATTACCTATATAACCCAAGGCAAGAGAATCTCTGTGGGCAGGGGCATTCAAATTGCACTGTAGTGTACAGTATTCAACACTACCCGGGGGGATGGAGGTTGATGGGTCGTGGAGAGGATGTTAATGGTGGTAGATGAATGGGTGAAGGAAGGGGAAGAAGGAAGTGACCGTGGACATGAATGTGTTTCCTACAAACACTTAAAATATTGCCACCAAGGAAACGAGAGATTTACTTTACCCTAATGGGATGCTGTGATCCTCATAGCTACGAAAAATGGATCAATATCTTACCTAACACAACATTCCACGATAGGGTATAGTTAAGAATATTCTAACATCAGGTTCTGGGGTGATAGTCCCTGGGTGTTGTTCACATATGTCACCTCTACTCACCACCCAAATGATATTATAATTCATGATGATCGTACCTGATATATAAGCCTTGGAGTATTTACGAGCAATAACAAGGAAGTACCAAATAGAAAAAAATCAAGAATATATTTTGACCTCTTTCCTGACCATAATTTACAGAGTCGAGGCTGGCCGTGTGTGTTGGTGGCTGGCCAAGGTGAAGCAACGTGGATATTTATTATGGCGAGATATATCACTGTTTGACTGGTTGGGTTTGAGGAAGGGTGGAAAGAAGTGTAGCATATGTTGTGGAAGTTTATGGGAGAATGTGGATTTCTTGAAGATTGGCTCCCCAGCTTATATCACCTTAAACTCCCTAACACTACTTGGGGGAGGGTTAGGTTAGTGTTAGGTTAGGTTAGGTTAGGTTAGTGTTTGTGTTAGACTGTTTAATCATAAGATGAAATAAACTAAGGCTAATCTTCGGGCGATCAGAAAATGCTGAAATGAAATGCTGGAGAGAATAAGTTATAATGATAAAAATAGAAGCCTTTCCTCTGTGGGCTGTCACTGTGAAGGAAGAAGACCTGGAAATAGTGAATAAGTTTCTATATTCAGAATCAATGTCTGATAAAGATTGAAAAGAGAATTTATAGTTTATAAAGAAGAACGTAAAGAAGAGAAAGTTGAGCGAGGAGAGTAGGTAAGACGTCTGAGTGAAGGGATGTTTGATTCGACTCTGGTGTGTGAATCTGCGTGATGTAAAGAAGGTGTTTGGAGTTAGAAAATTTTAAAATGTTTTGAGAGGCAAATGGAACAGACATCTGGTGCTAGAATGACAATACAGATTTATAACAGTTCATTTAAAGGAAGAAAGTAGAGAGAAAAAAACAAGACAGTGAGGGACACTCTTAAAAAAAAAAAAAAAAAAAAAAAAAAAAAAAAAAAAATAATATATATATATATATATATATATATATATATATATATATATATATATATATATATATATATATATATATATTTATTATAAATTGACTAGAGGAGGAATTGAATTGACCGTGTTTTCTTGTCATTTTTACACATTTATTACTCGTCTTTCCAGGGTATTTCCTTTCTTTCTCGAGGTTTCTATTGCATTTGATCCACTTCACACACGTGGAAGCGGAAGAAAGATAAAATATAGATGGATAAAATTGTATTACAGTATACCTTTAATAAATCGGACAGGTGAACGTTGAGTGTCCTTGATAACTCTATGTGACTAATGGATAATGTTACTTGGCCAACCCCTGTATTACTACGGGACACTTCACCTCCAACCATCTGACTAATTAATCTATACAAGTTATACGGAACAAAATTTATACTAATGCACATTTAAACATGTAACTTAAGCCTGAGATTTTTTTTAATGCAGTATCACCTTCAGCTTTCAACTTATTTTAGTGTTTCTCTTTTGGATATTATACAATATGACCAAGATCTCGGTACATTTGCTATTTTGTGTAATTAAAAAAAGTATTCCGTGGTGACATGTGGGACAGTGAAGTAAGTGTGACTATTTATATTTTTGTCCTGCCTAACCACTGTACACTGTTCCTGTTGCAAAATTACAGGATTTCTTGTTCCCTAAATTTTGGCACTAATCACAGAGTTGGGTGAGGTTGGGGTAGGTATAAATAAGGGCGATTGTTTGACCAAATTAAGCATCCGTGATGGCAGCATGTGGGGGGGGGGGGGGATGGGTAAGGATGGGGTGAGGTACAACTTGTCATCCAGCTGCCTTCCTTGTCAACTCGGAAGCGGTGTTGGCTTCTGTCTCACTGTCATGTACGCGAATAAATCACCCAAACAATGATATCCCCAGTTCTGGTATAACTTCAAAACAATTATTACAAAGCAGAATAATGAATTTCGTAACATCAAAACACCATTACCCAGTTCTACTAACATTACCATGGAAGGTATACCCCAAGAGTGTTGGTCAGTGTAGCCTAAACTAAATGAGTATTGTCACCGTTCAAAGAAATAGTATTAGACACCTAACCTACCCTAACCTAACCTAACCTACAACAGGTTAATTTTAGTCATGTTATCGTGTGGTAATAATGTAGTGTTATCATACTAGTAGTGTCATGTTATCATTATACTCGTCTGGTCCTGGCAATAACTGAGTGATATAATCTATAAGGTGATGGACCAGTACCATCACTGCCCCGTCACACTTAGTTTTCTCCAATACAAGTCATTTAATTCTATTTTGGTCGTAAATCGCTACGTTAGCTCCTTAACCTATGTCCTTGATATATATTGCCGGAAGTAATTAAATACCTCACTAATGTCTATGAAAGTGTAGATACATTTTGTGTCCAGAAGGATGATGATGATGATGATGATGATGATGATAATGATGATGATGATGATGAAGGATGTCGTTAAGTCGCGATGATAAACATATACTCCCACAACGTTGGTAAGTTGGTTATGAAAAAGAGCTCGAGATGAAGTGCAAGAGTTTTATCACACACACACAAAAACAAGATTAAAAGATGATATATAATCCAAAAAAGGGAGAAGAAATGAGAGGACAGACTGAGATAGATGATGAAACGGAAGGGGAAGATGGATGACTCCAAATTACAGAAAATAACACAGACGAAACAGGAAAAAAGACGAAATGAGTTTACTCCATTTGCTTTTAATGGCGTAATTACAACGCTAAGAGACTTTGTTAGCAGTAATAACATGTTCAGGAATCACAAGCCATCAATCTAGTTCTACTGCATAACAAAACAAACTCATTGATCAAATATCTATGTCTCCAGGTCTCCAAGACTCTGCTTTTACTGAATACGATTTTCACCCGAGTCTTGTATCGAATTGCACAGGCTAATGTTCAAGGGCTGTCTCCTCTTTCCAGCAATCAATAGCAGAGAAAGAGGACGGAAGAGAGAGGAAAAAGACAAGGAAGATGGAAGAGGGACAGGAAGAGAAAGGGGAAAGAAGGCTGCAGGTGGGGAAATAAAACGAGAGAGAGAGAGAGAGAGAGAGAGAGAGAGAGAGAGAGAGAGAGAGAGAGAGAGAGAGAGAGAGAGAGAGAGAGAGAGAGAAGCGATTGAAGTGGTAACCCTCTCAGTCACCTCTTTCATGACAAATTTGAACGTGGAAAATCACTATGTGAAAAATACACCTGATATAGGAAATGAAAATGAAATATTCTCCTTGAAAAAATATTCCCAGGGTAAGTAAGATTTATTTCCCATAGTAGACACTCTTACCCGTCTACGACAATTTGATCTAATGTGAAGAGGCCAGGAGTCGTCATATGCGTTGATGCAATGAGTGAAGAATTGATCATTGCGAAGAAATACTGCCAACCAAAAGCGAGACGTCTCACCAGGCATCTGTGTCAGCATCTTTTTTGTTATTGTCTAAAAAAGATATTAGGTCTCCAAATGACCACCAAGGGGGGGGGGGGGGGGGTGGAATATTATCGCAAAACATCAAAATATATCGCATGTTATTTTTGAATGTGTGGTTTCGAGATATTTCAAAGAACCAACACTCCCATCATTCTTTCACCTGTAGACACCTCTGAAAGAGTCAATGAAATAGGTGGTTGACGGAGTCTCGACACCCAAACCCAGCAAACTTAACAAATTAATTTTGTTAATAAAAATCTACAGAATAAAAAATGAAAGGACAATGTGAATCACTGAACACAGCAATTGTATCTGTTTCATTATGAGTTTCTCAGCCACTTTACGCCTTGTTTGCATTGTTTGTGAAGGAGAAACATTGACAAAATTAAGTGAGTCCACCACCAACCCATTAGGTTTTTATTTTATTTTGGAAATAAAAATGTCACCAAAAACAGAAATCAATTAAATAATATGATATTTATGTCTCAAGGTGAATTCTAGACTTGTTTCCACCTCAGTGACAGACAATGCACAATGCGAGCCATGTATAGCTTGGTCTTTAGCGCAAACAGTGTAAACAAAACACTTTTATAATAGTAAGTCAAAGCAACTGGTTAAAGAGCATAACCAGTAGATGACTTATCTTGGGGGGTAAGATTCCATTATTGAAGAGAAAAAGTCGCGCGGTGGGTTACACTTGAACACATTCTTGTCCGTCGAATTGTGAGTAAGTTCAGTGAACTCCTGTTCCTCTTCTGGGATATTATCCACATGACGTAAGAATGAATTTTTCGTCAATTCTGCGTGTTTTGGGATTAAGTCAGAAAAATACAGGCGAAATTCATCTTCCACCTAAGACAGATGGTCCCTGAATTTCTAGGACAAGTCTTAATCTTTTAATGAAATAAAAAAAAATCCTTCTCTTGGTGGCTTATTTACCGAATCATCTCTTTACCAAGGTTAGTACCCCTGAACTAAGCCAGGCACTGCCTTTAATTTATCCCTTTATTACCTCGTTTATTATTACACATTACTAACTACTAACTACTATGTTTTTTACCCAATTAAAGTAGTTTTAGTTTCTTAGATTATTAGAATCATAACGTTATCCACTGTTCGTCTGTATGACAATCTAACTATGAAGAGATAAGGTTACGTAAGAGACGGTCAACTCTACTTCTCTATGTAACATATAAAATTATGTAAGTATTCCCAAATATTAATTCAGTAACGATAACATTTTTTTTACAGTAACTACAATAACTTTTAACTAGTTACACTTAAATCTAAAACAACAACATACAAAGTAAATTGTTGCCACAATTAGTTAACAAGAAGCATAATAACACATGGAAGTAAACCAGTTTAACTGAAGCCACCAACAAAATGGTTAAGAGATCAATTAAATGTACAGAAAATCTAATATAGGTAAATAATGAAGCAAACTGACAGAGCCTCGGACTGGGCTGGTTGAGTATATGGATTCTTTCTCTGTCCTCTATAACGTTATGACTTCGCCAGGGTGCACAACTTTGTCATATTCCACAAACACCCATTCATAATCCTGCGAATTCCCATAATCTCTATCATAAGATCAATAGCATTTGAATTGTGAGAATCTCTCTTCAGAAAATACGTGATTGGTTATTGGTTTCTGCTTGAAATTCAGCTGAAGTTTTAGGTCGGTTACTCTTCTTCTTCAGTGGGATAATCTAGTGTCTACTTGTGCAGTTAGCTCTATGACTACCTTTCCTGATGGAACTACAGAGAGAGATTTTCTCCTCCACTCCCACATTGTTTAGGATTTGGGATCCACACTGAACTTTTAACTCCGGTCAAGAACTCGTCACTAACAAAGCTGATAAATTATCCTCTTGCTACGACGTAAATCTTTGGAATAACGCTACATTTTCTCTTTGTTACTTTGTTCTCCACTGCAAGATATACGCTATATACAAAGGAGTTAAAGAAAATAGCTTAAGACTTTGGGTAATTTGCACAAAACAAAGTATTTATTTATAAAAGTGAATACAGCATGGTGTTCATCACAGTGTCTCCTGGGCGTAAACGGTAAGAGCCACTATAGTGTCTCCTGGGTCTAAACGGTAAGAGCCACAATAGCGTCCCCTAGGCCTAAACGGTAAGAGCCACTATAGTGTCTCCTGGGCCTAAACGGTAAGAGCCACAATAGCGTCCCCTAGGCCTAAACGGTAAGAGCCACTATAGTGTCTCCTGGGCCTAAGCGGTATGAGCCACAACAGTATCTCCTGGACGTAAACGGTAAGAGCCACAATAGCGTCCCCTAGGCCTAAACGGTAAGAGCCACAACAGTATCTCCTGGGCGTAAACAGTAAGAGCCACTATAGCGTCTTCTGGGCCTAAACGGTAAGAGCCACAATAGCGTCCCCTAGGCCTAAACGGTAAGAGCCACAACAGTATCTCCTGGGCGTAAACGGTAAGAGCCACAACAGTATCTCCTGGGCGTAAACGGTAAGAGCCACCACAGTGTCTCTTGGGCCCAAATTGACAGGGCAATAACAATAGTATTTAGTATAATTATAATCTATTACCCAACTGAAAGATTCACTACCATGATATTTGAGGTTCTTCTACGGATGCTGAAGAAAGACGTAGAGTAACCAGTCAGTCACTTGGTCCTGAACAGCACAGCGGAGATACGAAGCTGCCCATCACAAGGACAACAAACACAAACAAGAAAAACTTTTACTCTCGGCCGCTCCTACTCTCTTTTCTTCTCCCCTACCAAACAAAGGCGCCCTCCCCCCCTCCCACCCCTCTCTCCAATAGCCCAAAAAGATTTTATCTCCCCTACCACCATTCCAATAACTTGGATGACAAACTGTAGTAAGCTGTTTTTGTAACTCCCATTCTTTGGAAACTTCTTCAGAGCCAGTTCCTCTATTTTTATTTCTTTTCTTCATTTTCACTACACCATTATCATTTAATTAATATTGTTTACGTTTTTTTTGACAAGCCGACAGTTATCCTTAGTTCGGTACGCCTTTTCCTAAACTTCAACATTAGGTCCTAGAAAAAAAAATATCCAGTTGTTTCCACCTTCCCAATGACCCATTGTTTACTTTCATTCATTAACGAACGCGTTTTTTTTTGTCACGACGCTTTGCCTTTCCATTCCACAACGTTATGTAATTTAGCTCAGCAATAAAACCCCAATTACCGCCCAATGGTCTCTTTCGTATCGTCCGAAGCGGTTGCCACAGACACTTTCAAACACTCGTGCCCGAGCAAACTAGGTCAGATCGTTGGACATCTATCGTCGCATATCCAGACTCAAATACAGAAAGGTATCGTACAATTCAGCTGAGTGTCGCCGAGAGAAGTAGTAACGATGGGTGTATTGCAGGGAAGCTTGAATTATTATTGTATCACCTGGAAGAATAGCGTCCCCGGCTCATTTCACCTTAACGCAAACCTAACCTAACCTAACCTAACCTAACCTAACTTATCCTAACTACCCGTATAGTCTGTAGTTCCTGATTATAATGACGTTCAGGGCAGTGGGTTCAGGTGGGTGGATAGGCCAAATGAAAACTACATTTATCCTGTGATATTTTACCTTGTGTAAGTCACAGCCAGGCTTTATAATATTAAAGAGTTTTATATTAATATACACAATGTAATATGTTTGTTTGGTGTATGCAAAACATGTACTCTCACCACCACTCTACCACCATCACCATCAAAACTCAATGTAAAGTACCATCACCATCACTGTATCACAATCACCACCAAAAACCACTGTACCATCACCAAGCACCTTTGTACCATCTCCAAACATCACTGTACCATCACCATCGATCACTGTGCCATCACCATAATTGTACCATAGCTAAACACCACTGTACCATCTCCAAACATCACTGTACCATCACCATCGATCACTGTACCATCACCATAACTGTACCATCACCAAGCACCACTGTACTATCACCATCAATCACTGTACCATCACCAAGCACCATAACTTTACCATCACCAAGCACCATAACTTTACCATCTCCAAGCACCACTGTACCATTACCAGCACCACTGTACCATCACCATAACTGTACCATCACCAAGCACCACTGTACCCTCACCAAGCACCACTGTACCCTCACCACAACAGTCTGTATCATCGCCAAGCACCACTGTACCCTCACCAAGCACCACTGTACCATCACCACAACAGTCTGTATCATCGCCAAGCACCACTGTACCCTCACCAAGCACCACTGTACCATCACCACAACAGTCTGTATCATCGCCAAGCACCACTGTACCCTCACCAAGCACCACTGTACCATCACCATCGATCACCAACATCACCATAGCTCCAGACAATTATCGAGATGTTGTATAAACATGTAAATTCTATCTCCTCAGTTGTACTTCGAGAGCCAAACTTAGACCTCGCCACCATCAGGAAATCTACGGAGATAAGCATCGATCCCATTAAGGCCGTACCATTTCCCTAGGAAAATAAGGGGAAAAAATGGTGTTCCTTAATGGGTATTAATAGTGGGTGAACCAGCAGTCCCAACCAACCCATCTTTTGTTTCCCTGACACAACAATTAGGGCGAGAGGTAGAAGACTTTATTTTTGTGAGTGGCCCATCTAGTGAGGACCTAACGAGCCTGCCAGTGTTAACAGTTGTGGGGGAAAGATGTGGAAATGTGTGTGATGGAGGTTGAGGTGGAAACATGTGACGATTTGAGAGGTGGAAATGTGTGAGAGGATATGCTAGGTGGAAAGGTATGTGAGAGGCAGAGGGGGGAAATTAATGTGAGAAAAGCTGAAAAAAGAAACATGTAAAGGGAAGGAGAGGAGGAGACAAGAGAGAGGGGGAGGGATGAGAGAGAGGGATAGTTGAGAGAGAAGGAGAGGTGAGAGAGACGGAGAGGTGAGAGAGAGGGAGAAGTGACAAAGACGGAATTAGTGAGAGAGAGGGAGAGGTGATAGAGACGGAGAGGTGAGAGAGAGGGAGAAGTGACAAAGACGGAATTAGTGAGAGAGAGGGAGAGATGATAGAGACGGAGAGGTGAGAGAGAGGGAGAAGTGACAAAGACGGAATTAGTGAGAGAGAGGAAGAGGTGATAGAGACGGAGAGGTGAGAGAGAGGGAGAAGTGACAAAGACGGAATTAGTGAGAGAGAGGGAGAGGTGATAGAGAGGGACAGGTGAAAGAGACGGAGAGGTGAGAGAGAGGGAGAGGTGAGAAAGACGGAGAGGTGAGAGAGACGGAGAAGTGACAAAGACGGAATTAGTGAGAGAGAGGGAGAGGTGAGAGAGAGGGAGAGGTGATAGAGAGAGAGAGGTGATAGAGAGGGGGGTGAGAGAGACGGAGAAGTGATAGAAAATGAGAGGTGAGAGAGAGGGAGAGGTGAGAGAGAGGGAGAGGTGAGAGAGAGGGAGAAGTGACAAAGACGGAATTAGTGAGAGAGAGGGAGAGGTGAGAGAGATGGAGAAGTGATAGAAACGTAGAGGTGAGAAAGAGGGAGAGATGAGGGAGAGATGAGGGAGAGGAAGAGGTGAGAGCGAGGGAGAGGTGAAAACGTGTAGAGGAGAGAGAGTTGGAACCAGTCCTCAGGTAAGGTCCATATAAACGTAAGTTACCAAGGTGTTGTGTCTCAAGATGTGAAAAGTTGGTGATGACAGAAGGGTGGTGACAGTGTGATGATGGTGGTGATAGTAATAGTGTAGTGATGGTGGTAGTGTGATGATGGTGGTGATGGTGGCAGTGTGGTGATGGTGGCATGATGGTGATGCTGGTAGTGTGGTGGTGATGGTGCCAATGTAGTAATGTAGTGATGGTGGCAGTGTGATGAAGTTGGTGATAGTGGTAGTGTGGTGATGGTGGTGATAGTGTAGTGATGCAGTGATAGTGGCAGTGTGATGATGATGGTGATAGTAATAGTGTAGTGATGGTGGTAGTGTGATGATGGTGGTGATAGTGGCAGTGTGATGATGATGGTGATAGTAATAGTGTAGTGATGGTGGGAGTGTGATGATGGTTATAATGTGATGACAGGAGGGGTGAGGATGATGGTGATAGTGGTAGCGCAGTATTGTAGTGACGGTGGTGATAGTGGGAGAATGATAGAGGTTATAATGTCGTGACACTGGCATTATGATGATAGTAGTGATAGTGGCTGTGTGGTGGTGATAGTGGTAGTGTGGTGGTGATAGTAGTCGTGTGGTGATGGTAGTAATGGGGGAAGTGCAGTTGATGGTGGTGATAGTGGGAGTGTGGTGATGGTGGCGGTGTGGTGATGGTGGCAGTGTGATGATGGTGGCAGTGTGATGATGGTGGCAGTGTGATGATGGTGGCAGTGTGATGATGGTGGCGGTGTGATGATGGTGGTAGTGTTATGATGATGGTCATCGTGGTAGTGAAATGATGTAGTGATGGTGATGATAGTGAGAGAGTGACGATAGTTACAATGTGGTGATAGTAGCGGTATGATGATGGTGGTGATAGTGGGAGCGTGTTGATGGTGACGATGTGGTGATGGTGGTGATAGTGGCGGTATGATGATGGTAGTGATAGTGAGAGTGATGATAGTTACAAAGTGGTGATAGTGGCGGTATGGTGATGGTGGTGATAGTGGGAGTGTGATGATGGTGTGGTGATGGTGGTGATAGTGGCTGTATGATGATGGTGGGGATAGTGTGAGTGATGATACTTATAATGTGGTGATAGTGGCGGTATGATGATGGTGGTGATAGTGGGAGTGTGATGATGGTAGCGGTATGGTGATGGTGGTGATAGTGGCGGTATGATGATGGTGGTGATAGTGAGTGATGATACTTACAATGTGGTGATAGTGGCGGTATGATGATGGTGGTGATAGTGGGAGTGTGATGATGGTAGCGGTATGGTGATGGTGGTGATAGTGGCGGTATGATGATGGTGGTGATAGTGGGAGTGTGATGATGGTAGCGGTATGGTGATGGTGGTGATAGTGGCGGTATGATGATGGTGGTGATAGAGGCTGTGTCTACCCAGCAGTAATTGGGAACCTGGATGTTAATCGATATGCGGATCGTATTCCGGGGTAATGGTTAACCAGTGCAGTTGGCGAGTGGTCCGGTCTTCTTGGACTATTCCTTGACACTGGGTCATGCAGCTCGTTAACTTAGGGTGTGGTTGTTGTGTAGGGGACAGCTTCGACACCTTAAACAAATTCACGCCTAGGTGGCCCTAGGGCCGGTCATCCTCATTACACGAGGGGCAACCATTATAATGATGGTGATGACAGTGGCAGAGTGATGATGGTGGTGATAGTGGTAAAGTTATGATGGTGGTGATAGTGGTAAAGTTATGATGGTGGTGATAGTGATAAAGTTATGATGGTGGTGATAGTGGTAAAGTTATGATGGTGGTGATAGTGGTAAAGTTATGATGGTGGTGATAGTGGTAAAGTTATGATGGTGGTGATAGTGGTAAAGTTATGGTGGTGGTGATAGTGGTAAAGTTATGATGGTGGTGATAGTGGTAAAGTTATGGTGGTGGTGATAGTGGTAAAGTTATGATGGTGGTGATAGTGGTAAAGTTATGATGGTGGTGATAGTGGTAAAGTTATGGTGGTGGTGATAGTGGTAAAGTTATGATGGTGGTGATAGTGGTAAAGTTATGATGGTGGTGATAGTGATAAAGTTATGATGGTGGTGATAGTGGTAAAGTTATGATGGTGGTGATAGTGGTACAGTTATGATGGTGGTTATAGTGGTAAAGTTATGGTGGTGGTGATAGTGGTAAAGTTATGATGGTGGTGATAGTGGTAAAGTTATGATGGTGGTGATAGTGGTAAAGTTATGGTGGTGGTGATAGTGGTAAAGTTATGGTGGTGGTGATAGCGGTAAAGTTATGATGGTGGTGATCGTGGTAAAGTTATGATGGTGGTGATAGTGGTAAAGTTATGATGGTGGTGATAGTGGTAAAGTTATGATGGTGGTGATAGTGGTAAAGTTATGGTGGTGGTGATAGTGGTAAAGTTATGGTGGTGGTGATAGTGCAGGGTTCCCAACATTTCATGGAATAATTTACACTTTTCCAATCAATGTCATCCTCCCCTCACCTCGCGCACACGATGTACTGTATAATATGTTACTGTATATACAGTATGTAATGTATTGAGACAGTGATGTGGACCTTAGTATTTTAATTATGTTCAAAGAAAACTCATTTGTGCTGCCTAAAGTATAACATTTAAAAAGTCTGGAACAAATAAAAATTATCGTTTAATTTACAGAATACAGAATAATACATGAACAGTTCCTATAGTAGTCATCACACACACCATCATCATATACTTAATGGGTTTCTGAACCTTTTGAAAACTTAAGTTTTACCCCAATTCAAATGTGAGTGTTGCAGTAGTTTGAACTGACTGTACCAAATATAATGCACCAGCCTCAATGAGATCCTTGCCCCTGTTTCTTAGCCACAAATTCTCCTATTTGTGGGCCTGTGGCAGAGCTCACACCTCAAATCATTCCCAACATTGAGCCTGCTTCTTGATTTTATTACCAAAAGGCTGGAAAAGTTTGACTCGCACAGGTAAGTTGAGGTGTATGAGATCAACACAGGGAGGGCGTTGTTGCTCAAGTTCGGAGAATGAGAGCGCATCTTTATCCAAATCTTACTAAGAGCAACATACCTGAAGCATGTGTGAGTTACAAGAACTCTTCCTGGAACTCGGCAGAAAAATCACTTACCTGGCATTTGAACGGATCTCTTGTCAGAGCCATAGTGATTTGATCTGTATTTATGCCTGGGAAGTAGCGCTGGAACTCATTACTGAGGGAGTCCGGGTGCTTAGTTACCTCATCTTTGAACAGCTAGTTGATTGGGTCATTACCAATAATTATGGAGAGCCGGTGGAAGAGGACTGGTCGCATTTCCATCTGGAATCCTTCTCTCCCAGAGTTTCGGTTTTGCAATGAGTGCTCTGATACAGTCTGCATGGATTATGATGCTACTCTCACGGCCACCCAAACGAGCCTGGAAATCTGACATGTTCACCTTGGAGGGCAGGCCCTCTTTCTTTTTTTTTTTTTTTTGCCAAGAAAGTCTTCATCTCTTCACTTAGTTCATTTGAATGCCAGCAGGCCTGAATAACAAGGGCTTCAAAGGAAGTATTCATATTTTCGCACGGTTCACGGAGGAGTCGTGTGTTAGGGCTGATCCTTTGATGAAGTTGGTTGTTTTGATGATGACCTCCGGATGAGCAAGCAGAGTAGCTAAAAGTACCCTGGAAGCGAGGGGCTCTCTG
This sequence comes from Homarus gammarus, assembly GCA_958450375.1. NCBI lineage: Eukaryota > Metazoa > Arthropoda > Malacostraca > Decapoda > Nephropidae > Homarus > Homarus gammarus. The sequence continues at coordinate 903,997 of CAUDMG010003218.1, read as the reverse complement.
TGAATCATGTAGTGTGTCCAACAACTGCAAGATTTTTACGCTTAACTTGTGCCAAGAGTCCGGATCGAAACTCAAGCAAAGATAGGGCTCTATCTGATGATGATGATGATGATGATGGTGGGAGAATGATAATGAAATGAGTGGCAGTAAGAGAATGATGATGATGATGGTGGGTGCAGTGAGAGAATGATGATGATGACGATAATGGTGATGATGATGATGATGATGGTGGTGGCAGTGAGAAAAGATAATGAAAGGAATGGCAGAGAGAGAATGATGATAAGAACGAGATATAACTGAGAGCTGGTCGAAGGCAGCGGGAGTGAGAATATTATAATCACAAGGAGGAAATTGGAGCGATGTTATTATGGGGAAACACGATAAAAGGAAAGGCAAGAATAACTATTAAATATATCTCGGTAATATTTCAAAGATTGTAAGACGTAGGTTTATATTGTAACTTGTAAATAAAACTTAATGAAACAAGCTATTGATGTTGATATATACTAGTGGTATAGTTATGTTGCTATTACTAGTGGTCCAGTGATGTTCATATATACTAGTGGTACAGTGATGTTGATATACAATAGTGGTCCAGTGATGTTGATATATACTAGTGGTCCAATGATGTTGATATACAATAGTGGTCCAGTGATGTTGATATATACTAGTGGTCCAATGATGTTGATATACAATAGTGGTCCAGTGATGTTGATATACACTAGTGGTCCAATGATGTTGATATACAATAGTGGTCCAGTGATGTTGATATATACTAGTGGTCCAATGATGTTGATATACAATAGTGGTCCAGTGATGTTGATATACACTAGTGGTCCAGTGATGTTGATATACAATAGTGGTCCAGTGATGTTGATATATACTAGTGGTCCGATGATGTTGATATACAAAAGTGGTCCAGTGATGTTGATATACACTAGTGGTCCAGTGATGTTGATATACAATAGTGGTCCAGTGATGTTGATATATACTAGTGGTCCGATGTTGTTGATATACAATAGTGGTCCAGTAATGTTGATATACACTAGTGGTCCAGTGATGTTGATATACAATAGTGGTCCAGTGATGTTGATATACACTAGTGGTCCAGTGATGTTGATATACAATAGTGGTCCAGTGATGTTGATATATACTAGTGGTCCAATAATGTTGATATACAATAGTGGTCCAGTGATGTTGATATACAATAGTGGTCCAGTGATGTTGATATATACTAGTGGTCCAATGATGTTCATATATACTAGTGGTACAGTGATGATGATAAACACTAGTGGTACACTGATGTTGATATATAAAAGTGGTCCAGTGATGTTCATATACACTAGTGGTCCAGTGATGTATGATATATACTAGTGGTCCAGTGATGTTGATATACACTAGTTGTCCAGTGATGTTGATATATACTAGTGGTCCAGATATGTTGATATACGCTAGTGGTACAGTGATGTTGATATATAATAGCGGTTCGGTGATGTTGATATACACTAGTGGTACAGTGATGTTGATATACACTAGTGGTACAGTGATGTTGATGTATACTAGTGGTACAGTGATGTTGATATACACTAGTGGTCCAGTGATGTTTATATACACTAGTGATCCAGAGAATTTGATATATACTAGTGGTCCAGTGATGTTGATATACACTAGTGGTCCAGTGATGTTGATATACACTAGTGGTACAGTGATGGTGATATACATTAGTGGTCCAGTGATGTTTATATACACTAGTGGTCCAGTGTATTTGATATATACTAGTGGTCCAGTAATGTTGATATATACTAGTGGTCCAGTGATGTTGATATATAATAGTGGTCCAGTGATGTTGATATACACTAGTGTTACAGTGATGTTGATATACAATAGTGGTCCAGTGATGTTTATATACACTAGTGGTCCAGTGAATTTGATATATACTAGTGGTCCAGTGATGTTGATATATAATAGTGGTCCAGTGATGTTGATATACACTAGTGGTCCAGTGATGTTGATGTATACTAGTGGTCCAGATATTTTGATATACACTAGTGGTCCAGTGATGTTTATATACACTTGTGTTACAGTGATGTTGATATACAATAGTGGTCCAGTGATGTATATATACACTAGTGGTCCAGTGAATTTGATATATATTAGTGGTCCAGTGATATTGGTATATAATAGTGGTCCAGTGATGTTGATATACACTAGTGGTACAGTGATGTTGATATACACTAGTGGTCCAGTGATGTTGGTATATAATAGTGGTCCCGTGATGTTGATATATAATAGTGGTCCAGTGATGTTGATATACACTAGTGGTACAGTGATGTTGATATACACTAGTGGTCCAGTGATGTTTATATACACTAGTGGTCCAGTGAATTTGATATATACTAGTGGTCCAGTGATGTTCATATATAATAGTGGTCCAGTGATGTTGATATACACTAGTGCTCCAGTGATGTTGAAATATACTAGTGGTCCAGTGATGTTCATATGCACTAGTGGTCCAGTGAATTTGATATACACTAGTGATCCAGTGATGTTGATATACACTAGTGGTACAGTGATGTTGATATACCCTAGTGGTCCAGTGATGTTGATATACACTAGTGATCCAGTGATGTTGATATACAATAGTGGTCCAGTGATGTTGATATACACTAGTGGTACAGTGATGTTGATATACCCTAGTGGTCCAGTGATGTTTATATACACTAGTGGTCCAGTGTATTTGATATATACTAGTGGTCCAGTAATGTTGATATATACTAGTGGTCCAGTGATGTTGATATATAATAGTGGTCCAGTGATGTTGATATACACTAGTGGTACAGTGATGTTGATATACACTAGTGGTCCAGTGACGTTGATATACACAAGTGGTCCAGTGATGTTTATATACACTAGTGGTGGTTGCTGGGGATTATTGGCCTCTTCGCCGTTAGGTTATTTCGGCAGAAGCTGATTGGTTGGACTTCTTTCTTTTCTTGTTTCTTCTTTTGCTTTTCACTTTCCATTCTTCTTCTTCCTGGTCTTCTTCTGGGATATTCTCATACACGTCAATAAACGATGTTAAAGATAGTGTAATGAAAACGGGTTTCTTGTTCTTGTCTTGCTTGTTCTTGTCTTGCTTTTTCTTTTCTTGATTTTTCAACTACAAGGAGAGCCTCCTTGTAGCTCAGTCTTTCTTTAGCCCGCAGCTTGGCCACCCTGCACTCCTCCCTCCACTTGGGACACTCCCGGTCGGAGGAGGAGTGAGGGCCACCACAAGCTGCGCACTTCTTCGTGGCCGCCAAGCAGTTAGCGTCAATGTGCCCGGGTGTCCCGCAGCTTGAACACACCTCCCAAGCACGACACTTCCGCGCCAGATGGCCGTACTTCTGGCATTTGTAGCAACGAGTAGGTCTTCGCTGGTACGGTTTTACTGGGATTTTCTCCCAACCCAGCAAAACGGAGCCAGGAAGTTCCTTTGGGAAGCCAACCAGGGCAGCTGTGCTGGTCAGCTTCCTAACTATTGGGAGTTGATCTCCGATCAGCTCAGCAAGTTCTTGTTTTTCGAGATGTTCGATTTCTGTGTGGGAAATGACTCCCAAAACCAAGTTGTCCTGAAGGCAGGCTTCAACTAGGATCTCGATTCCATTGATTCTTCTTACGTTTTCCAATTGCTGGGCCTCTCCCCACTCCGCGAAGGTGACGATAAGGCCACCGCTGTCACTGCGGACGACCCCTGTCACCCCCGTGATTCCCGAGGAGTCAAAAAACTTCCTCAGGACAAGGAGATTGAGTTCCTTGCGCGAAGGGCGCTTGACTGGATACAGTCTAACGACCTTCGCCTGGTCGCAGGTGAACATGGTCACACGGTACCTCGGGAGCAGAGAGAACCTACCTCGCCGAGGTTCAGTGATACACTAGTGGTCCAGTGATGTTTATATACACTAGTGGTCCAGTGATGTTGATATACACTAGTGGTCCAGTGATGTTGATATACAATAGTGGTCCAGTGATGTTGATATACACTAGTGATCCAGTGAATTTGATATATACTAGTGGTACAGTGATGTTGATATATACTAGTGGTCCAGTGATGTTGATATACAATAATGGTCCAGTGAATTTGATATACTGCATACTAGTGGTACAGTGATGTTGATATACACTAGTGGTCCAGTGAATTTTGTATATACTAGTGGTTCAGTGATGTTGATATACACTAGTGGTTCAGTGATGTTGATATATAATTGTGGTCCAGTGATGTTTATATACACTAGCGGTCTAATGATGTTGATATATACTAGTGGTCCAGATATGTTGATATACACTAGTGGTTCAGTGATGTTGATATATAATAGTGGTCCAGTGATGTTTATATACACTAGTGGTACAGTGATGCTGATATACACTAGTGGTCCAGTGATGTTGATATACACTAGTGGTCCAATGATGTTGATATATATTAGTGGTTCAGTGATGTTGATATACACTAGTGGTCCAGTGATGTTGATATATACTAGTGGTACAGTGATGTTGATATATACTAGTAGTTCAGTGATGTTGATATACACTAGTGGTCCAGTGATGTTGATATATATTAGTGGTCCAGTGATGTTGATATACACTAGTGGTCCAGTGATGTTGATATATATTAGTGGTCCAGTGATGTTGATATATATTAGTGGTCCAGTGATGTTGATATATACTAGTGGTACAGTGATGTTGATATATATTAGTGGTCCAGTGATGTTGATATATACTAGTGGTACAGTGATGTTGATATATACTAGTGGTACAGTGATGTTGATATATACTAGTGGTCCAGTGATGTTGATATATATTAGTGGTCCAGTGATGTTGATATATACTAGTGGTACAGTGATGTTGATATATATTAGTGGTTCAGTGATGTTGATATACACTAGTGGTTCAGTGATGTTGATATATACTAGTGGTTCAGTGATGTTGATATACACTAGTGGTACAGAGGATAACGTTGACAGTAAATGTACAAATTGCATCAACATCACCACGGAAGCTTACCACCACTTCTTCCCTGAGAAGTCTATTAGATTACATCCAACTGACCTGCCCTGGATCACACATCGGATCAAAATACTTATGTAGCAGAGAAACAGCGCCTTTTATCTCAGTGACAACAACTGTGAAATACGGGCTGCAAAGAAGTCTTACTACCCAACCAAGCTGCAACACCTGAAGCAGACCAACATCAGTGAGCGGCATGGTAAGTTTAAAGAACTCTGTGGACTAGGTAATAAGAAACATCCCCTCCCCTTCCTTAGCCACCTCACTAATGGTGATGCAGTTGAGCAAACTAACAACCATTTCGCAACTATATGCCAGACGCAACTTGTCTCCCTGCTTACCTACCTGGAACTAGCTAAATATTGTGAAAATTGGCATGAAGATTCAATATGGGTTAATTGTCATATCTATCTGATTGGACATTCAAAATTCCAAGATGGCGGTCATTTTCCAAGATGGCAACCAAATATGGATGTCAGATTTTCCTTTTTTTTACATAACAATTATTGGGTTCATCAATTCAGGTGATTTAAGCGTTGATTTCCATGTTTTTGAGTATGAAGAAACTGAATTTTGCGTTGAAAACTCTGAAATGGACAGTATTCAATGGAAATATGCTACCAGGGCAGAACTGGTGACAACACTGCTGTGAAACTCGGCATGGAGTTCAGTGTCAGCTAAGTACGAAACTCATAGTAAAGATTATTATTATTATTATATATATATATATATATATATATATATATATATATATAATCAACGACCTCACCAGCAAGGAATCGAACCCTCGACCTACTGGGTGGCCCTAGGGAACGCTTACCGGCTAGCCCACAAGGACACTAAAAGCAGCTCTAGACTCTGTTATATTTCACACAAAGCCTGTTCATCGAGCTGATGGCGCCGTGAACCTCATTGGGAAACTGCCCGTGCCTCGTATGTTCAAAGTCCGCGTGTTAAATGGACTAAAAAATGAAGTATATATATGTACCTCGCGTTTCATACCAGCTGGATTCGGTAAAATGCTACTGACACCACATACGAGGCACGGGCAGTTTCCCAATGAGGTTCACGGCGCCATCAGCTCGATGAACAGGCTTTGTGTGAAATATAACAGAGTTTAGAACTGCTTTTAGTGTCCTTGTGGGCAAGCCGGTAAGCGTTCCCTAGGGCCACCCAGTAGGTCGAGGGTTCGATTCCTTGCTGGTGAGGTCGTTGATTATATGTTCAAAGTCCGCGTGTTAAATGGACTAAAAAATGAAGTATATATATATATATATATATATATATATATATATATATATATATATATATATATATATTTCATGTACATCTACAATGGAAACGTGGATAAGATAAATCTTGATAAAACCACACAGGGAAAAAGGAAACAATGGAAAACCTTAGCTTTTGTCTTTATTCAAGACATCTTCAGAAGCAAATGAATTACAAAGACTGAGAGAGGCTTATGTACGCAGGGTGACTTTACGAAACATGAGGTCACACACACCAACCACACAGCAAACTTAAGAAGAGATTATAAGAACGGGCGACATAACTAGTCATGTGACGTAAGGTAAAAAATATGAGACCCACTAATCATCTATCATACATCTACCTTACATGCTTTCAAAGCATTTTTTAACCTTGGGCCATTGACAAATAACTTTGTGTAATATATTATCAGTTTTGTACTGACCATCACTAAGGTTTAAAGAATACATTTCTCTAATCAAACTTGCTTCAACCAGAAGTCTTTCTGTGACACCTGATGATTTATGCACTTCTTAACTGTTTTCCCAATTTATGGGATGATTATTGTTCCTTATATGAACGAACAGTGCACTGCTTTAAGATGCCGTTCTAATATTGTACTTGTGCTGTTTAATTCTGAGTTGCAATGCTTTCCCAGTCTGACCTACATAATTTCCATATATATATATGTAACCGGTCGGAATTTACTGGACTTTAATTTCTCACTTGACTTGGGGTTTATTTAAAATTAATAGATGGTAATGGCAGTGGAAGCGCCCCTTTGAGAAAAATCCTGAACCAGCACAAGAACACTTAAATCTACTAAACAAAATAAATTGTCCGTGACCCGTGGAAGGATAGCATCTGTGACTGGGATGAATGAGACACACTGTAAAATTTAGACACTTATATTCCCTCCAACACTACAAACACAGTCAAATAATGGTACACCAATATGCGCACCTCTCAACTTGAACTTAAAACACTACTCTGGGGAATAAAAGTTATACATGATATAAAAATTATTAGAACCTCAGGCAACAATAAATTTGAAGTATTAAGAACTGTTGCGTGCACACATGAAACAGGCCTTAAAGGCGTTCACACAATAATATCAGTCACTTAGGTACCAAAAAAAGAAATTAACTACTCTACAATGAATAGGCCTTAAGGGCACTCAACAAAATTATATGTCACTGAGGAATGGTAATAAAATATGAAATTAAATACTCTACAATGAATAGGCCTTAAGGGCACTCAACAAAATTATATCAGTCACTAAGGAAATGGTAATAAAATATGAAATTAAATACTCTACAATGAATAGGCCTTAAGGGCACTCAACCAAATTTATAGCACCCCAACAGATGCACACTTCCTAACCTAACCTAACCACTACTCTGGGGAACAAGGTTATACCTGAGATCAGAATTATGAAGAACAATCAGAGGCATTAAAAGAATCAAATCACAGTATCACTCTGGTTCCACTTGATGGCACAAACATTCAAAACAATATTATCAAAATTATCTAGAAACTATTAAATTACACCCGTAATAAGGGAGGGAAAATGTTCCTCCAGGTATCTCCTAGAGACCTAGACTCACGGTCTCAGTGTGTGACCATTAGTCTACTCAGATAGCCTCAGTGTACTCCCAGTGCGTCCATAAAGCGGACGGGAGTGAGCCAATCAGACCTTGTACAGTTGAGAGAAGCTTTAGCGTTCCGTGTCGTTTAGTTGTCGGGAGCACTCGTTCACTCAAGAGATCCTTTGCTACCCCGCTAAACAGTGACAGGCCTACTTTGATCGGTCCAATGGCGACAATCGCCACCCTCAATCCTCAACGGCAGTCTCAAACGGCAGTCAATCTCAGGTCAACTCCAGTCAACTTCAGTCAAGTGGGTTCTCACGGAAACCCTGAAATGAACTCACTGTTAGCTCTAGTTTACTTTATCACTGCCCTATCTAACCCTGTCTGAGATCGAATGAGACTTACTTGTTATACTGCAATATTTCAGCACAGGTGACTAGGCCACGTGACTATTTCTGGGACAGACGCGCAGAGACGTCTTGTTTGTGTGAGTGCTAACCGGGACTGAGAGAGAGGCCGCCTCGTGTCCTCTCAAGGCGCTAGCTTAGGCCTACGTGACCTATTTTCCGCCTAACTAATAACTCCTTGGGACACCCTTTAACATTATTCAGACTGCTAAACGATCTATAATAATTTCAAATTCAATAATAGTCCCTTAACTTCATGAATCGCATCATTATTAATCCGGTAAATAACATTTAATATCATATAGGCCTAGTTCCGCAATCTCCCACTATGTGCGGGGAGCGCTCTCTTCCCTCAGACGACCTTGAACGCTCAGTACCGCTAATGGCGGGGCATTCGAAATTACTCTGAAATTTCTGAATATTACAATCGACCCCCCTAAAAAAAGACAGCACTGTCCTCATGTGCTGAGAAGACCATTCATACGACCCCCCTAAAATTTGTTCTAAGAAACTGCATCTTACCCCTTTTGCTAAACGCAGCATTCCCGTCTTCTCTTCTCTCCTGCTAACACTCGACCCCCCTAAAAGAAAAACAGCACTGCCCTCATGTGCTGAGAGAACAACTTAGACCCCCACCTTCAACTCTGTACTATTCCACTCACAGCTAACAACTCCATTTCTTCCCCATTTCTTCCTAGCCCAACTCATAACCAACCAGAACATCACGCTCCCCTTTTGCCTGGCCCTTAACTAGAGAACCAATGTCAAAATTAATACCAGCCCAAACAAACATGCTCTCCTTTGCCTGGCCCTTGAACTAAGAGGAACCAGTGTCAAACCAATACTCAGTCCAAAGCAAACATGCTCTCCTTTTGCCTGGTCCTTGAACTAAGAGGAACCAGTGTCAAAACAATACACAGTCCAAAACAAACATTCTCTCCTTTTGCCTGGCCCTTGAGCTAAGAGGAACCAGTGTCAAAAAAATACTCAGTCCACGTCTCCGAACCTCATGCCGGCAGACCAACCCTCTGACAATGTACCAGTCCATGTTAGTGAGGCCCTGGACATTACAACTGTACTCTCAATCCCGCTCATGACAGCAACCACTACTCAACGCACATCTCTGACCTAACCATCTCTCCAATCCCCCCTGCCCTACTCACAACTCCTCCAACTCACCCTCGACAACCTGCCCCTTCTCATTACCCTGCAACCTAAACTGTAATTTGTCGGCTTCGTCTTTCAGTTGCAGGCTCGATCGACCTCTCTGAACTACTTCTCCATCTCGCTCATCTGGAGTGGGGGCTCCTCGTCTTCCTCCTCAGATTCATCCATCGCTGGGTCTCCCGGATGCCTTAGGGTTGGAGCAGCCTTCAAGTTGCTTCGGTTTTCCACTCTCGCTTCCAGGTCTTCTTCCCCACTGGGCGCAATGCGATATAAACCAGGCCTTGGATTTAGGACCTCAACAATGTGCCATCTCGTATCAAACCAATGGTTTTGCAGCTTACACCGGCCTATTTTTACATTGTTCCTCAGCAAAACCTCCTGGCCCACTTCCCAGCTACTCTCGTGGGCTTTCTCTTCTCTTTTTCTTCTATTTGTTTCCTTACGTCTCCGAACATTGATCTCCACTGCTTCCTGCAATCGTCGTTGCCGGTCTCTAATCACCATCACCCACTCATCTACCGGCTCTGGGTCTAGTTCCGGCCTAAGGTCAAACGGCAGGTTTGGTTCTCTCCCGTAAAACAACAGGAATGGGGAAAACCCTGTCGTGGCATGCGGAGTCGCGTTGTATTGTGACACCACTGCCGGCAGATGCTCTGGCCACCTATTCTTTTCCTCTGCCTCGAGGGTGGCCAGCAGACCGTGCAGGGTTCGATTGAACCGTTCCACCATGCCATTTCCCTGTGGGTGATATGCTGACGTCCTTATTTTCTTCGCCCCAAAGGTGGCACAAGTTTGTCGGACCAATGCACTGCCAAAATTCCTCCCCTGATCGGTCAACAGTCGCTCAGGTGCACCCACTGCCAGGAAGATTCGATTCACCAGGATCTTTGCAATCGTCGCGGCTTTCTGGTCTTTGGTGGGAAAGGCCCAAGTGTAACGACTGTATATGTCAACCATTATCAGGACATTCTCCAATCCTTGCCGCTTGTCCAGCAAGGTGAAATCTGCGGCCAGTGCCTCTAATGGTTTGGCAGCTTCAATCGTCCCTACATGCAGTTGGGGTTTCGGCACTTCATCTTTTGCTACTCCACACCTCTCGCAGCTGGCTATGTAGTCTCGCACTGTTTCTCCCATGCCTGACCAGAACCCTCGCTCCTGCACCAGCGACAGGGTGCGATCTCGCCCCTGGTGGCCAAACTCGTCGTGGCAGGCTCTAGTCAAAGCCTCCTGCAAGTTTGGAGTTAACACTGGCACCTCCCTCCATAGATTCTTCCCTTCGGGTCTTCTATGCCAGACAACATCTTCTCTTACGATCAGGGATTTCCTAGCTCGGTACATCTTGCGGAAATCATCATTTTGGAGCTCTACCTGTACCTCATCCTCCGGCAGCTCTCCCACCAACCATCTTCGCAGTTTTGTCATATAGTCCATGCCTTCTTGCTCCTTACGCAGCCCATCCATCGTCCACAGTTCCTTCCTTCCTGCCCCGTTCTCCTCTAGTACATGCATCGCTGTATACTCTTCTTCACTATCTTCCTCCTGTTCCGCCGGGATTCTAGATAGAGTATCCGCCACAATGTTGTTCTTCCCCGGCTTGTACTCTATAGTAAAGTTAAACTGCTCGAGATCCGCATTCCACCTACTTTCCACGGCACCTAGTTTAGCCTTCTCCCGGTGACTGAGTGGGTTGTTATCTGTATAGACTGTGAAATGTTTCCCTGCCAAATAATCCCTGAATTTATCCACGACTGCCCATTTGAGTGCTAACATCTCTAACTTACGAGAACTATAGTTGTTCATGTTACGTTCTGATTTCCTCAGGCCCCGACTCGCATAGCACACCGGATGCAGCCTGCCATCCTTCCGCTGGGACAGCACCGCACCTAGCCCACGAAAACTTGCATCTGTTTCTAATATAAACTCCTGAGTGAAATCTGGGCAAGCCAACACTGGTGTCTGCGTCACCTTGTCTTTCAGCTCCTCAAAAGCCTGTTGCTGTTCCTCTCTCCATTCACTATCTACCCGATCCTTAGATTTCCCATGCATCAACGCATGCAGTGGAGCAGCTATTTGGGCAAACCCTTTAACAAATTTCCTATAAAATGATGTGAACCCTACAAAAGACCGCACATCTTTCACCGTCTGAGGGACTGGCCAATCTCTTACTACCCTAATCTTCTCAGGATCAGCTGTGATGCCTTCAGCTGACACCTGATATCCTAAATAACTTACTTTTGAAGCCATTATTTCACACTTTTTAGGTTTAAATCTTAAGTTATTCTCCCTCATCCTGCAAAATAATTCCCTCAATCTGACTATATGTTGATCTATTGTACTTGAAAACACCATCACATCATCAAGGTATACAAGCAACGAGGAGAAGATCTTATCCCCTAAAATCCGCTCCATGTATCTCTGAAAGGTTCCCGGACTATTTGACAATCCCATAGGCAGTCGCCTGTACTCAAAGTGTCCGAAGCTTGTGCTGAAGGCAGTCTTTGGACGGTCTGAAGGTTTTACTTCTATCTGGTGATATCCCGCCGCCAGATCAAACGTTGAGAAAAACTGGGCCCCCGTCAGAGATTCTAGAGTTTCATTTATCCTAGGCAGAGGAAACGCATCGCGTACCGTGACCTTATTTAAGTCACGATAGTCAATGCACAACCTCAGCGTCCCGTCCTTTTTCCTCACTACTACAATGGCGGCAGAGTACGGACTCTCACTATGCTGAATTACTCCCTGATCTAACAGCTGGCTAATGTGCTGCTTCACCTCTGGTACCTGGTTTGGAGGGATCCTCCGATATGGCACCCTAACAGATGCACACTTCCTAACCTAACCTAACCACTACTCTGGGGAACAAGGTTATACCTGAGATCAGAATTATGAAGAACAATCAGAGGCATTAAAAGAATCAAATCACAGTATCACTCTGGTTCCACTTGATGGCACAAACATTCAAAACAATATTATCAAAATTATCTAGAAACTATTAAATTACACCCGTAATAAGGGAGGGAAAATGTTCCTCCAGGTATCTCCTAGAGACCTAGACTCACGGTCTCAGTGTGTGACCATTAGTCTACTCAGATTGCCTCAGTGTACTCCCAGTGCGTCCATAAAGCGGACGGGAGTGAGCCAATCAGACCTTGTACAGTTGAGAGAAGCTTTAGCGTTCCGTGTCGTTTAGTTGTCGGGAGCACTCGTTCACTCAAGAGATCCTTTGCTACCCCGCTAAACAGTGACAGGCCTACTTTGATCGGTCCAATGGCGACAATCGCCACCCTCAATCCTCAACGGCAGTCTCAAACGGCAGTCAATCTCAGGTCAACTCCAGTCAACTTCAGTCAAGTGGGTTCTCACGGAAACCCTGAAATGAACTCCCTGTTAGCTCTAGTTTACTTTATCACTGCCCTATCTAACCCTGTCTGAGATCGAATGAGACTTACTTGTTATACTGCAATATTTCAGCACAGGTGACTAGGCCACGTGACTATTTCTGGGACAGACGCGCAGAGACGTCTTGTTTGTGTGAGTGCTAACCGGGACTGAGAGAGAGGCCGCCTCGTGTCCTCTCAAGGCGCTAGCTTAGGCCTACGTGACCTATTTTCCGCCTAACTAATAACTCCTTGGGACACCCTTTAACATTATTCAGACTGCTAAACGATCTATAATAATTTCAAATTCAATAATAGTCCCTTAACTTCATGAATCGCATCATTATTAATCCGGTAAATAACATTTAATATCATATAGGCCTAGTTCCGCAATCTCCCACTATGTGCGGGGAGCGCTCTCTTCCCTCAGACGACCTTGAACGCTCAGTACCGCTAATGGCGGGGCATTCGAAATTACTCTGAAATTTCTGAATATTACATATATATATATATATATATATATATATATATATATATATATATATATATATATATATATATATATATATGTATATATATATATATACAAGTATCTAGTGTCCAAAATGTTACCTAATCAGCCCCAAATAAGGTTAGGTAGCCGCACCTGAAATGACAGACTGTGCCAGCGCGGGAGAGCCGAGCCCAGGGTAATGGGGTTAAAGTTCTCGGATGGTGTACAGATCATTCGGGACTTAAATGATGCTGAATGAACGATCAGGCTAGGTGTAGAGCAAACAATTGCTTGAACCTAGTTGTATCCCATACAGTAAAGTACGTATGATACAGAGTGGTAAAAGGATAAACCCTCGGCTCTGTACCAAAATGGCGATGAATATTGGTCCTAAAAGTAATCCTAAAAAGAAAAAAAACTGGGCCAAGTGCTGTTTGTGTCAAGATGATTGGAAGGAAGAACTTAAATCTCTTAAGACTAATACTACTGGAACAGAGGAAGATGGCTACAGCAAATTAGCTAAGAATATTCCTCTTTTCAACTCCATCAAAACTCTTCCAATAAGGCTTGATATGGAAAGACTAGATGATGGAGATGGTATTGCAGAGACATTGAGGATAAATAAAACCAAATATCATGAGAGCTGTGAACTTAGGTTTAACAACACTATGGTGCACAGAGCCCAAAAAAAGAGCAACTACCTCTGTAGTAGACAATGATGAAAGGTGTAGAAGTAAGATACCACGAAACCCAGGAGACGCAATAACCACAACAGGATGCTTTTTCTGTTCTAGAAATATCTGCCCAACTTGGTGATGCTGTTGTTTCCCAGCATGTAAAAAATGGAGTTGTGTGCCCACCTGTTTTGAGAAAGCAAATTTCTACAATATCAGCAGTAGACAACATTGGTCTTGAAGAAATTTGGAATTCTTATGGTCAAGGGACTTATACAAGATGGATTCCTGTTCATGAGTTAGTTGTAGCCATAGGGCCTGAAAAGGCACTGGAATCACATTTTTCCATACATTCAATAGTTGTGATGTTGTGTCAGCCTTCCGTTGTAAAGGTATAAAGACTGCATGGCAAACATGAAATGTGTTTAACGAGGTCTTCAGTGCTTACACAGCATTCATACTTCCTGAGCTCACTTACGCTTCCCCTGCTTGGTTTTCCTCCCTAAATGCCACACAACGGAAACACCCAGAAAAAGTGCAGTACAGGAAGTAAAAGATTATTCTCTCACCTCCTACTCTACATTTTAAGAAGCGCTCAACACACTGACTCTCTCGGCTCTCTCATCATCAATATGACTTCATATGCATGTTTAGGGAGAAGCTTCTGCACCATCCTCGACACCGGCTCCTGCTTCCACCCGAGATCCCTCATCCGTGAATTGCTGTTCAACACTACAACCGCATCCAACCCATGCGACCACATACCGATCGATATAAGAAAACCCCAATCTCCACCATTGTAAAATTATCAACAACTTGTAGTTAATCAGTGTGTTTACTCCCTGCCAACCTTACTTTTGCACTGTTACTTTGCTGAAATGGCCTGCAGTATGACCTTCTCCCCACCTAGTCATTATATCATCTTTGTATTAGTTATGTTATTTGTATATCATTTATCAATCAAGTGACCCATTCCCCAGTTATGTAACTTTCACTATCTCTGTTGACTGTATATTTTCAGCCCTTTGGTAACCCATTAACGCTGTCAGGTACTAGTCTTTAGTTTCCCCATCAACCATTTCAGCGACAGACGCTCTCCCAGCAGCACTCTGGTAGAAGTGATCTCTAGACTAGAATGAAGCAGCGTATTTCAAAAGCGGGGTTAAATATACAAAAAGGAGGCAAAAAATAATAATTTTTATAGCGACCTCCTTTACTATGTCCAAGTCGAAGTTCCGAGTGTGAGTCTCCTGGTGAGTTAATGGTTGTGAATGATCATAAACATAGCAGAACAGGTGCTTCCATGATCTTGAAACTGATGAACGAAGGGAGAGCCCGAGTTTTGTTTAATTCACGTCAAGAATTACAAAGAATGATCATCGTCGTTCATGCACCATATTAATATAATCTTAGGTTCATATCAGACTGAAATATTACTTGGGAAGGGAAATCCCCGTGGGTCTGACTTAACGAGAGTTTTTCCTTTACTGGTGATGGCAGATTTTGTTTGGTGTAGCCCAGGTGTTGTCTGAGGCCTGTAACACCTTTACCAAGTTTGGCGAATTTTATAAATAAAAATATCGTATAATGAAAAAAAAAACCATAATATTGATCTTGTCATAACATATTGACTAGTCTCTTCTAATTAGATAGCGAACTTACGTTATATATACACTTAGTACCCAGGCTAGCGTTACCTTGTTGGGGTGGGAGGCCCGAATGAACTACGTCCAGTTTTTCGGGGGGGGGGGGGGGGGGGTATATTGCCATTAGACACATTTACAAAGGATCTTAACCACCATTTATATTATATAGACTCTTATCTTAAACTACATAAACAAAGTGTCTGTTTAATACCTCTTTTTCTGTAGTGATTACCTTAGTTCTTCAGGTAATCCTCACTGATACCTCAAGTCTCAATTAAGAAAGAGAAAAGACCGCTTCAGCCTCTGCACCTTCGTCACTACCACTGCCATCAACTGACCTGTAAAGAGAATTAAACGAAATAAGGACATAACTTCAATAATGTATAGCAGGTGTGAAAAAAGTGAATACAAATGAAGAATAAATAATCTGCCTCAGATATATATTTAAACTCTTTCTAGCCCTCAAAGTAACGCCACTATCACTCGCATAGTAATTCCACTGTGACCCCCCCCCCCCCCCCGATGGCTCCCGTAGTGTCGTGAGAAAAATGGGGAGTGGATGAATTATGTATATAAAATTGGCGAAAGCACAATACAAACAAGCAGTGGACAAAATATGCTTGTTAAAGTTCTTTTTTTAGTTTTCACTGACATTTTCGGTCACATGAAGATAAGTCACCCTCGGGTTATTTCAAATTAAAATTAACCGCACTGGTTTATCCTAACCTATCTTAATCTAATCTAACCTTAACTAATAAAGGTAGAGTTAGGATGGTGCTCGTCCGTTGAAAGAAGACTACGTGGCTAATGTTAATATGGTGAAAGAATATCAGTGACAAACTAAAAACAGAACTTTTACATGTAAGCTAGTAAGCATTAGGAAGCGTTTGGTGACGAAATTGGATGGGGAGAAGATACATGGAGTGAATTTACAATGATAATTCCTATAATGCTTGGAATGAGTCTCTCTTGTAATATTCTGTGATACATCTTATGGGTTTCATACAGCTGTGATGTCTTCCATTAATTTGTGGACGAGTGACCCAAGGTGGCAGCAAGTGGCGGTGACGAGAACGGTGCAGTAGCTTTTTTTTTTCCGAAACTGATATATGATGATGATCAGTAAAAGTTGAGAGGATGGAAGTAATGAGTACCTCTTGATATGTGGTGTAAGAGAGGTTGAGAATAATCTTAGACACTTACTTCTGTACTTTTTACAGAAGTCTTTGCTGTGTAACAGTTAAGGAAGAAGGCCAAGCAGAGGCGTAGGTGAGTTTGGGGAATTTGAAGATTATGCAAATATCCTTCAATTCAGAATCAGAAAGTATTACGGTCTTAAGACAACAAAGGACATGGAAACGATGACTGAAAGTTTTATTTCCAGCTCAGTTTATCATGTACAGACGAGTTTGGTGGATTTGACAACCTGGAGGGTGTTAGGGTTCACCGAGATAAAAGAAGGCTGAATTTGGTTCGGAGAAGAGTTTAATATACGTAACCATGGTCTGAGTGTGGTTGGTGGTAATACGTCGGTAACGATCCAATTCTGGTGTTCTGGGGGACGCTGTAATCACGAACCGTGTTTTTAGCACTGATACCAATGGTGGAGTCGTTAACATACTTCGTGAGCGGGAGTATCCTTCGGGGCGTCGTTGGAGATAATGAGGAAACAGAGAGGTTCCATCCCCGTGCCTTGAGGAACGCCGCAGGTGAGTGATTAAAAGATGGGACTGGGCCGTGAGCAAGCAGCTTGGCGGCGGTCACTAAGAAAGTCTGTAAACAAATAAATGAAACTTCGCCTGACCCCAATGCCGATGGCTTTGTTGATAGTTATGTTGTGGTTCATTAGGTAAAAATAAAATATTGAAATCTGCGAAAATGAGAAACACAGAGGTCTTAAGCTGCTGTAAGAAGCAATAGATAAAGTCTTAGGAAACCGAGAAGACAACGAGTGAGCTCCTGAGGGTCTATGACTCCTGCAGTGCCCGTGTAAGACCATGCATACAAATTATCCTCCATGATCAACCTCGGGATCGGAATGATTACAAGTATGTACACTTGTATGTATGTATATGCGTATGTATGTGTATCTGTATGGATGTGTATGTGCGTGTATGTACAGGCCCCTGTATGTATATATTGTATGTATGCATATACGAGTATGTACTTAAGTGCACATATATGCATTCATGTACATGCATGTGTGTATGAATGTGTGTGTGAATGTATTGATGTTTGTAAGAGTTTATGTTTGTTTATTTATATGTATGGAAATGTGAGCATATGTATATGTATATATTGTAAATGTACAGGTGTAGATATTCATGTATATCACTAAAGATGGACGTGGTTGTATGGGAACGTGTACCTGGCGAACAAGACAGTCACACCCACACACACAGGCACACCACCCACCGTCAAGGCCACGCGTAATTGCCTGTCTCTATGACGTATAAAATACAAAATTTATAACATTTAATTAGCAACCACTGAAGCTATTTTAAGGTCACAGCTTAAATTATTAATCATAAAACTACAAGCAAGCATTATTAGCTTTAATTAATTTCAAAGTTATTGGGAAAATTGTTGCAATGCTGAGAGGTGAAGGAGGAGAACTAGCCGTTGATCTTATGATGCTTGACCCTAGTGCTGCGTGCTAACACATTCTTCTAACGTGTAATTTGGACGAAGGCGTCAGGCATCTATTGTAATAATAGTAATAATAATAATAATAATAATAATAATAATAATAATAATAAATTCTGAAAACCAAATTTATTATCAGGCAATACTTCTTAGCCTTACATAAACTTTGTACAGTTAGATAATAAAAGAAGAAAATATAACGTACCTACAGCTTGACGTGACACCACCAGCAATATTATCGTCATAATCTGTTATTAGAGGAAGAAGCTTTCAATAAATTTTGTTTTATTATTATTATTATTATTATTATTATTATTACGAATATTATAAAAATAATTGCATAACAATAATTAGCATTTCTAAAACAATCATGATGCACTATAACATATATATAATCTTTAATACAACTCATTACTTGGTTCACTATCTACCTTGTGTCACAAAACTTGCATACCTCTATCAGCTCATTACTCACACAAGTAACTGTCCCATCCAACATACACTATTTACAAGAGATCGTTATAGTAACAACCTCAGTATACTTGATCAAATTTTTACACTTTTGACGCAGAGTGAAACCAGTTGTATTGAAAGTGTTTAGATTACTAATGACTGTCAGTCTACCTGAAGAACAAGTTGATTGAAATATAACACTAGAACCAGTGTACAGGGCCCTAAGGTGTGGCTGAACCTACTTGTAAAATAACATTACTCGAGGCTGTGTAGGAAACGATGACCTTAGTCAGCTTGAGAGTAAGCTGCTCGAGTCAACTATTGAGAATGCTGCACTAGAGAGGATATACCTGCACAGTCCTTCACTCAAGTGGTTCGAGGTTTGAGTGGGTCACCTCTTGAAACCTTTAGTTCATCTAAATGTTTGCATATAAACAAAATTATCTCACATTTGCCACTAGATGTCATAAAGCGTAACTGCCATTACAGGTATATATATATATATATATATATATATATATATATATATATATATATATATATATATATATATATATATATATATATTCAAACAACAACTTTACCACGGTTCTGCTTAGCGGGAGGGAATGTATTGTAAAGGAACTTATGAAGTGATATGTATCTGTATAAAAAGTGAACAATCTTAAGGAAACAATAATGTAACCAGCGAGCCTTGTTGTTACAAGACACCATCGCTATACCATGGGAAGACACCATCACCACACCATGGGAAGACACCGTCTCTACACCAGAACAAGACGTCATCACTACACCATGAGAAGACACCATCACCACACCATGAGAAGACACCATCACTACACCATGGGAAGACACCATCACTACACCATGGAAAGACACCGTCACTACACCATGGGAAGACACCGTCACTACACCATGGGAAGACACCATCACTACACCATGGGAAGACACCATCACTACACCATGGGAAGACACCATTACTACACCATGGGAAGACACCGTCACTACACCATGGGAAGACAACATCACTACACCATGGGAAGACAACATCACTACACCATGAGAAGACACCATCACTACACCATGGGAAGCCACCGTCACTACACCGCACCAACTGAAATATCAGCTAAACTGCATTACTGAAAGCTTAGTATACGACGGTATGGTCACCAGTAAGCTATGATGGCGACTCATAACTAAGACGTGTGACAGGGTGTTCGTCAGTCGGCAACGTGTGGTAGTAACTCACACACATCCCCGAGACACCACAAGGTTCCAGGTACCAGAAGCCAATTATGGACGAGAAACTTCACAATTCATTAACAGCTACACCATGGTCGTGGCCGCTCCTTAAACAGTTCTCAGCTAGTGGGTTCCCGCCACCGACCTTCAAACCCGGACTTGACCTCTGTCCAAAAGCCAGCTCTCAGCTACTAGACGGGCGGCAAGGATGGGACATATTCATAATTAATCAGCAACAGAGATATAAAATATCGCAGTTTTTGCCCTAAGGTTTAATTTTTTTAATACGATACTTCACTATTCGTGTATATACTGTTTTCACTCGTAACAGTAGTACCGGTAATAATAATAGTAATAGTAACAGTAGTAACGAAAGTAGTAGTAGTAATAGTATTAGCAGGTGTTAATAGTAGTCGCAGCAGTAACAAAACAGTAGTAAAAGCATTATCATTAATAGTAGTAGCAGTAGATGAGTAGGAGTATCAACAACAATTGGACAGAATTTAGAAACTAGTTAAGTTTATCATATGTGATATACGGTTATATAACGATGCTTTCTGTACTCCTAAACAAATTGTGATGCGTCTTCTCCTTCAGTAAGTTAGGCTAAAAGAATATTATAAAACTTGTGACAAAACTTGATCAGATCAGATCTTAGAAAAAAACGAACCAAAAAAATATTACAAATAGGATCAGAATATACTTGGATTAAGCACTACATAAATTAACAAGAGATTAAGTTAAATAAGGATAACATGAGTACACTTAAAGACAGAAGTTGGGTTAAATATTAGGCTAAGATAACATTACGGTAAATTAGGCTAAGTTTGTGTTAATTTGGAACTGCTTGAGGTTAGTTGAGGATAGTTGTGCATTAGGGATATTTTGTGTACCGTGTGTAAGAAGAGGAAGAAAAGTGTCTTACGTTACCGACACACACAGAGAAAGAGAGAGAGAGAGAGAGAGAGAGAGAATAATAATAATAATGAGTACTTGATACGAATCGAAGTGAGCACAGTGGAGAGAGAGAGAGGAGTTAGTGGAGAGCAGCAGAAGGAGGGAGGTTGGCTGGATCATCAAAGAAGCTTATGAAAGGAAAATATATGGAACCATAAAGATACGGAAAAGACTTGAAGACAGCTTATTTATTCCCTTCCTAACTTATGGAAGTGAAATATTGACGTATTTCTTGCTGAGGATCGTTCACTCCCCAATGGTTATTTCCATTAAAGGCAAAACAGTGTTGCCAAGTTCACAAATATTTTTTTCTTTACTGGTTATAACGTTTCTATGGTATTATTTTATGTTGTCGAACACCAACGAGAAATTTTTTTGTGATTATCATATGTTATCACGACGTTGGTGAACAAAAAGATTGCCAAATGCGAACGTAATTAAGGTTATTTTGACAAGGAAATGTTTACGTTCAATTCGTGGTCAGAGAGGATGGGATGGTTGCTTACTCTTGTGTATAATAAACTTGTTGATATGTTTAAGTTATGGTGGTTTCTATAGTAAACGATTGTGAAAGCCGTGAAATAGGCCGTTAGGTTATGAAAAAAGTGAAATGTTTTGGTCGCAATATCTCATTTCTTGATGGTAATATTAAGTTGCGTAGCTTATCTTGGAGACTAATGCTCTATGCTTATATCTTACCGTTTTTTGGGCGTAATGGCAGCTGATATGAACCTGCCTTCAGTTAGAGGGAAACAATTTTGTGGCTAGGGATAAAGAGTTATCCTTAGGAGTCAAAAACCGCCAGTTGCTTTTCAGAGATAATTGGTGATTATCCAGATTTAGCGTGACTATAGGTTAGGTTAGGTTAGGTTAGGTTAGGTTAGGTTAGGTTAGATTAGGTTTAGGTTAAGTTACATATGAAACTATTAATTTATATAAACAATCTTGTGATTATTGACCAAATCATCTATGGCTAGTCACACGCTTCCCTCCCAACAAAGGGTAAACAAACACAGACGACTTCACTTATTTACAATTTACCCGATTTAGCGTAACTTATACACATGTATGTCCTAACTCATTACTAGGAAAATAACACACTTAAGATTGTGACAACGTGTAACAGTTCAGGCGTTATGGAGGGGTGTGATAGGCAAGTGTGTGGTGGTG
Organism: Homarus gammarus; assembly: GCA_958450375.1. Classification (NCBI taxonomy): domain Eukaryota; kingdom Metazoa; phylum Arthropoda; class Malacostraca; order Decapoda; family Nephropidae; genus Homarus; species Homarus gammarus. The sequence goes on along the minus strand of CAUDMG010003218.1, from coordinate 881,879 downwards.
GGGTGTGTCAGTGATGAATGTGACGGGGTGTGAGGGTGGTGGTAAGGTGAGTGTGTGGTGGTGTGGTGTGTAAGTGATGAATGTGACGGGGTGTGAGGGTGGTGGTAGGGTGAATGTGTAGTGTGTGATTGTGACGGTGAGGTGTATAAGTGTTTGGTGGCGATGTGCTTGAGTGTGTTGTGATGAGGTGAGTGTGTTGTGATGAGGTGTGTGTGTGTGTGATGCGAAGTGTGTGAGTGTGTGGTGGCGAGGTGTGTGAGCGTGTGGTGGCGAGGTGATGTGTGTGTGTGTGTGTGTGTGTTTGTGGTGGCGAGGTGTGTGAGTGTGTGGTGGCGAGGTGTGTGAGCGTGTGGTGGCGAGGTGTGTGAGTGTGTGGTGGCGAGGTGTGTGAGTATGTGTATATAGTCAGTTACCACACGTACCGTACACACAAGCGTCACTACAACAGAAAGCCAGAGTCATGAGGATCACATTATCCAGACCCAAAAAAAGATCACTATATCTACATAAATCAGCACCCACCCACTCATCCACCCACACAGACACACACGCACACACACTGGAGTCACCATATCCACACGCAAAGGTCAACATACATAAAAACAGATCACAACACACACACACACACACACACACACACACACACACACACACAGGCATTAATATTGAACATTTATTCGCTTGAGTGTGGAATGGCTGTCATAATGCAGTGAGCTTAGGGCCCTGAGGTTTCATAATTGAGACTTGTATATTATTTTCTTTTCATGTTTGACACATAAAACAAATAAGTCAGGAAGGAAGACTTCTGCTTGTATCAATAAATCCGTAGTAACAATATATAGAGTACCGCACATAAGAAGGCGCCACAGTGCAGTGTACGAGGATTTGATTATTGTAGATATAACGTCACATGCAGCTGGTGTTCTCTGAGTAAGACCCAAAAGGTCTTCCAGAAGGGTTTACCAAGCACGTTATTCCTCCGCTATCATAAAGTGAGGCTACAACTCATTGAATACTAATTCTTCGGTACGCAAGGAAGCAGCGAAATCGGCTCTGCACTCAACTGTTTTCTCTTCCCGAGCTTGTAAAGCAACCATTTACAGCTGGGTGGACTAAGAGCGCCCAACTGTGACGCTATTTGGTGAATGACTGCAGCTTGAGTAGACCTTTATTCCTATCTTTTTGTATCACTAATGAAGTACGATTCAGATAATCTTCACCAAATCTTGTAAATACATTTATGTGGGGCCAACGAACGTCACAGTGAAAAAAACTTGGATATGATGAAATAACGGTAATGCAATTAAAATGAAACTGGACTCCTATGCCCCCCCCCCCCCAATAGGTTTTTTCATTATACTGTATCTCCAAAACGGAGAGAATTAATCAGCTGTTTTGTTGTGTTATTCATGTTCATGTATGCTTATAGAGGTTTTTTTTATCTCATGTACCGTTTGGATGTTATTACCGACTGACCATCATCTCGGCTAGTTTTAATAAATTAACCTTTGGTCTGTATTACTGTACAATGGTTACATCTTCGTTCATTCATTTTATGAATACATATACTAAATCAAATCAAAAATAAATCTTAAACTCCCAGCTAAGACAACACCAAGTCATTTAACAATATACTCTCAGCCACAAACATGACGAACAAAAACAACTTCCACACTGAACTATTGGTGCAAATAAGAGGACGCACAGTAAACACTCCTTTGTTAAAATAAACTACTTTCTAACATATAAACGACAGATGCAATACAAAATATGGATTGTAAGTTGTGTATAAATAGAACGGCTCTTTAAACAGCGAAACAAAGTTTATCTTGGTTGCTGTTCATCAGGTAAAGCGAAAAATTTTGTAGAAAAGTAAAGGTGTGCCCGCCCTATCTAACCCTTTTCTCCAAGAAAAATTACCTTGACTCCATTATTGTGTGCCTACGAAATTTGATAAAGATTGGCTGGTCAGTCCATGGTAAAGAAAGTACAAAAATAAAGATTTGTCCAAGATGCAGTGACTCACTTGATGACGTCACGATGTAAATTGATCAAGACAAGTTAAATTTAAGCCCGTGGCAGAAATGCCTTCTCTCTCATCGTACCACGATGCAGACCTCTGCAATAACTCATACTTATATGCAGCAACACTTCAGCGACCTCTAGTAGACTTCAAATAATCAGCGTGGGGATACTTGTGCTGTCGTCCAATTAGCTCTGAGGGCAGCCCAGGGCAGTAGGTACGTCCAATAGTTCACTCCAGCCAGTCATCTCCGGCCTCAGTCTTGTCTCGTAAAGGTAAAACCTTGATTGTTTACGAGCTCATTATCTAAGATCTTAAGTTAACGGAAGGTGTTTGTTCATTTTCCTATACCAGAGAGGAATAATTTACTCGAAGGTTTTCAAATATGATTTTTCTTTTTCAGTTACTTTTTACTTCTGGGCTGGAGAGTGTGGAGGACAGAGATGGAGCAACACACAAAGTCTAATAATAACGCTGACGCGCCCAGTCCATGACAGTAATACTCGCCTTGAAGGCTCGAGGTTCACCAGCAAACACGTTCACCAGGTCTCTGGCATCTTTATCACGTCAGCTGGCACTGACTCACTCTTTTGGATTCCTTTCGTAATTATTCATTTAAATACTCTCTCTCTCTCTCTCTCTCTCTCTCTATGTTCACTTTATTCTGAGGTGTGGAGGTCGTCACTAGTCTCTGACCTGGTGGCCACTTTATGATAACCTGCCGAGCTGCATCTTTAGTACCTCCCGCAGAAGGTCTTTTAGAGGTGCATGTGTTTTATTTTTACTTCTCGTATTTTATTCAGATTATTTTCGCTAATTACAAGATTATAGTTCTCAAAGGTCGCAGTTTCACCTGGTGCTGGTTGTGTGCGGTGCTGCGGGGAAAGTAGTCTTCTGTTCTCTCTTAAATTAAAAAATGACGGTTATTTTTGGATCATGTAATATTATCGGTCGGTACTCAGTGATGGTTAACACTTGAATGCTCTGTTAACACTTGAATGTGTTTTATGGTAAGCTTCCTACTCTGCTTACTATCCTTCAGGTCAAGTGCACTTATTGACCAGACACTCAACATTTCGTGGTGAAAGTTGAGTTCACAAGAGCTCTAATATTCTTTGGTAACTAGTATGTTAACTTGGGTACGTACAAATCCCTTAATGAAATATCACAGAATAAAATCCATTTTTCTAATATCGTAAACTACACAATCGAAAATATTTACCATCACCTCCAGCTCAGCACCAAACTTAATCTGCATCTCTCTTCGACAAGACACGCTCAATTATTTATGCATTTTAAGGTTACCAATTAAGGAATGAGCTGCCCACGTATATTAGAAATTGCACATAATTTATATATGTAAATCCAGCCCTAAAATACACTTTTAAACGTAATATTCAGCTAATAAACTTTCGTACTGCCAATTATTAGTGTCAATATACTGCCAAGTGTTAATATTATCATGTACGTCAGTACATGTGGTGTGTTAACGGGGTTTGTGCGGTTAAGAGTTTGAATAATTCTTCCATATGGTGTTGCATCTGTTCATCATCGTTCTATGTTTATAAATTTATTTGTTTTGTATGTCATAATATTGTTCAGAGTATAACGTAGTGTCTACGTGTATGCTGCAGTATTTTCTTGTTATACGAGTATATAAAAAATTGCTTCTATAGATTTCTTAACATTCAATCTTCCCATTGTCTAGAAACACCTCAAAACAAATTCAACGTAGTATAACAGAGTTAGTGCTTGCTAGTGATGTACTGAAGTGGATTGTGTAAATCAGATAGAACCAGATATAAGTAAAATACTAACGATTTTCAAGAAATTTATCAAGCGTTTCTAGGAGTAAGAGGAGTCCTTAGTAGATTTATTTTCTTGCCGGGAGTAAACACAAACTTGTATTACTGTATTCAATAACAATTACACCAACTGGAGATATTTTATAGCGGCCAACACCAAATTGATATAGTTGTTATTTTGTATTTTTGTACTTTATAACTAAAGTCCATAAACTTGTAAACCAATTCTGTTTAGACACTAGACAACAGTTGGTAAAGAGCTGAAGCCTCACCAAATTATAGTTGCTGACATATAGTACTGAGCTTCAACAAGTGAGGTCTGAAGTACATACCTCAAATGAGTTTACACACTTGACAATTACTGTTATAAACTTAAAAAAAAAAGACTAATTTTCCTGAGGTCCTCACCACTGTATTAGCGATCAAGATCAATAATAACAACACAGTATTAATTTTAAGACTAGATAATAACACTCGAACTTTATTCTCATCAAACAATTTAATCTTAATTTCTTATATATAATACTTGAGAACTTAATCAGTCACTTTATCTGACGGAGATAAAATCGGTGCGATGTAGTGGATTAAACTCCTTCTTGTTGTTGAATGTTATAATTACTCATTAAGCGAACAGAAATTTGCATATTCTTTTGATATGTTGGAGAGTTATATTCAGATACTTTTAAATTCAGAATTCATGTAAGGAGTTTGTTGTCAAGTTAATATTACATTCAGTAGCTGATGTGAGTTTTATTCTGAAAATTGGGTTGTAAATATCGGCTTTGGTTTGTGTTTTTCAATTAGTTTGTGATTTTGATGATTAATATTTTATATGACTTAGTCTGTTGGACCTGTTGTATACATTTACTGTGTTCAGTTTGTGGAACTTTTTGTTCACCTCATTCAATAACTATCGTCAGACAATCAATTACGCATTAAATTGCATGAGATTAATTATTATGCAATTCCTTTATTTTTCTCTTCATCTCTTCTCGGAGTACTCTGTGTGCATTTTAAGCCTGAATGTTGCTTGGACATTATGACTCCTAACAACGTGACTTAGTACTTGGTCGTGTCTGATAAGTTATAAGAAGGTTCTGGTTGGATCAGTTAACAAATATGGCACACATTAAAAGGACAATTCTGACGTGTATGTGTACCACTGATGTAGCTGATGTAGTTAAGAAACAGACCATGTTACCGGAGACAGGGGCAGATAGGTCTTGTTATGGTTAAGACAAGAGACCATTTAATAATGAGGCAGGTAGTTCTTCTTGTGGATAACATGGATCGGTCTGTTGGCTTATGGACTTTACTTGAATGTAAAATCTTTTGTTCAACTTCCTGGGAGATAATAAAAAAATCTGTGGTCATGTATCTGCCAGGTGGGAACATCAACACGGCCATGCAAGGGTTATGCTACACTACTTGCATTGCCTAATATACCAGGTTGGAAGAGCATCATCACCAGCAACGCAGGTAAGGTTAGGTAACGGTTAGCTCTTAAAGGCTGCATCATTAAGCTCATAAGTACGTCATCAATTATCTGTTAAGTGCATCATTTGCTTGTTAAGTTTTTGTTGGAATGTAGTTAGAAAGTCATGAAGGGAGAAAACAGAGGACTGAAATTAATACGATACTTTTAGGGAGTTTTTGAAGGTGAAGGTGTGTGTGTGTGTGTGTGTGTGTGTGTGTGTATGTGTGTGTGTGTGTATGTATGAGTGCGTGTGTGTGTGTCACGCTAAATAGAGATACTCACCGATTAAGCCTTAAAAAGCAAGTGGCATTTTTTTTATAGGGGGGGGGGTGGAGTTGGGGGCAGAATAAGGTTAAACTTTTATCTGATTAATTAGCACCATTATTAATCTAACCAAGTTATATTAACCTAACAAACGTGTTTTCTTTATTCACGGTTTTCATAAATATTTTTCCTATTTCAATGCAAAAAAAAAAATAACAATAATAATAATAATAATAATAATAATAATAATAATAATAATAATAATAATAATAATAACAGACATACAATCATTCATTAGACTTCTTCACGTACACCGTTAGTTACTCTAAGGTCTTCTAAGTGATATTCGAATTTCAGACCAAAGTCACACTAGTGATGGCGTCTGTAGTCCTGGTCAGTATAGTTCCGCCATGTTTGTTGTTACTATAGCTACTGTTGGTGTTACTGCTACTTTTGGCTGAATTGTTACTTTTGGTGTTACTGCTACTTTTAGTGTTATTGTCACTCTTGGTGTTACTGCTACTAGTGGTATAACTGCTACTGCTGCTGTTACTGCTACTGTTAGTGTTACTGCTACTGTTGGTGTTACTGCCACTGTTGGTGTTACTGCTACTGTTGTTGTTACTGCTACTGTTGGTATTACTGCTACTTTTGGTATTACTGCTACTGTTGTTGTTACTGCTACTGTTGGTGTTACTGCTACTGTTGATGTTACTGCTACTGCTGGCGTTACTGCTACTGTTGGTGTTACTGCTACTGTTGGTTCTACTGCTACTGTTGGTGTTACTGCTACTATTGGTGTTACTGCTACTGACTGTATTGTTGCTGCAGCTGTAATTACTATTGACTGTGTTACCTGCTGCTCTCTTACCGCTAGTGTTGTTCTTACAGATTATATTCCACTGGAGATACAAAACCAATTATAATCAAATATTATAATGGTAAAAGTTCAATTTTCAATTTCAATTGTTTATTCCTTGATAGAGGAAGCGGGATTCTAGAGCTGTCACTAGGTACCCCCTGTACAATGACACCAGAAGCATCTGGCAAGTGTGACAAGTATATACAGTATAAATATTATAAAGGAGCTTACTAAAGCCTAAGGAAGGAAGGATATTCCTTTAACACATATAATCAATGTTATTTACAAAATATCTGGCCAGTATGGGGAGGATCATCGTGTCTCCGTCAGGGGGTCGTGGAGTGGTGGTCCAGCAGGCGTCACGAAAGCGTTGTGTGTGGGGACATCTTAGGAGGTAGTGGATAAGGGTGCTGCTGTCGGGTCTTCTGCATAATGCACAAGAACGTTGCTCAGGGGATGCGGGGATGGTAAAAGTTTTCTTTCCTCTCCCACCACAACAACGATCATTACATTTGTGACTGATTTTTTTGTTTGTGGAAGAGAAAATGTTTTGTTTTCTTCTAATTCGCGCGAATGAGATGGGAAATTAATGTTTTATATTTCTTGCACTTTAAAGTAATGAAGAAACATCACCTGGGTATTATTTCATGTAACAAGAGGAACATGACGTTTGAGGCCTCATATGTTATGTTAAAACATAATGTGAATTAATCGTCATTAAGACTTCGTTACAATACTTCTTTTTTGTAAATGTTATGGATATAGTACAAATTAAAGCGGCTAACAGATACTTTTCTCATTTACTAAAATATCGATCACCTTATTCACGGACGTAATTTTCAGAGGCAACCAACACAAACTTATCAACTACACCAAAGTCTTGTTAGCGTTGATTCACTAATAGGCACGTCGAGGCCTCGGCGCTACAGTACTACCAAATCATAGATATGTCGCTCAGTGGCTCGTTTTTTCTAAATCCATGCATAGTTTAGTGATGTAATTTTTAACAATTCGATAGAGTGCCGAAGGCGCCGAGGTCACGGCATCTTTACCGTTTCCTACTTGTAAGTTCCTAGAGTCACCAAACTTGGGTTATTTGTACCAAAACAATTGTTTTGGTTTACGAGTCACTACACACTTATCACTAGTTTTTTTGAAACTCTTTGAAATTGTAAAGATTTCTCTTCCACAATTTTCCTTACGTACTGCATGTTTTCTCCCACTAACAGATTGGAACAAATCAGGGTTGTTGCACAATATATTAGTTGCATCAATATATTACGCGCGTACATTTAGTGTTTCAGAAATGTTAGCGAATTAAAAAAATGCGTTAGTTAGACAGTTTATGAATTATTGTATACATACAAACTGACTTAACTTCTCCCATAATTTGATAACTTAAAAATAATTAAAAAAAAAAACTTAAACCCGATTTTTTAACAATTCAAGATACTCCAAAAGTCACGTCCCAACGATGTTGGAGCAAAACACTGGCGGCGATGATGTACTGCACTTGAACTTTAAATGAACGCCTTATGAAATATTAATTTTTCAGTTTTCGACTCTTGATTCTGACTTATTAGAAGGTAACGAATAAATTTTATCTCCATAAAAAAATGACAAAATAATAGTTATGGTGCCCAAGGAAATTAAATTATCACCATACAAACTTTTGCTGCATACAGGATCATTCATACCTGGACACCTTACAAGTTCATAAACATTGTTGCTGAAATATTGTTAAATATGCGGCTTTCAACAGTTGCACTGGCCTGGCTATAAAACATTACCATTCTTGGTTTAGTAAGATCCTCTTTTGTAGCTGATACACCAGTAAACAGGAAGATGTCGGACCCCCTGCTAGTACTAACTTAATATTTATGTTTGGGAATTCAGTAGTCCTTATATCTGTGTACAGTACATCGGGATTTGTGAAAAGCCAGATTTTCTAAAGAATTTTTAGGAACAGTAATGATATGCTTTCGTATTTGTTCACCACCGCTTAACAATTTCATGAACTTCACTAACCTTGAAAAAATATTATGGAAGACTCACATTAAGGCAGAGGTTCTAACCCAACCTATCTAACCAACACCGTGACAGTTACACATTACTATGCTAGTAGGGAAAATGTTCTCACTGTAGTAATCTCAATACTAGACATGTTAAATCATCGGTGTCTCCCAAAGCGTTTGTTATGTAAAGATCACCCCGACGCCATACACCTTCGTAACATCACACAATTATCGGTCAGATGTTTGACTGTAGTGAACCGTCTCTGTCACAATTTTACTGCAGCAGTGGTTACGGACTTGAGTGGTAAGCATCAAGATATTGCATAATGAAGGTGGGTTGGGTATTGCTTCACGACAGTTACGTTATGAAGTATATTTCACCTTCCTAACTGATGAAATCACACACACTGAACAAAAACAAACCGATCTTATCACTGTGGTCAAGCCGACATGTTACACAATTAGTAAAAACGTGAATAATACGTAGTGACTCAAGTGCTGCTACACCCCAGCTGAATATTATTCATGTTATATCAGATGGACAGTGAACTGAAAATTTAAAATTTCTACAAGAAATCACTGATATGATAAACATTGTGAAATTAGTGTGGTTTCAGTCAATAACAAACAGATTTTTGTAAATTGGCAGCTTCAAATGTTCGCCGTTATTTAGTAATAAACAATTCTCCGTGTACAGCACAGAGAGCCTCATATGGTATCTGCTTTGTGTAGGACTCTTTTATTCCTTTGTTTGAGGCCATGAAAATGGGAATTCATTATATTTATCAAAGTTTAAAAGAAATAGATTTCACCAGTTAATCTGTCAGTCAGAGTTTCATTTCAGAACTCAAAACCCTTCACAAATGCCTCGTAAACTATTTGTCAACATCTTACAGGTAGTACCGGCAGTGAAGAGGTGTATTTTACTAATGGAAGCTTAGTTTTTTAATATCATATTTCGTAACGAGAGATACATGACTACTTCGTCAAGCTCAGCTGTATTATGTCATGACCTCTGATGGGTTCCACGCATATGTAGGTGTAAACCATTGTACGATTTTATAAACAACGTTCGAGCGGTGGCGTATTATCCACTGGGTCATGACGAAACCCAGATATAGACTCAAAACTGGCAGGGAAGAGATCGTATATGGCAAGGCGGCTGTGGTGACTCATGCAGTTTTCTTTCGGATGGAAGGTCATAACCCTTTTGTTTCCTGCTCCACAACCTTTAGGAGGGACGACCATAAACCTCTTCCTTTCCTACTTCACAACCTAAAGGAAGAACATCATGTCTCTTACCCATAGCCATCAAAAAGGACGACCATGTTTCATGCTCCACAGCCTTCAAGAGGGATGACCATACCTCCTGCTCCGGACCTCCAAAAGGGACGACCATGCCTCCTGCTCCAGACTTTCAAAAGGAACGGCCACGCCTCCTCCTCCACAACCTTCAAAAGGAACGACCATGCCTTCTGCTCCAGACCTTCAAAAGGGACGACCATGCCTTCTGCTCCACAACCTTCGAGAGGGACGACCATGCCTTCTGCTCCACAACCTTCAGGAGGGACGACCATGCCTCCTGCCCCACAACCTTCAAGAGGGACGACCATACCTCCTGTTCCAGACCTTCAAAAGGAACGACCATGCCTCCTCCTCCACAACCTTCAAAAGGAACGACCATGCCTCCTGCTCCAGACCTTCAAAAAGGACGACCATGCCTTCTGCTCCACAACCTTCGAGAGGGACGACCATACCTCTTGCTCCACAACCTTCGAGAAGGACGACCATGCCTCCTGCTCCAGACCTTCAAAAGGGACGACCATGCCTCCTGCTCCACAAACTTCAAGAGGACGCCCATGCCTGCTGCTCCACAACCTTCAGGAGGGACGAACATGCCTCCTGCTCCAAAACCTTCAAGAGGACGACCATGCCTACTGCTCCACAACCTTCAAAAGGAACGACCATGCCTCCTGCTCCAGACCTTCAAAAGGAACGACCAAGCCTCCTGCTCAACAACCTTCAAAAGGGACGACCATACCTCCTGCTCCAGACCTCCAAAATGGACGACCACGCCTCCTGCTCCAGGCCTTCAAAAGGAACTACCATGCCTCCAGCTCCACAATCTTCAAGAGGGACGACCATACCTCCTGCTCCAGACCTCCAAAAGGGACGACCATGCCTCCTGCTCCAGACCTTCAAAAGGAACGACAATGCCTTCTCCTCCACAACCTTCGAGAGGGACGACCATGCCTCCTGCTCCAGACCATCAAGAGGGATGACCATGCCTCCTGCTCCACAACCTTCATAAGACTTGCTCCTGAGATTCGTGACTTACAAAGCCTTTTATACGTTTTACTGCCATCTCGTGTTGCTCATCTTCTCTCTCGATATAAAATGAGCGAAACTGATAATTTTCTTTTACCAATCTTAACTACGTGTGTGTGTGTGGGGGGGGGGGAGGGGGTTGGGTATGTATGTATGTATGCATGCATGTATGTATGTATGTATGTATGTATGTTTGCATGTATGTATGTTTGTATGTTTGTATGTATGTTTGTATGTATGTATGTATGTGTGTGTTTGTGTGTGGGTTGTATGCATGTATGTATATATGTATGTATGTATGTATGTGTGTGTGTGCAGTAGTGGGCCCCAGAGGTATGGCGCATTGGCTCACAGCCATGTGGACTCGCTCTGGCGCCTACCAACCACTGCCTCGTTGCCTTGTGGATTAAGCTTGATGGGTATAAGATTGCGGGAGTGAACCCTGAACGAAAAATCTGCCGTTATCCCCGCATCAGGTAGAAATACTTACATAGCTCAAGTAAGACCCCAACGGCAGAATAGGCAGAAGAGATGACCAACACGCGAATCCAACGACTACACAGGTGAATAATGGCAACGCATGATGGACAGGCTACTAAGGTAAAACCCAACAAACTGGGCTAACGGCACTCCTGTGTAACTCTCTCCCCATTTCTTGCAGCTGCCTGCATCAATGCATCAGGAAAAGGGAGAGCCAAGATATGTGGTTGCAGCCTGCGTGCTTGCTTCACCACATAAATCAACTCACACACAGCTCATCATACCTTCCATCATCATCAGAACCCCTAAACCCCAAAAAGTCCTATGGTGGCGCACGAGTGGCGACGGGGACAAGCAGAGATGACTGCCAGGAGTATCTAGTCACAACTCTGCACATGGGCGGCATAGAAAAGATGATCGTTTATGTACTGGGATCTAGACAGCAGTGTAATTCGGTTCTGTCTGTGTGACTGAGCAGCTCTTACGAGGAGCCACTCTGCTCACCCCCATACGAGGAGGGGGCTAGAAAAGTGCCCTAAACATAGCCTGCCTAAAAAAAACAACCTGACTGGGCTACAGCACCCAATAAGGTCATCCTAATGGAGTCGAAAACATAACCATTGATAAAAAAAAAAATCATACAACCTTTTATATTTTCTGAATGGAATGTCAGGATCCTTCTGGATACTGGCACAATTGAGCGTCCTGAAAAAAACACCGCCTTTGTGACAAGAGAACTGTCAAGGTACATGCCTTCTTCATCAGTACATACGCCCCAACACTGGATGCTGAGGATGACATCATGGAGGCTTTTTACGCCGACCTTCACAGAGTGCTTTCCTCTATCCCCAGAGAAGACAAGGTTGTGCTCCTTGGTGACTTCATTTCCAAAGTTGGCAGTGATGCTGACATTTGGCAGGGACTCATAGGGAGAAATGGACTAGGCAAGTGTAATCCCAACGACCTACTCCTCCTCACTATCACCAATACCTTGTTTAGGCATGCTGAAAAGTTCAAGGGTTCATGGCAACACCCACGATCCAAACACTGACATCTCATTCACTACATCATTGTCAGAGAAAAAGATCTCCGAGATGTTCTCATCACCTGAGCCATGCGTAGTTCAGACCACTGCGACACTGGTTATCGGCTCGTCAGAGCCAAGCTCTCACTTCAATTCGCCCTAAGACGGCGAAGGCAACAAGCCTCCAGAAGAGATTTTAACACTAAGCGTTTGCAGGATCTAGGGGTAGCACATGCTTTCAGAGAGCAGCTCGAACATGGGCTGATAAACAACCCAACAACAAACAACCCAAATCTCAGTGCCGAATGGATATTCTCGACACTGTCGTGACAAATACCTGCACAGACCCTCAGCTAGATCGAGAGAATACACCAGGACTGGTTTAATGAGAATTATCTGGAAATCAATGTACTCGTCGATGATAAACGTGCTGCCTTAACTGACTGGTAGAACAACCCTCAGTCTCGGACTAAAACTGATACCTTCCTCAAGAAGAAAGCGACGGCCCAGAGCAAACTTCGCAATCTAAAGAACGACTGGTTTAAAAATAAAGCATGTGAAATGCAAAAACTTGAAGATCAACCCAAGATGCGCGAATTTTTCAATTCCACTAAAACACTTTATCGGCCAATTACTCACGGTGCAGCCCCCCTCCGCTCATCCTAAGGTAAGTCCCTAATTTAAGATGAAGAAGGCATCATTCAGTGCTGGAAAGAGCACTTCCATATGTTGCTCAACCGAAACACCGATGTGGATGTCCTGACCTCCTAGCAGGTCACTCAGCATCCAGAGCTAATCCATCTCACCTATCCATTATCATTGGATTAAGTAGCTACTGCCATCAAACAGATGAAAAATAAGAAAGCCTCAGTGACTGATGGAATCCCAGCCGAGGTGTATAAAGCAGGAGGACCTCTGCTTACCAGCTGTCTCTACTCCCTCCTGGAGAATATATGGGAAAAGGAGGAAATCCCCCAAGCTCAATATTTATAAGAAGAGAGATCGGTCAGACTGTGGCAACTACGGCAGGATCTTGCTGCTGTCCGTAACTGGTAAGATTATCGCCCGAGTCCTCATAAACAGACTTCTTACTGAGGCGGAAAACTTCCTCCCAAAATCTCAATGTGGCTTTAGACCATCACGAAGCACAACTGACATGATCTTTGCTGCCCGCCAAATACATGGCCTTCATCGACCTAACTAAGGCCTTCGACTCGGTCAACAGGGAAGCCCTCTGGTGGACCTTCAGCCGATTTGGCTCCCCACCAAAATTCATCGCCATTGTGAGGCAACTCCACGTTGGTATGAACGGCAGTGTCCTGCTCAATGGTAACTAGCCTGAATTCTTCCCCATCCAAACGGGGGTAAAACAAGGATGTGTACTGGCACCAACTCTCTTTACCATTTTCTTGGCTCCCTTCCTTACTCGTGCCAGTGACCAATTTAGTCGGCGGTGTGGACATCCAGTACCGGATGAAGGGTCTTTTCAACACAAGACGACTCCACGCAGCTTCCATTACTGAACTTCAGTATGAAGACGACCTCACCCTTGTTGCTCACACTAAACGTGACTTGCAGGAGGTCCTGAACACCAATGCAGATGCATGTGAACACTTTGGCCTTGAGATGAATATACGTAAGACTCAGATTCTCTTCCAGCCTTTCCCTGGTTCAGCCACACATCCACCATCCATACAGCTTAAAGGTAGTACCCTCACTAATGTTACCCACTTTCAATATCTCGGCTCTCACCTGTTCACCAGAAGTGCATTTGAAGCCTTTGGCAGACTCCGTACACGTGTCTTCGGCTGTAGGGAGCTGAAATTATCTGCAAAGTTGCATGTAAATAAAGCAGTGGTCCTCCCCACCCTGCTATATGGCAACGGGACATGGGTCACATACAGGAGGCACCTCAAGGCACTTGAAAAATTTCACCAACGTAGTCTACGTCCCATCCTCCGAGTTCACTGGGAAGACAAGAGAACAAATACCAGTATTCTCGCTGACAGTAACTGTAGGGGCATCGAGGATACCATTACCCATGGACAACTACGTTGGATTGGCCATGTTACACGCATGACCGACAGTAGACTGCCAAAGCAGGTACTTTACAGTCACCTAACGAATAGTAAACGTAACACTGGAGTCAACTGAAAAGGTATAAAGATAGTCTGAAGACAAACCTGAAAAGGTGCCATATCGCCCTCCTCACCTGGTAGACGATTACTCTACACCGAAACGCTTGGAGAAGCAAACCGAGTCAGATAAGAGCAAGCGCCGGAAAGACGCTGCCCCTGCCCCTCCCGCACGCATTTTTTTTTTCCTGAGAGCTTCCGTATTTTAGAACAAGCGGCAAAGTCGCAGTGTTTGAAGCGAGGCACCACTGTGCACTCCATTAGTAAGAGAGAATAAGAGACGATCATCCAACTTGAAGAATTACTAAACTAAACAAACCTTACCTAACCTAACCAGTGCCACCACTCTCTTCCCAACCCATACCTTCAACTGATTCCCAGATAGGAAACAAAAACAAAAAACAACGTAACGCTGACTCCGCCATTACGCCACCAGCTGATTGTACACCGGTGCCGCGCTTCAAACACTGCGACTCTGCTGTTTGTTCTAAAATACGGAAGCTCTCAGGAAAAATAAATTTCGCCTCCCGCACTAGATGCAGCCATCCACACGTGCAACATTTATGGACGACTCTGCACGTCCCGTACCGGCATCTCTCTTCACCTCAGAGCTCAGCAACGAAGGTGACATCCTTAATAACTCGCATCTTTTTATCATAGCTGGATGATCGTCATACTCGATTCCGAGTGACAGCCAAGTAGTAGTAGTAGTAGTAGTAGTAGTATGCCCCTACTACCTGGACACAGCAGTCCAGCCTGTCACCTCTCCGCCCTTCCCTCATAAGAACCGGTATTATCTTGTGCCTGGGACTAAATCAGATGTTCGGAGGCGGACGTTACTATCGCGCAAGGTGCTGTTCACTATGCCTGGCAACAATCATTGCTGCGTCTGTGCTAACCCGAACCAAAACTGCACAAATTGTGTTTGTGCGAGAAACAACCGACCATGTGTGGATTGCAAGAAGCGAGACCAGTGTCGGAACCCACGTCGCAGGGAGCCGACACAGGTGGCCACAGTGGATATCGCCGGGACCCAACTACCCGATGATATCCGAAATGATAGCAGTGAGTCTACTCAACCCGAAAATGTAGTACTAACAAATGCTGCTCCCTTAGTAGCAGGTGTCCACGAGGAGAATGAGAGACAGCCGCCTCAGTGGAATGGCATGTCGATGGAAAATGCAGACATATGCGGCCACCAAAGAAATGATTCGGGAGATGACTCGCTTCATGACTGATTACACTCAGGACCGCTTCCTCGCCCCCCTAGCTCTTCAAATACTGGCAATAATACCACATCTATTTTGTCAGAGGACACACACAAAGAAAATGTGGCAGCAATGAAGAGAAGATTGATAATGTGGCAGACTGGGGCCCTAGATGATCTCCTATGTGAAGCAAGAACACTGCAGGAGAGACTAAAAATTACGGGTGACGGAAAGCAAAACACCGATGACGTGGCAAGAAAATTTGGAAACAAAATGTGTGTGGGAAAAGTGTCTCTTGCGGTAAGATCTATTACAGAGGAATCCTCCGGTGGGGTGATGCCAATAAACAGAGAGACATTAAGACTATTGAAAGAGAAACATCTCCCTGCAAGCGAAGATGAAGGCATCAGGTTCCAGGGTGACTATATCCCACCAAATGCTGTCCTGTTCGAGAAAATAACAGGAGAGATGGTGTGGAAAAAGGCACTGAAGACTCGAGGAGGAGCCGGCCCTTCAGGTCTAGATGCAAACGGTTGGAGAGTCATCCTCAGCACAAACAAGTATGGCCCTGTAGCAAGCGATCTCTGCACTGCCATTGCCGCCCTTGCAAGAAAGCTTGCATCCTCTTGCTGCCATCACCTCCAGGCCCTGACGGCCTGCCGCCTTATTCCTCTGGAAAAGAAACCAGGATGTAGACCTATTGGGGTGGGGGAAGTACTGAGGCGGATCATCGGAAAGTGTATAATGGAGGTGGTAAAGGATGATGTCAGGGCAGCAGCAGGGAACCTACAATTGTGTGCTGGCCACCAGGCTGGAGGGGAGGCGGCCATTCACGCCATGATATTGATATTTGAGCAGCGTGATTGTGAGGCCGTTCTCCTGGTGGATGCTTCAAACGCATTCAACATACTAAACCGCAAGGCTGCACTGCACAACATCAAGATCAAGTGTCCAAGCTTTGCGATGTATGTTGAAAATTCGTATAGAAATCCTTCAGACCTCTACATAGTAAATAACAAGGCTCTACGAGGTGATACCATCCTACAGTAGGGTGTGTCATACGGAGGCGAATTTTGTTTTTTTGAGTTTGAAAAATCGGCCCATGGTATTAATGATGTAGTTCTATGTGCAGAATCATGTGATATCTTCAGATTTGAAAAGTTTTCATTTTTTGCTAGGTAAATTTTAACTTGAAATCTTATGAAAATTCAGTATTCCCACCCTTTTACCAACACCACTAAATAGCTTATTTAAAGTAAAGTAAATGTATCAGGTTAATTTATTAGGATGAAAATGATCCAGAATAGTGAAACGAATGATCTTGACACATTTATTAAATTTAATATTCCTTTAGAAAACAAAATCATCAAATACAAAAACCGGTTTTACTACTACGACCCGGTGTTGCTGCACACCATAGAGAACATGTCTTTCTTGCTTCTGTTTCTACTCATCACCTCCCTGCTGACCACCTGAGCTCGGATGTAGCCTTCCCTCCTCTCCTGGCTGTACACGTGACTGCTGGCCTCGCTCACTTGCTGTACACAACGCTCTATACTCTGGGTGTGCGAGGGCCAGGCAGGGACATGCATGGGGTTGTCCAGGAAAGCTCTGACTTGAACATTGGTGAGGCTGCAGGTAAGAGGGGGCTCACTGCCAGCCTGGATGTTATCCAGATCTATGAGATCAGTGAGGGTCTTGGCACCTAGATTGACTTCAGGAGTCTTCCTGACCCTGAAGGAATCGTCACCAACTGATTCGTCATGCTCAGATCCTCTCATAAGTCTCATATCCAAGATCTTTTTGACTGCCACTCTTCTCTCCTCCTCATCCTTACTGCAGAGCATTGTCTACAGAACTGCCTCGGGATGAGCATACCAGAAAGATCTCCTCACAGTCTGCCACAATCTGAACAACCTTCCTTAGCTGACTCCTCAGGAGCTCAAGCTGGAAGAGAACATGCCCCGGACCTTCGGAGAACGATGACTTGACCTTGGTGTTGAACCAATTTGGCAAGGAGACACTCACGATGAATTGGACAATAAGTCTCAGGTTGTGAAGCTGGTTCCCTTTCAGTTTATGATGAGCAACCCAAATTCTGCAGAACCTGAGAGCCGTTGTGAGCCACCTAGAATGTGAGACTGGACCTATCTGCAGCTAAGCAAGTCTATCAGGCATGACCCCAGTTTTGATGGCACTGCAAATCATGTAACCATAGTACTGGTCAGTACTCAGGTCGTCAATGACAGTATGTGCAAGCTCAACGAGTGGAGGGCCAACTGTGATTTTTTCAAAGCTCGGATTTATTTCTAACTCAGTGGCAGAGTCCAGCATCTTGCCAAGAGGACCAGACCATCTGTTGTTTGAAAGAGTCTTGCCATCCAGCTCCTGGATCAGATGTCTGAGTGGCAACTCGTTGGTGTGGAGGTCACAAACAATCCAGACCAGCTTCCTCCCAATCTTCCGCTGTATCCACTGTATGACCCCCCCTTGCCACCCTGTGTTCGTGTTGGTGCTGTCCCCTCCAATGGCCTGCAGGGTCTGGTCTACGTTCCTCTCTCTGAGCCAGTTCACAATGTTATCTGCCACTATCTCAGCTGGTTTCCTGATGTCATCTTTCTCTGGAGTGAAATGCCATAAATACTTCCCTCCTGGTTCACTGCAGCAGGAGTAGTGTTCCTCCTTCACCATGGCAGGGAACAACTTGTCAGAATCTCCAACTTTCATGAACACTTTAGTGTCATGCCTTCTCCCATCAAAGAACAAACAATTGATTCCATTTTCTCTTATCCCCTTATCAAACTCCTCTTCTAGGTTACTGACAAGTTTCTCCTGAGCTCTCCTTACTTTGTTATGATCTATCACCAGGTGAACATCATCAGGTGTTATCAAACCACCGTCAATCCAGGCAGCTGTTGCTATCTCTGCAGTTTCTCTGAGACCAGTGTGGTGTCGCATGCTGGCCAGAGCTATGCTCGGGATATCTTTCCTATTTCGAATGTTATGCCTGGAAGGTTTGGGATCATTATTTTCTGGGTTAGGGACAAAGTCACCATTCTCCTGGTCAGCACTCGGATCAGCCATGGGGAAGTCATTAAACTCTGAATCAGCTTGACTCCAATCATCGGCCTTTTTTACCTCACCCTGGGACTTCTCAAGTCTCTTTTCCTCGGCAACTCTTCTCCTCTTCTGTCTCTCTGTGGCAGCCTCCTGTCTCTTGGACTCCGGAATATCTTGGCTAGAAATCATGAGAGCCCCTATACTGCCAGTCTTCTCTCTCTGTGCTTTGACAAATGCCAGTTCGATCACAGGAATCTTCAGTTCACGCTTGCAAATACAGGAGATGTGGGCCTCGGATTTACAGTCACGATCGCATCCAAACTCAGGACAGAGAACAATTGGGCACTTGCAAGTAATTATGTCAAATAACTGGTCCAGTTGCTTGGCAAAGCTGTCCTTAACTGCAAGTTTTCCTCTCCCAAGAGAGATATCTCTTGCCTTTTCCCAACTGGCTAGCAGTCTCTCACTAATCTTCTTCTGACTTGTTTTGACTGGAGGCTTGAACTGAGCGTTAGCCAGAGTGTACTATGCCAAGACAGCTTTGGTCATATCACTGGCAATGTCTTTGTTTGTGTAAGTTCTTTGGTTCTTTTCACTGATTTGCCTGATTAAAACACCGTATCTCAAAGCATCTCTCAATGTAGGCAACTCCGACTTCAGGAGCTCTCTCCCAGACCCAAGATAGTGACTGAGATGGCTGGATTTTTGGTTCCTCGTCCTGACACAAGCAGCCATCGCAAATATTATCAACTTATAAATGCATCAGAATCTGAAACAGAAAAAAATATTGTTAGTTGGGTTGTTAAAGAATGAAGTCAGAAAGCAATGTTCACTATTTAATTGTAATGCACTAATGCAGCTGTACGTTAGATTTTCGATAAATTTCACGCTAAAATTTACCTAGCAAAAGGTTGCAAAATATTGAAACTGAAATTATTTTCTGTTTATATACACTAAAATCTACCAAAAAAGTGATGGGCCATTAGTTTTAGCTGATCTTCCCTCCTATGACACACCCTAATCCTACAGTCGACCGAGGGAACAACACAGGGGGACCCCGTTGCAATTGCAATGTATGCAATTGGCCTATCAGTGCTCCAACAAGAAATAAAATTTGAAACAACTGGGGTCAAACAAGTGGCATATGCTGATGACCTTACAGGAGCAGGAAAAGTGGAGTGCATCAAAAAGTGGTGGGACTTGGTAACATCGCGAGGTCCACAAATAGGGTACCACCCAAACGCCAGCAAGTCCTTCCTCATCGTGAAGCCAGAACATTATGAACGGGCATTGGAGGTTTTTGGCTGAAGTGAGGTCAAAATAACTAAGGACGGCCAAAGACATCTATGCGCAGTAATTGGCACTACGGACTTCAAGACCGAGTACGTGGCGGGAAAGGTGAATGAGTGGGTTAGTAAAACCAAGCTCTGTCTGAGATTGCTAACACAGAGCCACATGCGGCCTTTGCAGCATTCACCCATGGAGTCAAGCATCGCTGGAACTACCTGATGCGTACCATCCCTGAGATCGGACCCCTCCTCCACCCTCTGGAAGAAGCTATCAGTGTCAAGTTCATTCCCAAACTAGTGAAACACCCTGACTTAACCCCAGCAGAAGGAGCACTTCTTGCACTTCCACCAAGACTGGGAGGGATGGGACTAACTAATCCAGAGGAGGTTGATGCCACTGAACATCAAAATTCACTTAAGCTCACGGCAGCCCTCACGGACCACATAATAGCCCAGAATGCAAGAGGGGAAGTGGATACCAGCGAAGTAAATAAGATTCGTAGGTCCATTACGACAGATCGACAGCACTGCCAAAATGAAAAGTTGCAGCAACGATTGCTGCAGGTTCCAGAAATTTTGAAAAAAGAAATTAGCTATAGCACAGGAGGTGGGCGCCTCGAACTGGTTAACTACGTTACCGATAAGGGCAAATGGTTTCAGTCTTAATAAACAAGAATTTACAGATGCCATTGCTCTAAGGTATGGTTGGCCAGTAGAAGGTTTGCCCTTCCAATGCGTGTGTGGCTCTTCCTATGATGGCGATCAAGCCATGGTCTGCAAGAAGGGGGGCTTCATATGCATGAGGCATGACGAGGTAAGGGATCTCACAGCAAATATGTTGAAGGAAATCTGCCGGGACGTCATGGTAGAACCGACCCTCCTTCCATTGGATGGCGAGATCTTCCAACACAGGACTTCAAACACATCTAACGAAGCCCGCGTGGACGTCAGTGCTCGAGGATTCTGGACGCGGGGACAGCGAGCTTTCTTCGACATCAGGATTTTTGATCCCATGGCCGCATGTCACCGTAACCTAGCTCTCGATGCTGCACATAGGAGGAACGAGAACGACAAGAGAAGGGCATATGGGGAGAGAATTCAAAACGTTGATCAAGGCAGCTTCACTCCTCTAGTGTTCACAACCTCTGGTGGGATGGGCCCAAGTGCGAGATGTTTCTACGCCAGACGCGCAAAGTTGATCTCCGAACAGAAGCAGCAGCCCAGAAGTTATGTTACAGCCTGGATGAGATGTCGACTGTCTTTCTCTCTCCTTCGGTCGGCGTTGCTTTGCCTCAGGGGAACGAGAGCTTCTGCCCCTACTCCGACAACTGCTGCAGATATTGACTATGAGGCTACTGTCACTGAATGCCGCATAGATCTGCGACTCAACTAATTTAACACAGATAGGATAGCTTCTTATGTATTAGGATATTTAATATTAAGGTAAATAAATGGTGGCAAAGGTGTGGCTATTGGGGGAGGCTGGAGGCCACGGTATAAAAAAAAAGAAAGAAAGTAGTAGTAGTAGTAGTAGTAGTAGTATGAGGCAACAGTCACTGAATGCCGCATAGATCTGCGGCTCAACTAACTCAACACAGCTAGGATAACTACTTATGTATTAGGATATTTAATTTTAAGGAAATAAAATGGCAGCGAAGGTGTGGCTATAAGAGGAGGATGGCGGCCTTTGTAATGTAAATATAAAGGAAAAAGAAAGAAAAAAGTAGTAGTAGTAGGTGTAGTAGTAGTGGTGTATGTGTATGTGTGTGTGTGTGTGTGTGTGTGTGTGTTGCTTCACGATAAATATTCACTGACTTGAATTTACTTCTTGTATGAAACAAAAAGATGGTCATTGCCACCGAGTCTTCCGCATTTTATGGTGAAGGACATCGACTGTTCATTGAGGTATGCCTAATATATGCTCAGAGGTCAGCTACTGCTAAAATTAGACAGAGCTCGCTGTAACAGTAACTTAATGAGTAATTTTAAGGTACTGCCAAAAACATTGGCATTTGGAATTTGATTAGCAAGTGGAGAAGAAGCACATGTGTAACTAAGCTAGATTTTTTACGGAAATAAGAGACCTATATGCATCACGGGATTCAATAATGGTAAAATTCTGCTAGATATTTGGTGTTATTTATACTCGTAAAAGTATTTAGGATTTAATAGTTTATGCTCTAATTTGAGTGAAAATTTACTAATGGACTTCAATATCATTCCTATTAGAAAAGGTTAGAATTAATACTTCGATCAATAGAATATATAGTTGTTCTTTTAATAGTGAAGTTTTCCGACTTGGGGATTAAATACTTGCAAATTATTTTTTACAGAACGTCTACCCCAACAACGTTTATATACACGATTTTGAAAAACTTATAAAAATTCTCCCAACCTTTAGGCACTGCAGCTGCAATGATCTAACCTCCCTTATATACGTATATTCTGAGTCCCACAAATCAACATCCAATTTTTTTTTTTTTTTTTTTTTAGAAATAAACACACAATCGTTACTCTCCTAAAAGCACAGAAGCGTTAACTTGTAACTTGAGATCCAGCGGTCTAGCTGTGGTGCTTAATGCGTGGGTAGCACTTCACGTACTGACCTCTGACCAATACAGGCTTGACCCCTTCATTTTATTCAAAGCACATCGCCCGGCTGAAGCTCGTGCAGAGCAACTCGACTACAGCAGGATTTTTGTTCTCACAGTTGTACATCATTTCCCATTAAGATATCTACCAATTCTTCTTTACATCTCAGCATTTAGCTTCCCTAATCTTTGCACACAAATTTCGCCACCAATCATCTGGTATATTTTAGTCCTATCGTGTCTCTGGCTTGTATTACACACTCTTTGCTTAAACACATTTCATAGTCCAACACATTCTCCAGTTATTTTCTAGTTAATTCCTATTGTATCGGATAAAGTTGTATTTCATTAAGATTTTCATTTTACGTTAGTTCGCTTCTTTTATACGTATCAATTTTTGGATTGATATGAAAATTGTTAAGTGAAGACAATTTAAAGTGTATGAGTATCACATCTCCATACTCAGCGCTAAAAGTGGAGAGAACACTCAGTACGACACACCTGGACTGTTGATTGCAAAAACCAAAATGTTCATTAACGTTAAAAGAATATCACCAAAAGAAACATAATGTGATAGCTTAAGTTGTTAAGCTGTCAGAATAAGTTACTTCATTCAACAGGGGAACTTCAGGTAACATCTTCACCAACATTTCTGTCCCGGACAGTCTCCGCACCCTCATGTTCAACAGTCAGTGAAACCACGCGAAACACTGTCGACGGAAGCTCAACATATAAATGGAACAATACTAGATTCTTGAACTGTTGGTTCTTGGTAACATTGAAGTATTTTGTAGTCGTTCTCAGTCATTCTTCGCTGTGTTTATGTTACTGATTAAATGTTCACTAGACTTATGTGTTGTATAATTATGTCACGGATGGTTCCTACCGGGTGATATACGTTCCTGTGACCATCATATATTAAGGCTAAACGTCGAAGGTTAGTGATAACGCTACCCGTCCTTCATTCATGATAGAATTTTACACATGAAATTGTAAGCATTCCAAGATCCAGATACTGACGGAGAGTTAGGTATTCTTAACTATACATATCAACTGAATGATGGATGAATAAAACCATCGAAGGTAGACAAGGAGCAGTGACACGTGGACATCAACACCCCACAACATCGTAAGCGCATAATGACACTTCCGTTGTCCTGCACCGTGCCATACTGTCATCTTACAACTGACACTTTGTGTTACTACAACAGCCCATGTCTTATCATTATACTGCTGTCACATAGTATCACTACCTAGAATCACTGACCTACTTCAGCATAAAGGTGTATCAACTCAACTATAAGGATACACTGTACCACCACTGTGTAGTGTTGGTGCATCATTACTCACGGAGCAGCAACACGACATAATTATAATGCCTCAACACCATTTCACCAGAGCATAGTAGCACATAGTGCTGCAGCACAACTACATTATAGCGCTGCTGCACGACCACACACATAGTGTTGCAGCACAACCACACATACTGCTGCAGCCCCCCCCCCTCCCCACTGACACACATAGAGTTGCAGCGTAACTACATTATAGTGGTGCAGCAGAACTACGCACAGTACTGCAGAACGACAATAGAGTGTACCTCTCTACGGAAATACTGAACTGAAGACCACTTGTGCCTGGAAGTTTACTATTATTTTG
Source organism: Homarus gammarus (assembly GCA_958450375.1). Lineage (NCBI taxonomy): Eukaryota > Metazoa > Arthropoda > Malacostraca > Decapoda > Nephropidae > Homarus > Homarus gammarus. The sequence continues at coordinate 857,662 of CAUDMG010003218.1, read as the reverse complement.
TTTACTGGAAATAATACAGTACACTGACGAAGATGGAGTACATTGTCTTTTGTTTATGTTGTAAGAATACAAGAAAAAAAAACATCTGCGTAAGTTCTGAAGAGCACAGAAAACTCTATCTAGTTCTCATGTTGCTTTTTGCTGAGAACGAAATTATGCTGAACGTTCGGTCATATGAATAATGTTACAAAATGATGTTTGAAACTAATTATTGGAATGTGATAAAGAAGAAAAAAATTGTCGACTATACATAACTCCATCTTTCAATTGGTTGCTCTCATAAGATAGTGCAGATTGTTTTTTCTATCTTCACAAGAAAGTCTTCTAATGCTCGGTATTAATTTTAAAACCGATGCAATACCGATATCAGGTCTCACTGTCACTAAACAAAATTGTAAAACTATTAATAGTCCTGTCACTTACGCTCCTACTGTAGATGTAATACCTGGCACTCTACTAGTCTTATTGTGACTAAGGGCGGAGTCATTACTAGTCGATTTTTTCACTAATCGTCAACGTTGTCGTTGGCTTTTTGTTAAACGGTACAGGCCGTCTGCACTGACGACTCGTATGACAACTTACCGGAGTCAACTCATGATCTATAATTGATACTACAAATAGTTCTAAAAACTATAAATAAAATTTAATTAAAATATAAAGCTAAAATTATTATGAAGTAATTATTACTCTTGTAACAAATGATTTATATGTCCCTAGATGTTCAATGTAACATATTTTATGTAACAAATTACTCTTTTATTGTAGTTTTAATTCTTTATATGTATTTACTTATTTATTTATATACTTATTCTTCTTTCTCTTTATACTCGTGAGACGTGGAGAGGGTGAGGAAGGTGATTGTTTATGGTTGCGGTCGGCTGGTGATATAGGCTTACAGTTAGTTGGCCCTCCCACACACACACCAGCCAGGGAAGACCCAGGGGAGCTGGTTAGGGGAACTAAGATATCAATACTTCACAGAGGGGAAATATAAGATAGTTAATATATATACAGGGGTGTATATGACTCACCGTATTACTGTATAATACCAAGACATTTATAATACATCACTCTTTCTTAATAAGGGACGAATTAGGACTCATATTAACGGTTACTGTATTTATTGAATACTTTATATTAGGGTTTAACAGCTACACTTCACAATAATAAACCTATGTTCCTAGCTAGTTAAACGGGGACCACGTATCTCACAACAAATGGGAACTTAGGGATTTACCAAATAGAATACACCCAAATACCTGCCATGTCGCCACCACAGACGTCCCACACCTCCCTACACAGAATTTCAACACAGATTCCGTTTTTCAAACTGAGTGAGCCCACAAGGGGCGCCAAAACTTTCATGACGTCACGTCTCATAGGCTTTCTCATTGGTGGAAGACAGGCCTAAGGCCTTCATACTAGTGGCTTAAAATTGGCGGGAACTCTCAAGTGGCGGGAAACCATGACATTGTTACACTCTTCTTCCCAAAATTACTCATTATTATGTTTAATTTTGTGATTTTAGAAAGGTAAGAAAATGTCATTTGTTGTTTAAATTTTGACAACGCGGAAATAACAACATGACGCAGCCAACAGATAAATTAATTTCCCAAGAATGGACAGGCCTCTCCGAGGAGCTCTTGGTGGACCAGATAAGGCAGCCCCGTTGTCTCTGGGAACACCGGCGTAGAATTGCTGCGCTTTCTTCGTCAGTTGGATCCATCTTGTTTATTGACAGTTGTCGAAGCGAGAGAAACTGGTGAGTTGGCTCTAAACGAGTCTAAACGCACGTGAGACGGTGCACAACAAATTTTTTTACGATTTTCTGAAAGTTAACAAAAAAAGATCGACGAAAGAATGGCAGTGTGACGCCGCCTTATCATGACTCATCTACCGTCACTGTTGTCCTGGTTGTAGTTCACACAGAACCTCATCTACGTTGTTGAGTGGCCACCTGCCAGAGTTTCCTCGTTGTGTTTTTCCAGCATTAGAACCTTGTATATCTCTTCACACCTTATGTCTGTGTCATCATATAATCTACGCCTGTATCGGAATCCATATTATTGACATGAAAAGTTGAGGACTGAGTTATAGTTATGGCTTCAAAAGTTTTTACAAATATAAAAGTAAATTTATGAGGCCGGCCGCTCTCTAATGAATATTACGAGTTATTAATCAAACTACAGTCTGCTTTTCAGGGTTATTTATGAATCGAATTTGTAATTATTGCTTCTGATAGCTTCCTCTAGCTGATATTGTAGAAATCAGGCGACAATTTGAATTTAGTGATCTGTCTCCCTCCAAGATTATGGTACAACGTTCGATATTACTGACTTAATGAACAATATCTCCAATGGAACAGAGAGTTTTATATCTAAACCTTAATTGTTGAAGCGCAGTAATGACATTATTACGTAAAAAATTCCAATGGACTTTTAATTTTTGTTCAGGTAGTTAATTTAGTTTTAACTTCTATATGTGTTGACGGCTTTTTTTCTTACAGTTCGCTGAAAATTTACATAATATAATTTTTTTTTACATTTCTCTATTGATAGCAGTTTACTTGGGGAACTGTGTTGATATATTCCACTCGTTAACTTCACTTCCTCTTTCATTGATATTTTCTCCCTCATCAATATTCTTTCTTCTTCTCATCAATACTTTCTCTCTCTCTCTCTCATCAACACTCACTCTATTCTCTCCCACACAATAATGATCTTTCTGACTATAACCAACACCCTCCTTTCCTCTCACTAACAGCCTCCTTCCCCGCACTAACATCCTCCTTCCCTATCACCAACACCCTCCTTCCCTCTCACCAACACCCTCCTTTTCTCACCAACACCTTCCTTCCCTCTCACCAACACCCTCCTTCCCTCTCTCCAACACTCTCCTTCTCTCACCAAGTTAATATTATGTGGGGATTTAAATGAAATTGACACCACTGATATCCAGGACCAGCTATCACTATCACAAGTTGTGACCTTCCCCACACACGGTCAAAATACCCTGGACCTTATCTTAACTGACTTAGCGGACCAGTACCAACCACCTCAACCAATGCCTCCTATCGGGTGTAGCACACACTTATCAGTGCTCTGGTCCCCAGCTGCCACTCCCACTCAAGTACAGAGACCCTACATCAAGACCTACAGGCCGATTACTGACTCTGCAGTGCGCCTCTTCGGGCAGTGGATAGTTCACCATCCCTGGACTGAAGTACTTAGCGTGGATGACGTGGAAACCAAATGGATAAATTATACCAACACCACCACGCAAGCTCACCACCACTTCTTCCCCGAGAAGTCCGTCAGATCTCACCCAGCTGACTTGCCCTGGATCACACCTCGGATCAAAAGACTTATGCAACAGAGAGACAGAGCCTTTCATCTCAATGACCACATCCGCTACAGGTCCCTTCGCAACCGAGTCATCCGCGAAATACGCACTGCAAAGAAGTCCCACTACCCAACCAAATTACAACACCTGAAACAGACCAACATCAGTCAATGGTATGGTAAGCTTAAAGAACTCTGTGGACTAAACAATAAGACACACCCCCTCCCCTTCCTTAGCCATCTCACTAGTGTTGACGCAGCTGAGCAAACAAATAACCATTTCGCTACTATATGCCAGACGCTCCCACGGCTTGACACAACCACTCTCCCTGCTTACCTACCAGCCCCCTTCCCACTGACTTAGTAGAAGAATTTGACGTAGCAAAACGCCTGGACAAACTAAAATTAAAACGCTCTACCACCCCCATTGACTTACCAATGAAACTCTTCAAGGAGTTCTCCCCGGAGCTTGCTAAACCCCTCTGTTCCATCATCAATGCTTCTCTCAGTCAAGCCAGATGCCCAGCTGACTGGAAGACCTCTTATGTATCACCAGTGCCCAAGTCAACCAGCCCACAATCCTTAAATCAGCTACGACCTATTGCAATCACCCCAATACCCAGCCTAATCTGTGAAAGTTTTGTGTTCGACTGGGCTTATGCTGATATTGCAGGAGTCGTAGACCCTCAGCAATTTGGCAACATGAAAACTTCCTCCACCACTCACTGTCTTGTCAGCTTTCTCGATTACATATACCGCCATCTCGAGAAACGAAAAACGTCTGTAGCTGTCGCCTTCATTGATTTCACTAAAGCGTTCGACCTAGTCGACCACAATATAATCATCAACAAAGCTATTGACCTCGGGCTTCGAAGAAGCCTCATACCATGGCTTACAGACTTCCTCAGTGACCGACGCCAAGCTGTACGCTTCCGAGGGGCTGTCTCCACCTTTCAGTCACTCACCTGTGGCGTCCCCCAAGGCACCAAGATGGGACCACTCTGCTTCCTTATGCTCATCAATGATGCCCTAAGAGAAACCCCTGCTCGCTGGAAATATGTCGACGACTCCACCATTGGGATCAGCGTCTACAATTCTGCTCCCAACTATACCGCCCTTCAGGATTTATTGAACAGTCTCCAAAACTGGGCTACCAACAACCATGTCACCATCAACCATACCAAGACCATGGTTATGCACATCAACCTCTCCTCCGACATTGTCCCACCTCCTTCCATTACTCTAGGTCCGAACACACTCCAGGTCGTAGATTCCACGAAGCTCCTCGGCGTCACCATAGACAACAAACTAAATTGGAAACCACACGTCAATGAAGTTGTCAAATCCTCCAGTTTCCGTCTCCACCTCCTCCGCCGACTCAAGTCCCTCGGAGTTCCTGCACACGAGCTCCTCAGTGTTTACACAACATTCATACTTCCCAAGCTCACCTATGCCTCCCCCACCTGGTCTTCCTCCCTAAATGCCACACAACGTAAACACCTAGAAAAAGTGCAAAAGAGGGCATGCAAGATTATTCTCTCCTCCTCCTACTCCACATATCAAGAAGCGCTCAACACACTGACCCTTTCGACTCTCACTGACCATCACCACGACCTCATCTGCAAATTTGGTAAGAAGCTTCTACACCATCCCCGACACCGGCTCCTACTACCACCCGAGGTCCCTTGTCCGAGAATTGCTGTTCGACACCACAACCGCATCCAGCCCATACGTGCACGAACTGATCGCTATAAGAACAGCCCAGTCCCAACCATTGTAAAAATTATCAATAACTTGTAATACTGTAACACTGTCACTATGTTGAATTGAACTGTAGTTTGAGCTTTTCCCCATCTAAGTTATTATATGTCTTATTTGTGTCACTTATGTTACTTGTATATTATTTGTAATTCGTAACCCATTCCCCAAATATGTAACTGTATATTTTCAGCCTTCTGGCTGCCAAGCTCTTTCAATAAACCGTTAATTATTATTATTATTATTATTATTCACCAACACTCTCCTTCCCTCTCACCAGCACCCTCCTTCCCACTCACTAACACCCTCTTTCCCTCTCACCAACACCCGCCTTTTCTCACCAACACCCTCCTTCCCTCTCACCAACACCCTCCTTCTCGCACCAACACCCTCCTTCTCTCTCACCAACACCCTCCTTCCCTCTCACCAACACCATCCTTCCCTCTCACCAACACCATCCTTCCCTCTCACCAACACCGTCCTTCCCTCTCACCAACACCCCCCTTCTCGCACCAGCACCCTCCTTCCCTCTCACCAACACCCTCCTTCCCTCTCACCAACACCCTCCTTCCCTCTCACCAACACCTTCCCTCCCTCTCACCAACACCCTCCTTCCCTCTCACCAACACGCTCCTTCCCTCTCACCAACACCCTCCTTCCCTCTCACCAACACCCTCCTTCCCTCTCACCAACACCCTCCTTCCCTCTCACCAACACCCTCCTTCTCGCACTAACACTCTCCTTCCCTCTCACCAACACCCTCCTTCCCTCTCACCAACACCCTCTTTCTCGCACCAACACCCTCCTCTATCACCAACACCCTCCTTCCCTCTCACCAACACCCTCCTTCTCGCACCAATACCCTCCTTCTCTCACCAACACCCTCCTGCCCTCTCACCAACACCCTCCTTCCCTCTCACTAACACCCTCCTGCCCTCTCACCAACACCCTCCTTCTCGCACCAACACCCTCCTTCCCTCTCACCAACACCCTCCTTCCCTCTCACCAACACCCTCCTCTCTCACCAACACCCTCCTTCCCTCTCACCAACACCCTCCTTCCCTCTCACCAGCACCCTCCTTCTCGCACCAACACCCTCCTTCTCTCACCAACACCCCCCTTCTCGCACCAGCACCCTCCTTCCCTCTCACCAACACCCTCCTTCCCTCTCAACAACACCCTCCTTCCCTCTCACCAACACCTTCCCTCCCTCTCACCAACACCCTCCTTCCCTCTCACCAACACGCTCCTTCCCTCTCACCAACACCCTCCTTCCCTCTCACCAACACCCTCCTGCCCTCTCACCAACACCCTCCTTCCTTCTCACCAACACCCTCCTTCCCTCTCACCAACACCCTCCTTCTCGCACTAACACTCTCCTTCCCTCTCACCAACACCCTCCTTCCCTCTCACCAACACCCTCTTTCTCGCACCAACACCCTCCTCTATCACCAACACCCTCCTTCCCTCTCACCAACACCCTCCTTCTCGCACCAATACCCTCCTTCTCTCACCAACACCCTCCTGCCCTCTCACCAACACCCTCCTTCCCTCTCACTAACACCCTCCTGCCCTCTCACCAACACCCTCCTTCTCGCACCAACACCCTCCTTCCCTCTCACCAACACCCTCCTTCCCTCTCACCAATACCCTCCTCTCTCACCAACACCCTCCTTCCCTCTCACCAACACCCTCCTTCCCTCTCACCAACACCCTCCTTCTCGCACCAACACCCTCCTTCTCTCACCAACACCCTCCTTCTCTCACCAACACCCTCCTTCCCTCTCACCAACAGTCTCCTTCCCTCTCACCAGCACCCTACTTCCCTCTCACCAACACACTCTTTCCCTCTCACCAACACCCTCCTCAATCACCAACACCCTCCTTCCCTCTCACCAACACCCTCCTTCTCGCACCAACACCCTCCTTCTCTCACCAACACCCTCCTGCCCTCTCACCAACACCCTCCTTCCCTCTCACCAACACCCTCCTTCCCTCTCACCAACACCCTCCTTCCCTCTCACCAACACCCTCCTTCTCTCACCAACACCCTCCTTCCCTCTCACCAACACCCTCCTTCCCTCTCACCAACACTCTCCTTCCCTCTCACCAGCACCCTCCTTCCCTCTCACCAATACCCTCTTTCCCTCTCACCAACACCCTCCTTCTCTCACCAACACCCTCCTTCCCTCTCACCAACACCCTCCTTCCCTCTCACCAACACCCTCCTTCTCGCACCAACACCCTCCTTCCCTCTCACCAACACCCTCCTTCCCTCTCACCAACACCCTCCTTCTCTCACCAGCACCCTCCTTCCCTCTCACCAACACCCTCCTTCTCTCACCAACACCCTCCTTCTCGCACCAACACCCTCCTTCCCTCTCACCAGCACACTCCTTCCCTCTCACCAACACCCTCCTTCCCTCTCACCAACACCTTCCTTCCCTCTCACCAGCACCCTCCTTCCCTCTCACCAACACCCTCCTTCTCTCACCAACACCCTCCTTCCCTCTCACCAACACCCTCCTTCTCTCACCAACACCCTCCTTCCCTCTCACCAAAACCCTGCTTCCCTCTCACCAACACCCTCCTTCTCTCACCAGCACCCTCCTTCCCTCTCACCAACACCCTCCTTCCTCTCACCAACACCCTCCTTCTCGCACCAACACCCTCCTTCCCTCTCACCAACACCCTCCTTCCCTCTCACCAACACCCTCCTTCCTCTCACCAACACCCTCCTTCTCTCACCAACACCCTCCTTTCCTCTCACCAACACCCTCCTTCCCTCTCATCAACACCCTCCTTCCCTCTCACCAGCCCCTCCTTCTCGCAGCAACACCCTCCTTCCCTCTCACCAACACCCTCCTTCTCGCACCAACACCCTCCTTCCCTCTCACCAACACCCTCCTTCCCTCTCACCAACACCCTACTTCTCTAACCAACACCCTCCTTCCCTCTCACCAACACCCTCCTTCCCTCTCACCAACACCCTTCTTCCCTCTCACCAGCACCCTTCTTCCCTCTCAACAACACCCTCCTTCCCTCTCGCCAACACCCTCCTTCCCTCTCGTCAACACCCTCCTTCCCTCTCGCCAACACCCTCCTTCTCGCACCAACACCCTCCTTCTCGCACCAACACCCTCCTTCCCTCTCACTAACACCCTCCTTCTCGCACCAACACCCTCCTTCTCGCACCAACACCCTCCTTCTCGCACCAACACCCTCCTTCTCTCACCAACACCCTCCTTCCCTCTCACCAACACCCTCCTTCCCTCTCACCAACACCCTCCTTCCCTCTCACCACCACCCTCCTTCCCTCTCACCAACAGCCTCCTTCTCACCCCAACACCCTCCTTCCCTCTCACCAACACCTTCCCTCCCTCTCACCAACACCCTTCTTCCCTCTCACCAACACCCTCCTTCCCTCTCACCAACAGCCTCCTTCTCACACCAACACCCTCCTACCCTCTCACCAACACCTTCCTTCCGTCTCACCAATAATCTCTCCCTTTATCCAGTGTTGCCAACAGTCACCAGACTTTCTTGCAGGTGACCAGTTTAACATATCTCACCATAATAATAATAATAATAATAATAATAATTAACGGTTTATTGAAAAAATTCTGCAGCCCGAAGGCTGAAAATATACATTGGACATAAATGACTTATTACATACATTGGTGGTTTAACAAAAGCCTTCATTAGAGAAAGGTAAAGGAACATACAGTGAACATACAGATTAATGTAGGTGTTGAACAGCAAACTCGTAGTGTAGTAATTCCCTCACAGATGGTGTTATGAGGGACCTCACGTGGTGTAGTAATTACCTCACAGATGGTGTTATGAGGGACCTCACGTGGTGTAGTAATTACCTCACAGATGGTGTTATGAGGGGCCTCACGTGGTGTAGTAACTCCCTCACAGATGGTGTTATGAGGGGCATCACGTGGTGTAGTAATTCCCTCACAGATGGTGTTATGAGGGGCCTGACGTGGTGTAGTAATTCCCTCACAGATGGTGTTATGAGGGACCTCACGTGGTGAAGTAATTCCCTCACAGATGGTGTGATGAGGGACTTGACGAGGTGTAGTAATTCCCTCACATATGGTGTTATGAGGGACATGTGGTGTAGTAATTCCCTCACAGATGGTGTTATATGAGTGAGGTTTGGTCTTAGGCCTTCCTATTGTAGACGGATTAACACATCGCTGGTTGTTGTTGGGTCTCACTGGCCATTATCACTGGGTACCTGGGACCTCACTGTGTGAAGGTTAACTTGGGTAGGACTGTTACTGTTGAGTTGTTCTCACTGACTTAAGCACTGTTCACCTCTGTTTAACACTGATTCCGTTCCTTTCCTAAATGAAATTGTAACTTCTGGCGAGAACTTGTTGATATTCCGGTGGGGAGGAGGGTTAAGAGGAGGGGGTTGGTATGGGCCAACTTAACAGTTGACCTGGCTGCTCCGAGAGGAGCGCCAGGTACGTCTTGACCCTTCGGTGGTCAAGGATGTAGTGTGTGTGTGTGTGTAATAATAATAATAATAATAATAATTAACGGTTTATTGAAAGAGCTTGGCAGCCAGAAGGCTGAAAATATACAGTTACATATTTGGGGAATGGGTTTCGAATTGTGTGTGTGTGTGTGTATGTGTGGAGACCATTACTCCACACCGTAACACTTGGAGGATCACCACACAAGAAGATGTCAATACTTTCGAGTTAGCCCGACTGCATAACGAGGCAGACAAGAGCCAACGCCGGAAAGACGCTGCCGCCGCATCTCCCGCACTAGATGTAGCCACCCTTATGTGCAACATCAGTGAACGATCCTGCCGGTCCCGTATCGGCCTCTTTAGTCATCTCAGAACTCACTAACGTAGGTGACATCCTTAATAACTCATGACATTGTATTATAACTGGATGATCGTCATATTCGATTCCGAATGACACCAAAGTTGTAGTAGCAGTAGTAGTAGAAGTGTGTGTGTGTGTGTGTGTGTGTGTGTGTGTGGCGCTATACGTTAAGAGACAGATACACATTAATACACACACATAGAACTATAAATATTTTACGAGTCACGAGGTCGAGCAGCTCTCAGTCAAGTGGTTCAGGTGACTTGACTCTATTCGTTTACATCTCCAAGTTAAGTAATACAGAAGCACCTTTGCAGTTGTCTGTCTGATCATGTCATACAAAACCTGGGTTGTGGAATCGTCCACTATTGTTCTTAACGTTTGTATCTATAATAATCGATTGGTTTTAGCTGGAAAATTCGGGTTATATCACCAAGGCAAAGAAACACACACACACTAAAGCACTACAATATATCTAGGTAAACCCTTGAAGATCCTGAAAAAGCAAGAAACCAACTTCCGAGACCTGCTCTCTCCCTAATAAACCAAGACGCAAGAATATTTGCTTTTTGTTTTAATCAAATCTACTTGAGAGCCGCAACACACAGACGGCACTAGCTGAGTCTACATTGTATTAAAGCAAGAGGAGGAAAATATAAATGCCAGAGTGATAGAAAGTGTCTGTTTATCTCACATATGATGAGCTGCAGGTTATGTATGGAGAGAAAGACACGTATACTTAGGGGGCATACAATGGTCCCTTAAATGGTTTTTAATGAGCGTTGATGACAGCAGTGCAATAGCAAGCAGAGCGTCGGGAATCAATGAGGTGATATATTTGTGGTGTGACTGTCATAAGAACATTTACCATTAATCATTAATTAAATGCAGCAAAACAGTGAAAGGTGAATAGCTAAGGTGAATGTTAGATAAGGTTTGTGACTAGTGAATAAGAACACACACGCACGCACGCATGCATCAGTCAGCGCTCCTAGGGACAGGACGTGGCCGCCAAGAGGCACTCCCCTTGGCTGCCTGGTCAGTCTGTTTGGCCCTGCCCTGCTCCACCCTATCGTCCCTCACCTTACCAACCTCATTACACCGGGATTTATCAACAAAACATTGAAGTGATAAGTGCAAAGATTGGTTATGAAACTGTGATTCAATAATGTATACCAAGGAAAAAACAAGCCAGATTCACAATAACATTTTTTTTTTTTTTATTGGGCACCCCCTTACATCCTTGTGAAAGGTGAAGCGCAGAAGCGTTTACAGCGCCCAACAGGAAAGCATGCTAAGTTCATGCTTGCCTTTATGTCTCGTGAGTTAAGGGCGTAGAAGCCTGTAGAGTCAAGGGCGTAGAAGCCTGAAGTCAATGGTTTTTATGTCATCAAGTTATTGGAAGCTCCAACAACTCCCTGAATACGAATTCGCAACTTTCGACTGACAACAGGTACCTAGTTTACTACTAGGTGAACAGGGACTAATGGGGGCTAGGAAGTATGTCCAGACAACTTCCACCGGCCCGGGAATCGAACCCGTAACATCTTGCTTGCGAGGCAAGAGCGATACTGCTTCTCACCTCGCAAGCAAGATGTCACAATAACAATCACCAGTGTAGTACTAGCACGTGGGTACTGTGTCGGTGACCCTCAAAGTACCCGAGATAAGGAGTGCCGTGGTGTTTACTACTAGACAAGTATTAACAGATGTCTGTCTACTAGTGTACTACATCACAGAAATTCTGTTGGTGGTCCACAAATTGCCGCCAGTGAGTTAAGGGCCACCACGGACAAACACTTCCGTACGTCCACAACAGCAGATATTAACAGGGTTCACTCGTGAAGTACCCCAGGTGCACTTTGTACAGTTTAAAGCGAGGGAGCGGATATCCTGATGGTAGTGTTATTGTACTATTAAAATCACTAAACATATTTCATGCTCGTAGTCGTAGTCAAGGACACCATATACAGAAGCCCATCAGGATCATCACCTTGATTAGTAAACCAAAGAAACCTCCGACTGACAGACTGCACCGATACATTGAGATTCCCTGAATATGGTACAGTCGCCAATAAATTTGGCGAGTTCACTACCACAGTCAGGTCAGTTACTGCTAATGTCGTTGCCACATTGAGGGATATCAACTCTTTCATCACCTTCGTACACATGAACGTGAAAGGGGCGTTGCCCTCTTCTGTCAGGGTGAACTACGTCCGTCACGCCTGGATGGTTTAGTCCCAGCTGATGTGGAGACATTATGGGTACAGTAAATGTTGTGCCACATGCCCACCCTCGCCACACTGCCTCTATCATATACGGTGTGGCATACCATCCTCCTCGCTCACCCACCAGAGACACTTTTATCAATCACCTCATTACCACCTTAGAGCTAGGCATCCATGGGCCAAGCTCGTACTATGCGGGGATTTTAACGAAATTAACACCACTGGTATCGAGGGCCAGCTGCTACTACCACAAGCTGTGAACTTCCCAAAGCACGATCAAAATACCTAAACCTTATCGGGTGTAGCACACACCTATCAGTGTTCTGGCCTCCAACTCCCACTACCAGCCACGTGCAAAGCCCTTACATCAAGACCTACTGGCCGATTATTGACTCTGCATTGTGTTTTTTCGGGCAGTGGATTGTTTACCATCCCTGGACTTAAGTCCTAAGTGTGGATGACATATAAACCAAATGTACAAATTACATCAACACCATCACGGAACCTCACCATCACTTCTTTTTTGTGAAGTCCGTCAGATTACACCCAGCTGACTTGCCCTGGATCACACCTTGGATCAAAATATTTATGCGGCAGAGAAAAAGCGCCTTTTGTCTCAATGACAACAACCGTGAAATACGCGCTGCAAAGAAGTCTTACTAACCAACCAAGCTGCAACACCTGAAGCAGACCAACCTCAGTCAGTGGTATGGTAAGCTTAAAACTCTGTGGACTAAAAAATAAGACACATTCTCTCCCCTTCCTTAGCCATCTCACTAATGGTGAGCGGTATGCTTTCGATGGACTGTTTCCACCTTTTAGTCACTCGCCTGTAGCGTCCCCCCAAGGCACCAAGATAGGGCCGCTCTGCTTCCTCATGCTAATTAATGATGCCCTAAGAGAAACTCTCGCTCATTGGAAATATTTCAACGACTCCATCATTGGGATCAGCGTGAACAACTCGGCCCCCGATTACACCGCCCTCCAGGATATATCGAACAGTCTCCAAAATTAGGCCACCAACAACCAAGTCACCATCAACCATACCAAAACCATGGGTGCACATCGAGCTCTCCTCTTTCCATTGTCCCACCTCCCTCCATACTTTGGGCCTCAGCACACTCCAGGTTTTTGACTCCACCAAGCTCCTCGGCGTCACTATAGATAACAAACTAAATTGTAAAAGACACGTTAGTGCATTTGTCCTTCATCTCAAGTTCCCCGGAGTTTCCACGCCTGAGGTCTTTAGTGCTTACACAACATTCATGCTTCCCAAGCTCACCTATGTTTCCCCTGGCTGGTCTTCCTTCCCAAATGCCACACAACGGAAACACCTAGAAACAGTGCAGAAGAGGGCATGCAAGATTATTCTCTCCCACTCCTACTCCACATATTAAGAAGCGCTCAGCACACTGACCCTCTCGGCTCTCTCTGATCATCACCATGACCTCATCTGCAAATTTGGGGTGAAGCTTCTGCCCCATCCTCGACACAGACTCCTGCTTCCATCCGAGATCCCTAGTAGCGAATTGCTGTTTGACACCATAACCACATCCAGTCCATACGAGCATGTACTGAACGCCCAGTCCCAACCGTTGTAAATATTATCAACAACTCGGAGTTAACCAGTGTGTTCACTCCCAGCCAATCTTATTTTTATATTGTTACTATATTGAAATTCCCCGTTGAACGACCTCCTTCCCTCTTGTTATTATATATCACATTTATAACACTTATGTTACTTCTATAATATTTGTCAATCAAGTGACACACACACACACACACACACACACACACACACACACTCAGATAAAACGATGGTGATGACGGAACTAGGTTAGGAAGTTTATTTCTCGCGAGAGGTATACAGTTCTGGTGTTTTGTCGGCCATAAGTTATTACAGGGTTAGCCTTTATCCAGTTTTCAATAGCAGTGAGATCACAGTTGAGAACATGATCTACAGGGAGGAGGAGAGAGGCAAGATGAACTGAACGATACGAAGAGTTATGGTGAAAATTTGATTTGTTTGCCTATAAATTTATGCCGTTTGTGGTTACCCGTTGAATATTTAAATGTGAAACAAAAAATATATACAAGAGCAGTTCATTAGGCACACAACCATTAATGAGAAAATGTCAGGCTGTGATTAATCTATGACTCACGGATGATTTTAATGGAATGAAATATAAAATAATTTTTAACTTTTGCACTCTTAACAAAGGTTTATTTTCGTTGAGATTTTCTCTGTAAAATTTGTTCCAACGCGGATCAGGGATGAAACGAATATATATATATATATATATATATATATATATATATATATATATATATATATAAAAGAAACGACAAACAGACCGCAACCCGCTTCCTAATGCATCCTTACTGAACTCTGTATGATTTTAGCAAGAATGAACCACTGAGTGATTGCACTGTGCTAATACTCAGTGGCTCGTTCCTGCTAAATTCAGAGACACTTTTTTTAGTTGAGGTCACGACCTAGTTCCCATTTCTTAATTAAACGGTTTTCCTTGTTTCTTCAACGGATTTGCATTCTAAAAATTAAAACGTACAATTTTGAAGAATAGAAAATATTACAGGAGCAATGTAAAGTTCAAAATTATCAAAATAAGGCCAGCAGACGAGACATGAACACAAAACGAAGGAAATTTAGAATAAAGAAACGGATGTCAGATTATTACAACAACAACAACATGTTCACTATATTTATCAAAAAGGGATAACGATTTGTGAGTGAATGGGCGAGGAGATTAAAGAAAATGCTGCAGAACTCGGACGAATTAACACCTTAAATAGAGCTAACTTGGAGAAATTTGTGTGATAATGAAAATTTCCATAAACCAAAGAGAGAAGAAGAACCTCACAATCCCCCTTTTTAGATGTAGTATGTATGGTAGTAATCACCCGAGAGCTGGATATGTTGATGATGCAAAGAAAATATCTGTAATTCCTGCAACATATAACGACATAAGTCACCTGCACGTTACTTACGAAGTGGTGGAGACATTCTTAAGACACAGCCTTACTCATACTATTGTTCAGATTTAATGAGTCTATATATTGGTTGTAATATGTTTCAAAATAGTAGTAGGAATATATATTACACCGTGAAGACGCCAATGAACGGGTTAAAAAAGTGAAAGGACCTGAATTAACACAGGCATTCAGTTAAAGCCTGAAAGATAACCCAGTCTATATATGTCATGTGTTCTCATAAATAACTCAAAAGATTTGAATAATGAAATGTAAGCCGGTCTACATATGTCCCGGGTTCTTGTAGACAACTCGGATCTTGGGATGTAAATCACAATTTATCAGAATCATCTTCGAGCACTGCGTATTCAGAACGTGGAGGGGTAATATTTCACATGCAAATTCGGCTCCGTGGTATAATGCTGCAGGAAACATTAACAAGAAACTTCAGTTAGACCTCCTCGACACATTCATATACATCAGATATATTTGCTTATGATTTATAATGCCTTCAGCTATTTGATCCTCTTCTGTGGAAGAGCGACAGTTAACGTTTTTGGATCTTCTATGGTTAAGTTTTTTGCCGATAGTAACACAGTAAACAGATGATGTTATACGTCTAGTAATGAGTGCGACGGCTGAGTGGATACAGTACAATACTCGCCTTCTGTCTTAAGGATTGTTGGTACTCGGTTAGGCCCTAGAGTACTCATATATGGGGAAGAGAAGGTGACCCAGCGCATTGACAGTTACACTCTTTCTCGTGTGTACCGATGGTTTGTATTCAGCTTGTTGTATTCGCAATGCCCCTATAGGTCCGTCGGGCCTGTGAGACCACTTTCATGTAACTAGTGAGTACGGTAAGTGGCATAAACTGGAAGTATCACTATGTATGGGGAGTAAATGGGAATGGAGCAACACTGAGGCGAATTTGTAAACAACTAAATCTTTAATATATTTTTATGGCACAAAGTACGAGAATGTGACAGAGGCGGTAAAACATAGAGATGGGATCTGCCTTGAGAACTTCCTGTAATTTCAGGTTCAAGAGTTAGTTAAAAGTGAATTTTGTTGATCACAGTGACTGGCTGAGTGACTAATGCTGAGTGACTTGTAGCAGAAAGTAGGCGACGTGGAAGCTGTTGAGCATAATGAATAAGAACTACACAAGAAACACCTATAGACTGATGATTGTCATCACTTGAGGGTAACTGAAAGGTGAGTCAATACGTCTAACTGGTGTGTCAGTAGACTGGTAGGTGTGAAATATTATTTGGCACTAGGAACTTACAATTAGAACCGGGTAACTGAGTGTGTTAACTGAGAACGAGGATATGAACTCTTAACTAAGGCTTGAGCAAGAAAAGGCTACTATGTACTAGACCGTAAATTTAGAATTTGAAACTTGGTAAGAGAACTGGGGATATGGAGCCATGAAATAGAACTTTACACTGGTAATTGGGAACGTAACATAATAATGATATACACTAAAGCATAAGGTATTATGGATGGTTAATGTATAATAACATAAATGGTGGCATTATACTGTTTTTATAAAGCCAGAATACGCCCATGACATTCTCACAACTCTATTCAAGATACATTACAGGAGATGCCATTCTTGAGACGATAAAGTAACTGTTATTCCTGATATAGTGATGTAAGTAACAAAATTAATTCCCGAGAGTGTGAAGTAAGTAACATATCATTCCAGAGATGGTGAAGCAAGTGATAAGAGACGTTATTCTTGTCATGGTCAAGTAAGTAAGGGAAGACACCACTCACGAGGCACTAAAGTAGGCAAGGTCTTACAGAGTCGGGGTCTACGGTTCTTCCCTGGGTGATGGGTCTTCAAACAACGCATAAAAATAGTTGAGGTGGTCATCGGAGGAGAGAGAGAGACAATAAAAAATTATTACGAGAGCGTAAGTGAAGTAATTCCTACATCCTAGTGTTACATAACCATTTTAGACCAAAGTTACAACATTTTGCAATGGATCTAGATACTTCAAGGATGTACAGTAAAAAGTGAAAATTAAAGGACCGTTTTATGTTCTACAGTGAATAGGGAAATGACTTGATTTCAAAATAGTTACAAATGATAGAATAAATAAATGAATAAATACTTAAAGGTAACAGTTCGGGATGCCTAGATTTGGTTTATATTAGAGTATAAGTTAGAAAAAGTTCACAACACTGAGGATGAGGAATACTGAGTTTGTACTATGTAGAATGTAGATGATGACCCCGCTAAGAACATTCAGGACCTCGTTAGAAACACCCAGAATCCAGGTAAGACCCCGTTAGCAGCAACCAGAACCCAAGTAGGAAAAAAGGTAGGACGCCGTTAGGAGCAACTAGACCCAGATTGGATCCCGTTAGGGGCAACAAAGACCCAGGTAGTACCCCGATAGAAACAACTGCAACCCAGATTGGACCCCGTTAGGAGCAACAAGGACCCAGGCAGGTCCCCGTTTAAAACCAGAACCAAGATTGGAGCCCGTCAGAAACAACCAGAACCGAGATTGGACCCCGTTAGGAGCAACGGGGACCCATGCAGGACACCCGTTAGAAAATACCAGATCCCAAATTGGTGAACCCATTTAGGAGCAACCAGAAACCAGATTGGACCCCGTCAGGAGCCACCAGCACCACAAGTTAATCTCCTTTAAACCTTGACGGGTGATGATCTGTGTTGGCAGAGCTCCTCCATCTGTTACGTTACAGACAAGGAGAGAGAGAGAGAGAATGCTTTCGAGATATTGAAAAAGAGTTTGAAGTAAATTAGAGGAAGAATTACACTTAGAAACAAATAAAAAGAGAGAAAAATAGATTGAAAATGAGAGAGAGAGAGAGAGAGAGAGAGAGAGAGAGATGACAGGGAACACGAGTTTCTCCATTAACACTTTTTTTCTTACAATTAAAGAGAAAATTTTTATTCTTTCTTCGACAACTTTAGCCAAGGTGAAGAAGTGTAACTGTGCTAGAGTTGTCGATAAGCAGCGGGGAAAAGGCTCTTAGTTTTAACTTTCTGTTGTAGATAATTAGTTTTTCTTCCTTAATGACAAAAAAACATCAACTGTGAGGTGGTCCATAAATGTTTTTACCGATGTAGTTTCTTATCGATGCAGTATTTTGCCGATGTAGTTTTTTTTGTATTGTCATGAATAACCGATAGAAAAATGCTTCAACTTACGGTCTCCGGGAACACAAGAGGCGGAATGGTACCGAGAAAATTGTGAATCAATACATAGGCTTATCATCCAGGGATTTTTGGTATTTTACTTCATATATAAGTTTTACATTGATGATTTTGTTTATTTATACCTGAGTTAGAAGGTTAGTTTCTCCTCCATGATAAGTTTTTATATTAGTGGGATGTTTAAATGTTCGATTTTTTTTACATAGTTACATTTTTATGTTTATCTTATCGTAATATTAATGAAAAACATATTTATACTTTCTTAAATATTACGATTTTGTAGTGTTTGTTATTAGTGATATTTATGTCAAAGGGGAGACTTCAGTTTTCCCTGTGTTTGATCTCTCTTCCGTCTGAAAAATAATTAACAATTCATCGTCACTCCCTCAATTCTATACTAATATATTTATGACCTGACAGGATGTACCTGAGTCCAATACGCCCAGTTGCCTTTTGGGTTAACTCCTGAGGACAGAGGTCAGTCCAATACCGAATATTTTTAACCATTAAAAATAGTTGTTCATTTTTTAACTACTTTTTTTAAATTTATTTTCAATTATTTACAGATGTATTTTTTAACGTCTGTATCTCATAAAAAATAAATATAAAAGGTTTTATCACCGCAATGTTGTTTATCATATAAATCATTACGTGTATATAAGGAGAGCGACCCTGGATCAAGAGAAGATAAGACACCCCCAACTTATTTCACCGTATGCTTGAATATCCTAACACAAACCTAACCTACCCTAACCTAATCTAACCTATCCTAACCTAACCTAAACTAACCTAACCTAACCTAATATCCGTGGGATCTGTGACCTTACACCTAGAGGTCAAACTTCAGGGGTCAGTGAAGAAAAATATATAAACATATACCGAGGTGAGAGAGAAGGCCCTCCTATAATATATTCCTTGTTATGTTTCTTGTTTTTCGGACACTATTTTAGCAACGCCCATACCAGTTCACTCCAGACCAGATAATGTATGTATGTATGTATGTATGTATGTATGTACTGTATGTGTTTGTCTGTTTACTTTTATCCATGACCATAAGAGTGCGTACATTCGTGGGTGTGCATGCTTGTGTGACTAAGTATGTGCATATTTACAAGTGTATACATTTCTGTGCTTGCGTGCGCGCGCGCGCGCGTGTGTGTGTGTGTGTGTGTGTGTGTGTGTGTGTGAACCAAGCAGGTGTGCTCATAACTGCCGTCGGCTTTTAGTAAATTAAGCTGTTGCTCGGGGAACACGCAAGGTAAAACCGGCCTTCACTCTACGTGGTATATAAATAATGGTAAGACGTGGTGTTAAAAGGGCTATATATCTAAGTTGTTGGCCGAGCTGATAAATGAGTCAACTCGAGACAGTGTTTCGTTTTCCAGTAATATTCAAAATGGAGAATGTAGACCAATGGCGATATAGTCTGTTTGTTAAATAAATGAATGCACATTAAGTACTAAAGGCTTACCTCATGTGACTTGATGGTGGCGTACCATCAGTGGGAAACACGAGAGAGCGTGAGTCAACACTATGCTGCTGCATAATAAAGTTTTACGGATTGGGCATCAGCCTAATATTAGCCCCGGCAGGTTATTTCCCTTGATGATTAAAACCCCTAACACCACATAATAGGGCGGTCAGGTTAGATTAGTTTAAGTTAGGTTAAATTTGGAGAGGTTAGCATTAGGTTGTTTAGTATTAAGGAGAAACAAGCTGGGGAGGCAAATATTCCCGTGATTCAATGCAATTTATAATAAACGAAGATAATTTACAGAACACTACAAGCTCCTGTGTGGATTAATTTATCCATCCAAATCTCCGTGTAGAATGTTTACAATTATAATTTAATGTCAGTCTTGGTAAATATTGACGAGTTCCGTCGATACATACATTCCATAATATCTTAACAAAATACTAAACATTGAAAAACGCCGAGATTAAGATAGACGATAAGGGCTATAGTGTGCAACAGTGTTGGATCATGCTATAGTGTGCCATAGTGTTGGATCAAACTATAGTGTACCACAATGTTAAATCAATACTAGAGTGTACCACAGTGTTGGATCAGACTATAGTGTACCACAGTGTTGGATCAGACAATAGTGTACCACAGTGTTGGATCAGACTATAGTGTACCACAGTGTTGGATCAAACTATAGTGTACCACAGTGTTGGATCAGACTATAGTGTACCACAGTGTTGGATCAAACTATAGTGTACCACAGTGTTGGATCAGACTACAGAGTACCACAGTGTTGGATCAGTCTATAGTGTACCACAGTGTTGGATCAGACTATAGTGAACCACAGTGTTGGATCAAACTATAGTGTACCACAGTGTTGGGTCAGTACTATAATGTACCACAGTGCTAAATCAATACTATAGTCTACCACAGTGTTGGGTCAATACTATAGTGTACCACAGTGTTGGGTAAATACTATAGTGTACCACTGTGTTGGGTCAACTCTATAGTGTACCACAGTGTTGGGTCAATACTATAGTGTACCGCAGTGTTGGGTTAATGCTATAGTGTACTGCAGTGTTGGGTTAATGATATAGTGTACCACAGTGTTGGGTCAATACTATAGTGTACCACTGTGTTGGGTAAATACTATAGTGTACCACAGTGTTGGGTCAATACTATAGTGTACCGCAGTGTTGGGTTAATGCTATAGTGTACTGCAGTGTTGGGTTAATGATATAGTGTACCACAGTGTTGGGTCAATACTATAGTGTACCACTGTGTTGGGTCAACTCTATAGTGTACCACAGTGTTGGGTCAATACTATAGTGTACCGCAGTGTTGGGTTAATGCTATAGTGTACTGCAGTGTTGGGTTAATGATATAGTGTACCACAGTGTTGGGTCAATACTGTAGTGTACCGCAGAGTTGGGTTAATGTTATAGTGTACCGCAGTGTTGGGTTAATGTTGTAGTGTACCACAGTGTTGGCTTAATGCTATAGTGTACTGCAGTGTTGGGTTAATGTAAAGTGTACCACAGTGTTGGGTCAATACTATATTGTACCGCAGTGTTGGGTTAATGCTATAGTGTACCATAGTGTTGGGTTAATGCCATAGTGTACTGCAGTGTTGGGTTAATGCTATAGTGTACCACAGTGTTGGGTCAATACTATAGTGTACAGCAGTGTTGGGTTAATGCTATAGTGTACCACAGTGTTGGGTCAATACTATAGTGTACCGGAGTGTTGGGTTAATGTTATAGTGTACCACAGTGTTGGGTTAATGATATAGTGTACCGCAGTGATGGGTTAATGCTTTAGTGTACCGCAGTGATGGGTTAATGCTTTAGTGTACCGCAGTGATAGGTTAAAGGTATATTCTGCTGTTTTGACTTTATATAAAACTGATCTGACAGAGAACACAGCACACGACCCACGCGAGTATCGTCAGTTATGGTCACCGCAGACACACACCAGACATTCATCTCTAATTCTCTCTGATTATCCTCTAATCCGCAGTAACCACAGACGCTCTTCTTTTTATCTTTCAGTTATTCTCTCTTGAGATACAGTGGCCACAGACACTAGACAATCCTGCCTTCTCTTGCTCTATATTCTCCCTCCGTGAACAAGTTTACCGTAAAGCAGTGACGGTGACAGATGCTATTTAGTATTCAGAGGATGTAGTTCATGCATAAACTTCATAGGGCAGGCCGACCCCTGCTGACCACAGGTCACGCAACGCCGCAACCCGGCGGTCACAGACTCTGCAATACGTATCCCGGCCACAGGTCCCGCAACGCCTCCACCAGTGAGAAAGATCACGCAACGCCCCGCCGGCTACAGGTTCTACAGCTCGTCCCTGCTACAGGTCCCGTAACACTTCCGCCAACAAGAGGTCACGCAAAGCTTCCACGAATAGCAAGCAGGTCGCGCAATGCCCCTCTGACCACAGGTCCTGCAACACATCCGTCAATAATTATGTCATGCAAAAATTGTGATGTGGATGCTAGAAGTAGAGGGAGTGAAAGTAAAAGACAGCGTGAGTGTCTTGCGGCGGGTGTGGGAGTGGGGGGAAGTGAGAAGGTGAGATTAAGAAGGAAGGAAGAGCTGAGTGAGAGAGAGGAGAAAGGCGGGAGTGCCAGACGTAGAAGCAACACAAGGCGTAGCCAGGTGACAGCGACACATAAGGGTTGGTCTACCATGCATCCCTGTCCCTGCGCTGACAGTTGTTACCCGGTGAGTTTCTGTCTCATGATTCGAGAGAGAGAGAGAGATTTAACATTAGTTTTATGGAATCTGAAGCTGAAAGTGTCTTGATGCTAGTCAAGTAACAAATAGCATATAATCACGTCTTGTGTCGGGTGTCCACAGAATCTTGTAACACCTATGTAATTTACAATTAATTTCTAGTACAGCTAGGTTTTTATTGCAAATATGGTTATTATACAACATTACATAGCTACGCTAAATATAGCTTTAATAATGCTACACGGCTCATACATCCAATGGATCTGTTGTGCACTGTTATTAACATGACAGAGATTGATTATGCTCCAGATTGTATGAGATATTTTCCAGAGCACTCAAGAGGTTATAAGATAAAATGCTGCCCAGAGCCACACAATGTCTTTAGAGGAGAGAGTCTACAAAACACTTGTATACAGGATCCCCTCTGGGTTAAATAAAATCGTCTGGCGTTAACCAAATAAAATGTTGAAGGTGGCGTCCCCGTAGTGAATGGGTTAAGCTCAACATTGGCATTACATTGTCTTGTCACTCCATATTTTACTTGATTGACAAGACGTTTGTGTGTGTGTGTGTGTGTGTGGACGGATACACAACAGAGTACCTCATATTGGTTATAATTACTCAAGTGTACTTTATTGTCTCAGCACATCCGGCAAGATATATTTATATTACGTACGGTATATATGTTTCTAAGTAACATTTTAACCAACCGTAAATAACGATTGGTAAACTAAAGTCTAACAACCGAGACGATAGTTGAGAGAGTGTGTGTGTGTGTGTGTGTTAATCATATAGGCTGAAATTTGATCTCTGAGCCTATATATATATATATATACTAGCAAAATTTCCCGACTTCCCTCTGGTTACATATATACTGTATAAGTATAGCCTTGACTGTCACAGTTTGCCCTGTTGTATATCCGTCCACACACGTACGTGCACATGTAAACCTACATGCACGCACACACATACACCATAAACTACCCAGAGAGGAGCGTCATCTGTTAGTATACAGAGAATTTTTCTTTCTTTTGTTTTAATTACTTTCGTCACTTATCAGCTAACTACCCGTTTGGGCGGTCTTTCCAGTGTTAGTACAGGAGGAAACCGGGGACCGTGAAACCTGTGATATTTGGTAGCGAGGGTCACACTGGATAACACCCTCCTCACGTGTGTCCGGGCCGAAGCTCAAACCCTTGACTGTACACCTGTAACCTCTTCCCCTTCTTTGTCTTGAACACTCCCATGTAAACACACCTATCCCCGGTCATACCGCACCTCCGGCCCCTTCTCGTCTGTCGCATTGTTAATTATTCATATATCCACGATCACACAAACCCAACAAAATTTTGTTTCAACGAGAAAAATATAAGTAAACTAATTTATAATATGATTTCATAATATTTACACTATGAAGTTTCAAGTTACAGCATGCACAGAGTAATGTTATGTTTACTGTCCTTACCTTGTTACTGATGTTGAGTTCTTACAAAAAAATAAACGGTGTTGGTGTGGGTCAGGCTTGAGTACACCTCCGGTGGGATTATCAGGAAACTGGTAACTTAAAGCAGCACGAGTATTTGCCTATACACACACTGTTGAAACTACGTCTCTCCCCATAAAAAAAAATCGAAAAGAAGCAGTTTGATGATGTACAATAACAGCTGGATACACATCAATAAAATCCTGATCACAGTCTTTTCTCTGCAGGGCGGCAAACACTACAACTGTCTTCACTTAATTCTCTTGAAACATATCATCTGATAGACCATCACTATCGTCTGAGTAATGTTCAAAGTCATTTTCACTCGTAGACGTATCAAATAACACAATAATTACAGAGAATAAATTCCGACTCTTCTTCAGAACAGGCAAGAGAGGACTGGCTAATTCAAACATCTTCTCAGATATGGGAGGGTGTTATAATGCGATTCCTCCAAAAAATATGATTGGTCAAGGAGAAAGCATGACAGATGGATGCGGCACGCAATTGGTCTAATTTCATGGCGTCAGTGTACGTCACGATACTTTGTTTACATTACACAGGCCAATTGCCACCACGTGGGCTAAAATGAACACCCATACGGCCTTTACCTTCCTCCTGAAAACATTTAGTGATTAGCGTATACACACGTACAATACAGTACCATGATCAGCTGTCGCGGTATGGTTTTGACGTTTGCTGGGACACAGTACAAACATAGTCGCAAAGAAAAAATCGCCATCTCGTGGTACGACTCACAGTAGGTCACATGAATGAGTCTCCGAACTGACTTACCCTGACTGTTGTCTGGTGCGGGAGTGCTGTTTTATTTCATTTGAGGTCGAGACTGCTTCATTTTGAGATGCGAACTTTGTTTGCGACAGTATCACATAACAAGATTCAGGATGTTCTTATGAAAAGACGCTTTTGACAGCCGATACGTGCCGCAGGTCCTGTTTTAGACATCGTACCAACGATTTAGATCCCTATGTTGATACCCCTCTAGTTATTCTGCCACGTCCAGGTGTATGGGTAGTAGGGTGTGTCATACGGAGGCGAATTTTTTTTTTTTTGAGTTTGGAAAATCGGCCCATGGTATTAATGATGTAGTTCTATGTGCAGAATCATGTGATATCTTCAGATTTGAAAAGTTTTCATTTTTTGCTAGGTAAATTTTAACTTGAAATCTTATGAAAATTCAGTATTCCCACCCTTTTACCAACACCACAAAATAGCTTATTTAAAGTAAAGTAAATGTATCAGGTTAATTTATTAGGATGAAAATGATCCAGAATAGTGAAACGAATGATCTTGACACATTTATTAGATTTAATATTCCTTTAGAAAACAAAATCATCAAATACAAAAACCGGTTTTACTACTACGACCCGGTGTTGCTGCACACCATAGAGAACATGTCTTTCTTGCTTCTGTTTCTACTCATCACCTCCCTGCTGACCACCTGAGCTCGGATGTAGCCTTCCCTCCTCTCCTGGCTGTACACGTGACTGCTGGCCTCGCTCACTTGCTGTATACAACGCTCTATACTCCGGGTGTGCGAGGGCCAGGCAGGGACATGCATGTGGTTGTCCAGGAAAGCTCTGACTTGAACATTGGTGAGGCTGCAGGTAAGAGGGGGCTCACTGCCAGCCTGGATGTTATCCAGATCTATGAGATCAGTGAGGGTCTTGGCACCTAGATTGACTTCAGGAGTCTTCCTGACCCTGAAGGAATCGTCACCAACTGATTCGTCATGCCCAGATCCTCTCATAATTCTCATATCCAAGATCTTTTTGACTGCCACTCTTCTCTCCTCCTCATCCTTACTGCAGAGCATTGTCTGCAGAACTGCCTCGGGATGAGCATACCAGGAAGATCTCCTCACAGTCTGCTCCACAATCTGAACAACCTTCCTTGGCTGACTCCTCAGGAGCTCAAGCTAGAAGAGAACATGCCTCGGACCTTCGGAGAACGATGACTTGACCTTGGTGTTGAAACAATTTGGCAAGTAGACACTCACGATGAATTTGACAATAAGTCTCAGGTTGTGAAGCTGGTTCCCTTTCAGTTTATGATGAGCGACCCAAATTCTGCAGAACCTGAGAGCCGTTGTGAGCCACCTAGAATGTGAGACTGGACCTATCTGCAGGTAAGCAAGTCTATCAGGCATGACCCCAGTTTTGATGGCACTGCAAATCATGTAACCATAGTACTGGTCAGTACTCAGGTCGTCAATGACAGTATGTGCAAGCTCAACGAGTGGAGGGCCAACTGTGATTTTTTCAAAGCTCGGATTTATTTCTAACTCAGTGGCAGAGTCCAGCATCTTGCCAAGAGGACCAGACCATCTGTTGTTTGAAAGAGTCTTGCCATCCAGCTCCTGGATCAGATGTCTGAGTGGCAACTCGTTGGTGTGGAGGTCATAAGCAATCCAGACCAGCTTCCTCCCAATCTTCCGCTCTATCCACTGTATGACCCCCCCCTGCCACCCTGTGTTCGTGTTGGTACTGTGCCCTCCAATGGCCTGCAGGGTCTGGTCTACGTTCCTCTCTCTGAGCCAGTTCACAATGTTATCTGCCACTATCTCAGCTGGTTTCCTGATGTCATCTTTCTCTGGAGTGAAATGCCATAAATACTTCCCTCCTGGTTCACTGCAGCAGGAGTAGTGTTCCTGCTTCACCATGGCAGGGAAGAACTTGTCAGAATCTCCAACTTTCATGAACACTTTAGTGTCATCCCTTCTCCCATCAAAGAACAAACAATTGATTCCATTTTCTCTTATCCCCTTATCAAACTCCTCTTCTAGGTTACTGACAAGTTTCTCCTGAGCTCTCCTTACTTTGTTATGATCTATCACCAGGTGAACATCATCAGGTGTTATCAAACCACCGTCAACCCAGGCAGCTGTTGCTATCTCTGCAGTTTCTCTGAGACCAGTGTGGTGTCGAATGCTGGCCAGAGCTATGCTCGGGATATCTTTCCTATTTCGAATCTTATGCCTGGAAGGTTTGGAATCATTATTTTCTGGGTTAGGGACAAAGTCACCATTCTCCTGGTCAGCACTCGGATCAGCCATGGGGAAGTCATTAAACTCTGAATCAGCTTGACTCCAATCATCGGCCTTTTTTACCTCACCCTGGGCCTTCTCAAGTCTCTTTTCCTCGGCAACTCTTCTCCTCTTCTGTCTCTCTGTGGCAGCCTCCTGTCTCTTGGACTCCTGAATATCTTGGCTAGAAATTATGAGAGCCCCTATACTGCCAGTCTTCTCTCTCTGTGCTTTGACAAATGCCAGTTCGATCACAGGAATCTTCAGTTCACGCTTGCAAATACAGGAGATGTGGGCCTCGGATTTACAGTCACGATCGCATCCAAACTCAGGACAGAGAATAAGTGGGCACTTGCAAGTAATTATGTCAAATAACTGGTCCAGTTGCTTGGCAAAGCTGTCCTTAACTGCAAGTTTTCCTCTCCCAAGAGAGATATCTCTTGCCTTTTCCCAACTGGCTAGCAGTCTCACTAATCTTCTTCTGGCTTGTTATGACTGGAGGCTTGAACTGAGCGTTAGCCAGAGTGTACTGTGCCAAGACAGCTTTGGTCATATCACTGGCAATGTCTTTGTTTGTGTAAGTTCTTTGGTTCTTTTCACTGATTTGCCTGATTAAAACACCGTATCTCAAAGCATCTCTCAATGTAGGCAACTCCAACTTCAGGAGCTCTCTCCCAAACCCAAGATAGTGACTGAGATGGCTGGATTTTTGGTTCCTCGTCCTGACACAAGCAGCCATCGCAAATATTATCAACTTATAAATGCATCAGAATCTGAAACAGAAAAAAATATTGTTAGTTGGGTTGTTAAAGAATGAAGTCAGAAAGCAATGTTCACTATTTAATTGTAATGCACTAATGCAGCTGTACGTTAGATTTTCGATAAATTTCACGCTAAAATTTACCTAGCAAAAGGTTGCAAAATATTGAAACTGAAATTATTTTCTGTTTATATACACTAAAATCTACCCAAAAAGTGATGGGCCATTAGTTTTAGCTCATCTTCCCTCCTATGACACACCCTAATGGGTAGGGGGACACTGGAAAATCAGACGAAAATGTGTTCTGAGTTGAAAACACTCAGTGAATTCTAAAACTAAGATGTCCAGTCATGAAAATCTTAAATGAATTAGTCATGATCTGATCCTTAGCATCTCATTAAATTTATCAACACGCTAAAATTTATCCCCCAAAAAGTTAAGATGACTATTATCTGTTCACTTATGCATGACTACAATTTTGAAGGTAAATAGCTGCAGTTTGACTTGGAGATGTGAATACACCTTGGAAGAGTCCGGAGTATGGAATTTCTAGGGGGTTGGCCTGGAGTGAATAGAGAGCCAAGAGTCTATACAATACGATGACATTTCCCTCATGGTCAACATCTTCTACCGACCTGCCTGATGTAAAGGAACTTCCCACCCCGCAATTCCGAAACGCACACCCCACAAAAAATATATTCTCCTACTCAACCCAATGCTTTAAAACCCCATTATGAATTAGAATATTTAGTACTAGATTATTCAAAACATAACCCAAACACCATTATAACAGTTAAATAATCCTATACATTATGGAGAAAAAGACAAAAAAGTTACTATGTATCGTACAGGAAACCCAAAGAGGATACCAGCGCCATCTGGTTCGCAGTAAACCAAGTAACCTGGGCAACGCCGGGTACCGCAGTTAGTTAGTATGTAATATTTGGTTTTCAAAGATTATTGCAGCGTCTGGGCCTTCTCTCTGACCATTTTTTGGAAGGAATAACAACTAATAATGCAGGGCTATAGGAGTATAGTCATAAACGAAGCAAATTAGGTTCAGGGGGGAGATAGGAAGGAACTGGCTCACAAATAGGGTGGTGGACGAGTGGAACAAGCTTCGCAACTTTGTAGTAAGTGCTGGAACGCTGGAAAGTTTCAAAAGGAGGCTGGATAAATTCATGGATGACAGAGAGTGGTAGTAACTCCCGACAGGAGCTGCCATGCACAGGCCAACCGGTCTATTGCAGACTCCTTATTTTCTTAAGTTCTTATGTAATTATCTACCAGACTAACAGTTATTGGGTCACGACAAGAACTTCTGAGTGGTGAGTGCACGCCTAACAGTCTCTCTCTGTGTCTTAAGTGCCTCAGTAATTGTAAACAAGGAATGACAGGAACGGAATGTCATGAAACAACCCATACAATAGTAACCATTTCTGAACAAGGTTTGCTGCTGCTCCAGTAAGGTAAATAACAACAGTCAATCCAACATATTACTGTGCTCTATAAAACTGAAAATTAATATTGTACTCCTAAATATTATCCCCTACTGCTTAATGCCTCATTCTTTCATACACTGCGCGAGAGAGAGAGATTTATTCCTCCTTCCGCGGCATCGTTTGCATTTTTGTAGATGATTTACAGTATGTCCCCCGGGAGGCAGAGGTAGCGGAGAGCATTACACTGCCTGGCGATATACTTCTGTCGTCCGCATAACTCCGGTTGCTACAGTCCGACTGGTTATACTTTTTGAACCTTTAGTTATGGTAAAAACTCCGCTGTGAGTGTAACCTGTCTCATTCAGTACCATAGTGACCTGTAATTATTCTTATTCACCTACAGATGATAGAAGGGTCGAGATAGGATTTATAGCCACGTTGGTAGGAGAAAATGCAAGGGTTAAAATTTTTAAATATCCAGGCAAAGACAGACAACATGTAGTGTGTGTACCTGTGTCATTTGTGGTGAAGATTTACTATTCATTCTGATTATTTTCAAGGCCTGCATTCCCAACTGCCGGAAATGTAAGTTTGTTGCCTTAATCCTGATCATAATGCGTTTAATATTATTTAATATTTCTATATTCTAGAAGTTGTAGTTTTATTATTCAGAAAAAAATATGACAAACAAATAAATAAAGCCTAAATTGATCACTTTACTGTACACGTACATTCAATTAGGTAAAGATCAGTAAGTTAAGAGTATAATTAGGGAGAACAGGTTATGAATAATTTATATCGGTAAGTTATATTACCCGTACGTGATGAGCGTCAGTGAATAGAACAAATAACGCATTACTTACTGGAAATTACTTGAATTATTTATGTTCATCCGGGGGAGGAAGTGAATACATTGAATACATATGTGTGTGTGTGTGTGTGTGTTATTAGCTTGTGCGTGTGTTTACACATGTGTTTAAGTATTTGCACGCATGTGTACTATATACTCTATACACTTACTTCACCCAGCTGTAAATGGGAACTTAAGTTTTCAAATTGAGGAAGTGAAAGCAGTCGAGTGCAGTACCGGCCATGTTGCCTCCTTGTGTACCGAAGGCTTAGTTTACACTGTGTTGTATCCACACTGTCCGTAACGGGCAGTTATGCTTAGGGACCCACTTTCACTCTTCATATTCAATTAGAGTGTGCGTTTGTATACACAATTTTGTGTGTGTGTGTGTGTGTGTGCGTTATATTACCTTGTGTGTTTGTAACGTATGTGTGTGTGTGTTTTCTTTGTTTGTGTTTGTGAGCACAGGTGTGTTTCTGAGAGTATGTATGTAAACGGGTTTTCTTCTTTTGTGAATTGGTAAGTGTGATTATGGGTATGTGTGTAGACGCGTCTGTGAGTGTGTATAAAAAAGGCTGTTCTTATGCTTGTATGTTCTTGGGATTCTGATTTGCCTTTACATTTTTTTTGTGTGTACTCCACGTAGTTGCAGGGAAACTGAGATACAAACGTCTCATATCATTCTCTATTTTTCTTTCCTCTCAGTTTTGACGATGTCTCATGTACCGTAACCGATGTGAACAGATATATGAAGCCAAGTCAGACGGAGAGTAGGTGTAATTTGTCGTGTTTTCGGTTTGATAAGACATTCTTGTTTAAACCTTGATGTGATGTTATATATGAAAGATGTAAACTTTTAATGGGGTAGTTAGCTGTTCCTAAAGATAATGATAAAATTATATACCTGACAGAGTAGAGTATACGGTTCCTTAAGAGACGTAAAATGTTTCAAAATAACATGCTATGTCCTTAACCTGTAATTATTGTTTGACTTGAAGAACAGAAGTTGCTCTTAATTTTAGCCTCTGAGAGAATAGCAAGTATCTTATTACCACAAAGGAAAAGCCGGGCGGAAATGATCATTTAAGTCTTCACCAGTCAAGAAAGATTCACAGACAGGAATTCAGAGAGAAATAAACAGATTGACAGACGTAGTGTATATACAAAGATCAATATGTATCCAACAATGCACTCAATATAGAAGTATGATAGATGGTTATCTCAAGAGCACTTGGCTCAAATAATAAACAGACGCCGGCAACCCACCCACTACATCCTCACGGTCTCTTACCTCAGCCCCCCAGGTAAACACCACCCACCAAACCACTGTTCACCGAACATTTGACGCCGACGTTGATGTTTAGTGAAGTAAACATCAGCCACATGAATCCTGCCCGGGGAACATATGGCGAAGATACTGATTCACTATGACAATATTCGCGCCGTGATTTGTGTTCAGTGAGAGAATAGTCACCTTGTAGCTACCCCGCCCTTCACTCCTGCAGTCTTTCTAATTCTTTATATTCTGGTCGCTAGCAGTATTTATTCCTACACTTGATATTATTGTTTATAATCCACCTGCTAGCTTAGTCTTACTATTTCTATCACTCTACACAACTATACGTATTGTAAGGGCAGTGACTGATAAGAAAAATTCTAAATAACCAAACTCCGTCTAACCTGTTTAAATAAAAGACAATGAAGATAAGACTTTGATTTGAACCAGGGCAGTAAAGGATTTATTATCAGGTTATCGTTTAAGCGGTTACCATCAACACAGAGTATATCGTCCACGCCAGGTCTCTGGATAAGGAAATAATGCAACAGGAAAACATATTATCTACATTCAATGGCGAGTCCGTGAAAAGTTTTCTTCCACAGATGATCACTGCAGTAAAAAAAGTGTTGGTTCACTCGACTAAACATAATTTATTTCCAGGCTGTCATGAAGATATCCTTTAACATTGTACTGATATTCATAGGTTTTAGCTTAATAGTAAGACTTTATTTTCGAGTAATCAGAATATTAGCACTAACTACGTTTACTTGATTACCATATTTATTAAAAGTTTCAAATGTTACATACATATATTCAGTCACATCTGGTCGACGACAAAGATGCATTTCAGCAACATTATGGACACCTTACATTGTGAAGTACGAGAAAATGGCCACATGATAGAAATGTCAACACTGTACGAGTATAATCACTTACAAAACAATACAATAAAAAATTACGCCCATGCTGATAGAGTCGAACCCATGCCACTGGTACAGACACAATAAGACACAGGAAGTATTGTTTTATACCGGGGTGTGACAGTCTGTGATCCTACGAGGTGTTGTATACTTCACGAGTATGGTAACTCAAGTCAACACCGTGAGATTAAATCAGGTCGATACTGTGGGAGTAAGTCAGGTCAATACTATGGGAGTATGTCAGGTCAACACTGTGGGAGTATGTGAAGTCAACACTGTGGGAGTATGTCAGGTCAAGGTGCCAGGAATAAAACGTCTCCGCCACTTTAATGATTAATAAAATGACACATTTATTCTCAGTGTTTGTCAACATAAAAATGGTATTTAATATCATTGTTAATATTAATATATACTTCAGTGTGTGTGTGTGTGTGTGTGTGTGTGTGTGTACGTGTGTGTTGTGCCAAGCTTTTTAGAATTCACAAAGCTAAATTTATACACCTCACACAAAAACTAAACGCATAGCCACTGTCATTAAATATACATAATAAGACCACCAGGTAGTCGGCGCACAGAAAACACCCTGTAGTTATGTTTACTGATAACAGTATGTGACCAGCATATCGAGCATGAGTCTGTGAAGAATTCTCACTTACCTCCCAGTACACGGGGCGGTGCAAAGGTGTCTTCTATGTAACAGCAGACATAATTATATAAAGAAAGAATGTGTAGTGTGTTAAACTGGACTACAGCTAAAGAAAAATAAGATAAAAACCTTTTGATTTCAAAATAAATGGGAAATCGCTGCAGGAGTGCACTTCCAACAAAACGAATTTTTTTCTTGTCTCTACTCGCAGCAAGCCAGAGATTGTAGGCATGAACTGCTGAGAACAATTAACAAGTATGCCACATTACATAATATACCCTGCTGTTGTTTTCAATTTTTGTTGTGTATGTGTCTGGTAATAAAGTTCTAAATACACATTTCTTCCATTTGGTTAGAAAATCGTATCCAAAGTACAGAGGTAATAGACTGTACCTCACTACCTATTGCATGTAATACTTGGAACAAAATTATATACTGCATGGGAAGAATTATGTTATATTGTTGGTAACCATGACACTGACGATATGGAAATGCATGCTTGATTACTGTTTATAGCCAGATGCCATCAATGAAGAAGTATGTTCATATATTCAGATAGAGAAAAGCATGTGGAAGAGTTAAGTATTCACGTAAAGTGTAAGTTAAGTGATTGTGTAAAGGGATATCGGGCTGTGTCAGACAAAACAAGTTTAATGCTAAGTAGATGAGTTTAGCAATATATTGGGTTAGGGTTTATGCATTAACAAATGGAAGTGTGTGTGTGTGTGTGTGTGTGTGTGTCCTTGTTTATTGTGAAGATTTTTAGCAATAAGTTCCTTCTTTATTCTAATAGTGTCAAGTTGCATTTTTGAAAGCAATAATGTGAATCTTCCCTTATCATAAGTGTCTGGCATATTTTATATTGTTCTCCTACCAAGGAATACTTAAAGTTCTCTATTTTCTTACAAAGGCTAGTTCATTAAGCCTTTCTTCTTGGATATGATTCGTGTTTCATTTCTCCAGTAAATATTTAGTGCCTTTGCATATTCACTGCTCCAACTTAACTATTTTTTCCTCTTTGGTTAAGGTACCAACTGCTTAAATACGTTTTGTGATATGCTGGGTGACTTATCATTTAGTATAATACCCCCATAACATTCTGGACGCGCTACATCATTTCTCACTTAAATAAAAAACTTTGCCTTATTCAGTTCCAGTCCATCCACTGCACATCAGGTGAAGGTTTTTCTTTAAGTGAGTCTTACCCATTGAGGTATAATATTATTTTTAATTTTACCCATCGCTAATCTTTAATAGTTCGATATTTCTCTTATCTCACGTGTTTCTCTGGATAAAATTAAGTCATTCTCATTGTCGTTGTTTTCACGAGTTTCCCCAAGTCTATTTTCTGTTAGTTTTACTTTTAGACAGAATTTGGGTGAATAAATTTTTGTCTTTCGATGGTATTATGTTTTACTATGCTTTAGTATTTAAGCTCATTAAGCGTGAATTCTAAGTTGATACAAGTACACACAGCAGTCATAAACAAGTGTAAAGCAAGAGATGCATCACTCTGGATCTGTTTCCGGGAAGTGAACGAAGTGTGGCTCTATCTTCCTTGGATCATTGACGCCAGATTTTCCCAAAGATATGTACTATTATGGCATTGTATTCATCAATAATAATTCTAATTTGCCATTTTTTATGTGTAAACTTATTCGCTCGAGATGTGTCTGTTATGCCATTATAATTATTTTAAAATTGCTAAATTTTAACTGCGTTTTCTTGCGTTATATTTTTTTTTTTTAACTTCAATCACTTTTCTTCTCGCCCGAAGCGCCTCATTTATTCAGTGTAATTCGAAAGTGGGAGAAATATGCTACCTGAATAATCTGGAACTCTTACTCCTTGACTATCACCACGACCAGAGTCACTAATCAGCTCCGAGACACTTAGCAACTGCCTGATTATTAAGTTTCATGTAAGTAAGAAACCCGATGCTTCACATATGCCTGTTGTTGCTCCTTCTTTATAAAGATCATTAATTTTATTTTTCATTCAACTCTGCCTAATTTAACTTTGCTCTAGAGTGCCTCGTCTTAGAGAATCTTATTTCATTCCAGTAGCACTAAAGGGAATTGCTCTTAAGAGCAATCATAGTTTGCGACGAGTACAGTACGGACTAGTTCTGTCTCAAGGTAACCTTAGGGAAATCTATAAAGGTTCTCTTTTAATCACTTGTGTGCGTAGTCCCCTCTGTGCTGAATAAAATCGTCTGGCGTTATCCAAATAAAATATTAAGAGTGGCGTCCCCGTGGTGAGAGGGTTAATGCCAACATATATCTTTTTTCTTTTCTTTTTTTATTCTAGACTACTTCTAACAGTACTGTAGGTTAACTTTCCTGTTTTGATTAAAGTGGGTCCCCAAGGCATGATTGCCCGTTACGGACAGTGTGGATACAGAACATGTATAGGCCCAATAAATCTTCGGTATACAAGGAGGCAGTGTGACCGCTACTGTACTCCACCGAATTCACTAACCATTTACAGCTGGGTGAACTGGGAGCACCTGGGAATTGAATACTTACCCTGGGAACAGAAGGCGAGCGCTGTATCCACCGATAGAACGCAGAGGGTCAGCGTAGAATCTACGCTGGGATCAGCAGTGACATAAGCAAGTTTGCGGATGACACCAAAATAGGGAGGCAGATTAATTCATGGCAGGATGCAAATTCACTACAGGAGGATCTAAATAAACTGCAGGGGTGGTCTGAAAAATGGCAAATGAAATTCAACACCAGCAAGTGCAGCGTACTACTTAATATTGGAAGAACAAATACTGTCAATGTATACAGCCTTAACAACATCAACCTAGAGAAGTCGACTTGTGAAAGAGACCTAGGGGTACTTGTAAGCCCGGACTTACGGCCTAGAAAACAGTGCGTTAATGTTCGAAATAAGGCAAACAGAGTATTGGGTTTTATATCTAGAAGTATAAGTAATAAGAGTGCTGAGGTCTTATTGCAACTATATCTTGCGCTAGTCAGGCAGCACCTCGATTATGCGGTTCAGTTCTGGTGCCCTTATTATAGAATGGCTATCAATTCACTAGAGTCGGTGCAGCGAAGAATAACGAAAATGATTCCGGGACTTAGAAACCTTCCATATCAGGATAGGTTAAAGAAACTAAACTTGCATTCCCTAGAAAGACGAAGAGTGCGGGGAGATATGATAGAAGTATTTAAGTGGGTGAAAGGAATCAATAAAGGAGATATAGATAAAGTGCTTATAATATCCGAGCAGGATAGGACTCGAAGCAACGAATTTAAGTTGGATAAGTTTAGGTTTAGGAGGGAGATAGGAAGGAACTGGTTCACAAATAGGGTGGTGGACGAGTGGAACAAGCTTAGCAACTTTGTAGTAAGTGATGGAACGCTGGAAAGTTTCAAAAGGAGACTGGATAGATTCATGGATGAGAGAGAGTGGTAGTAACTCTCGACAGGAGCTGCCATGCACAGGCCAACCGGCCTATTGCAGATTCCTTATTTTCTTATGTTCTTATGTTCTTATGTTTAAGATGACACAAATATTGTATAGTGTTCTAGTTAGAAGTTGTAGAGAAGCGAGCATTCAGGCCTACCGGAGTTTCTAAAGTTCAAACATCTTGAATAATTCCTAAAGTCACGATAGGAAGCACACAATACTCGTGGGGTTGTGAGGTAAAGTAAATAATCTCGACTAATTCCAATGAGCCATAAAACAGGCGGTAGAGGAGGCGGTTAACAAGGCGACATTTACCACCGCTGGTTTATGGCGCCGCTAATGGCCTCTTCAAGGTGATTTACGCTACATTAAGCTAATAAATCCCAGCTTATTCGCGCCCGGTCATGCAACAACCGCACATGTTCTGGCCATGTTTATATATAGTGAACAAAGTGTACCACCCCCAGCACACCTGTCCTGGTCATTTACAATACACTAGTTAAGTGGTAAAGCTTTGTTTACTGCGCTTAAATTGTGAGCTAAGTGCACCACCACCACACCTGTGCTGACCATTTATAAATATACAGAGTTAAGTGTAGAAACATCAACGCTTTGTTCATTACACTTAAATATACGACGGCGTGTAATAAATCCCAGCTGTGCGTCCAAGATGATTATTCTATACGTAAGCTTGTGTACTATACCGACCTACCGTGCATGTTAGAGACGAGGTAACACAATACCCTTTACACTTGACATACTACTGGCTGGATGATGAAATGTTTGTTTCTGGTGCATACTTAATGGAAGGTGGACAGTCACATTATGGAAGAGGTGACAGTGCTGATGTATGTCAGAAATAATCTGTGTTATGAGCTGAGGTAATAGTCTTCATGGATGTATGTTATTATATCTTGAAATCCGCCACTGGTCAATATGGCGAACGGCGGGTAATGATTCTGAATGCCTTAAATGGAAGTAGATGTCATTCCTGGAACAGTAAAGCAGTTTAGAGTTAATTTAGTATTAATAATTTGTTTTAGTTACATCGTATTAATAGTCCCAACATGGATCCCAGTAGGTAAGAGAACCCTAACTTAGAGTATATATATATCGCTAATATTCCTGTAGATATCGAAGCAGTCTTATACTTTCTGTTTTATCTGTGGCTACTATAACTGTATAAACCTTAGTTCATGATTTTAAAACAACCTTATCTATACGACATCAATTACCTGCACAATATAGATATTTCTTTGTCTAACTGACCAAGGTAACATAATATTAAAACGATTGATTTTAACACGCTATAACTTCAACTGGCATATAAATTCCCGGTAAAGAATCAATACGATCAGTGACAATATATAAATCTTAAGTAAGAACATAACACAGACATAAATGAAAGATACTCGTCAAGTAACATTCACGAAAGCACATGACTGGGACCCGGAAATACATACTTTCCACCAATGAAAACTGTGTAAATTTAACTATTATATTATAAGGTATACCATAAATTAAACAGCTGATCTCCTATCTTATATTTCCTGACGTTGAGTTTGTATGGGTAGCTGGTGAGAGGCAATATAGAGCGCCGAGGTGACGACGTGGCAGCTATTCCTCTTCCCTCTACTTCCTGACGTAGAGTTTGTATGGGTAGCTGGTGAGAGGCGATATTAGGCAAGGGTGACGGGGCGAGAGTAATGGGTGACCTCATTTAGCGTGGGTGACTGGCGTGCTAAATCGAGGAGAGTGAAGCGAGGAGAGTGAAATATGTGGAGATGATGGTGAGAATAGTGTGAGAAAGTATGACGGCAGTGACGGGATGCCTAGTATGCGGCTGTGTGACTGTGAGGTGACAGGCGGTACGAGCCAGAGTGAAGCTGTGGGACGGTAAGGGAGCCAGAATGAAGCTGCGTGTCGGTAAGGGACAGCCAGTATGAGCCAGAGCGAAGCTGTGTGACGGTAAGGGAGCCAGAGTGAAGGTATGTGACGGTGAGGGACATCCAATATGAGCCAGATTGAAACTGTGTGATGGTAAGAGACCTTCAGTATGAGCCAGAGTGAACCTGTGTGATGGTAAGGGACAGCCAGTATGAGCCAGAGCGAAGCTGTGTGACGGTAAGGGAGCCAGAGTGAAGGTATGTGATGGTGAGGAAGCCAGAGTGAAGCTATGTGACGGTGAAGAAGCCAGTGTGAAGCTGTGTGACGGTGAGGAAGCCAGTGTGAAGCTGTGTGACGGTAAGGGAGCCAGAGTGAAGCTGTGTGACGGTGAGGGAGCCAGTGTGAAGCTGTGTGACGGTGCGGGAGCCAGAGTGAAGCTGTGTGACGGCGAGGGGCAGCCAGTATGAGCCAGAGTGGGGACGAGGGAGAATAGTATGAACTCTTGTGAGGCAGCTTTAAGACTTCTAGTGTGAAAACGTGGGAGGAGGTAGAATGACGTGGGAGGAGGTAGAATGACGTGGGAGGAGGTAGAATGACGTGGGATGATGTAGAATGACGTGGGAGGAGGAAGAATAACGTGAAGGGAGTTAGAAGGACGTGGGAGGAGAAAGAATGACGTGGGAGGAAGAAGAATGACGTGGGAGGAGGAAGAATAATGTGAAGGGAGTTAGAAGGACGTGGGAGGAGAAAGAATGACGTGGGAGGAGGTAGAATGACGTGGGAGGAGGTAGACTGACGTGGGATGATGTAGAATGACGTGGGAGGAGGAAGAATAATGTGAAGGGAGTTAGAAGGACGTGGAAGGAGAAAGAATGACGTGGGAGGAGGTAGAATGACGTGGGAGGAGGTAGAATGACGTGTGAGTAGGAAGAATAACGTGAAGGGAGCTAGAAAGACGTGGGAGGAGGAAAAAGGACTTGGGAGGAGGAACAATGAAGTGGGAGGAGGTACACTGTCGTGGGATGAGGCTAGAAGGACGTGGGAGGAGATAGAATGACGTGGGAGGAAAAAGAATGACGTGGGAGGAAGTAAAAGGACTTGGGAGGAGGATGAATGACGTGAAGGGAGCTAGAAGGACGTGGGAGGAGATAGATGGACGTGATTGAATGCAGAATTACATGGGACTAGGTAGAATCACGTGAGAGGAGATAGTAGAATGAAGTGAGAGAAGGAAGAATGACTGGGGTGTAAGTGTGTAAGCCTGAGAACGAACAGTACACGCATAAATATTGAGGAAATTAACGTGAAGTAACTTAAGACAATAATCCAGAGAACGCAAAGGTACATAAAACTATCCTCAAGTGCAGTTAAAAGTCAACATTATGGAGCAATAAGTGTAGGAGGGTTGGCCGGGCGTATATATCAAGCTGTAAATTAGTCAGCTCAAAAGTGTCATGTAACTATTTATATTTACACTTAATTATAGAGCTAGTAAAGGGCTTGATTATAACACGTCTATTCTAGTATTCAAATTTAATTTTATGATCCATACCTCGAGTTTCCTAGAGTCAATTTTGTATTTATTATATTCTGCTTATTACCGAGAGAATTGTGCATTATTTTGTTTTATGTCTTGCTGCATGGCCTTAGAGCTATGTAGAGGAAAAAATACATTAATTAAGCCTCAGGAACAAGTGTTAAAGGAGGATATTTTTAATAGTAATCATAACAGCCAGAGACGAGTAAATGTTGACAAATAATGGTGTCTAGGCAGTGGGGCTGATGAACCGGTGTAAAAGAAATAACATTATGAAGTTAGTGTTCTAAAGTCTAAACTGTATTTTTAGAAGCCTCAGTGTCAGGAGCATATCATTAGGAAGGGCAGTATCGGGAGCATATCATTAGGAAGGTCAGTGTCAGGAGCATACCATTAGGAAGGGCAGTATCGGGAGCATATCATTAGGAAGGTCAGTGTCAGGAGCATACCATTAAGAAGGGCAGTATCGGGAGCATATCATTAGGAAGGTCAGTGTCAGGAGCATACCATTAGGAAGGTCAGTGTCAGGAGCATAATATTAGGAAGGTCAGTGGCAGGAGCATACCATTAAGAAGGTTAATGAAGGAACATACCATTAGGAAGATCAGTGTCAGGAACATGCCATTAAGAAGGTTACTGTCAGGAGCATACCATTTGGAAGGTTAGTGTCAGGAGCATACCATTAGGAAGGTCAGTGTCAGGAGCATACCATTAGGAAGGTAAGATTTAGGAGCATAACATTAGGAAGGTCAGTGTCAGGAACATGCCATTAAGAAGGTTACTGTCAGGAGTATACCATTAGGAAAGTTAGTGTCAGGAGCATACCATTAAGGCCAGTGTCAGGAGCATACCATTAGGAAGGTTAGTGTCAGGAGCATACCATTAGGGAGGGTAGTACCTTATACTCTTACTTTGCTCTAAAATCACGGACATACTGTAAAAATAAGGCATCAACCACACCCTGATCCTCCCGCTACAGTATTGGATCAGTAGAGGGTTGGATCAAGTACCACAACCTATGCTGGTGGTGGTAGAATAAAATACACCAAGTACTTATATTTATGCTCACTAATGCTGTAAACTATAAAGTATTGAGAAGTGTATAAGTGTATTGTATTTATTCATCTACATATAAGAGCTTATGTTGTACCTGGTATATAGGTACAACCAGGTCAACATAGTCAACAACTTCGTCATGTTATTGTACCAGACTATCCATTATGAGATGAAAGAAGTGATATAGTGTTATGGTAAAACTCAGACTAACGTAGATAACTATACTGCGCCAAGATTAAGTAAATACCATAAGTTTGGGTTCAGAAGGTTGAGGGCTTGATCCCGTTAGGTCTTTCTCTAGTACTCTCTTAGTCTCGAGGTAAGGCTTATGATGGTCTGGGACAAACACGAAGTCACATGATTAAGAACAATCCAATAATAATTAGCAGCAATCTGTAAGTACCTTAATGAGAGTACTATATTACCAAGGCATTGCTGTCAAGAGGTTCATTCTGACATCGTTATTATTAGCACTATTTTGCTACTTTACATAAGGTTCCTTCATTGTTGTTGCATTGGCGTTATTATAACCATCTTATTGCTATATTACACACGGTAACATTACATCGTTACCTTTCTTGTTCCCCTTATATTACTGCACAACACTACTTCACCATACAATAATTCTCTGCTAAATTAACAGTAATTTTTCATTCTAATTCTCTCCCACATGTATATATAAAGAGGCTAATGTATAAATGTAATAGGCCTGCCACAAAAATATGTCAACTAAATGTTTGGTTAACAGGTGCTGGGAGGATGACAAGTGGGTGTGTGAGAGAGGTTTACGAGGTGACTGTGTCTCATTATATTATTTTTGAGAGTGTGTTGGCAGAGATAATATTCCTCACCTCCTTCACCAGCAATGTCTCGCTACGCTTGATATATATGGCTTCGTGAGTTATCTCCATAGAGCTCCTGTGATCTTGAGTTAGGTATTCATATTTTGCTATACTTCTTTTGTTATTTTACCTGTTATCATGTTATTGTTATTATATCATAGTTTGTTATCATGCCGTAATTATACTTATCTTATTGAAGTTTTTGCTATATTGTAGAAGTTTTTATTTACCTTGTATCTGTTGTTAACTTGTAGCAGCAACGATTTTTGTGTAGTCGCTGAAATTTTGCTGTAGCCGTTGTTGTTATCTTGTTGAAACTTGTGTTATCGTATTACAGTTACTGATATTTTTATTATTTGTTATCTTGTAGTTGTTGTTATCCTTTTCTATCAACATATATAATTATGTGGGTTTTGTTATCTTGTTCTAGCTGACTATATCTAGATTTAGGGGGATGATATCTTGATGTAGCTGTTGTTATCTTGTAGTAGCAGTTATCTTGTAGCTATGTCGTATTACTGTATATGTTATCATGTAGTTTCTGGTGTTATCTTCTTGTAGCAGCCATTTTGTTTCAACTGTTATCTTGAAATAGCTTCAGTTATCTCGTCGAATGATGATATATTATTTTAGCTGACGTTGTAGCTCCCTGTTATTTTGAAGCACTTGTCATCTTACAGCTGTCATTTTTTAAAGTAACTGCTGTTATCGTCTTGTAGCTGCTGTTATCTTGTAGAGGCACTTATTTTCTTGTAGCTGATGTACAATAAATCACAGTGTTATTTTCTTGTAACAACTGTCATATTCTTATAGCTGATCTCATCTTGTGCTGTGAGTTATCTCTTTGTAGCTGTGTTATCCTGCTGTAGTTAATGTTGTTATGTTGTTTCTCATGATATCCTGATATTGTTATGTGTTGCAGCATCATTCTAAATATACTTCCAGTTATCTTTATGTAGTTGCTGTTATCATACTATGGCTGTTGGTGACTTAGTGTGATAGTATGTGGTTATATCTCAGTGTGGCATCTGTTATCATACTACAACTGATGATAAACGCAATAAGCCACTTTTTCTATCTGGCTGCTAAAACATCTTATTCTACCCCGGACAATCACTCCATAGGACTCCTTACCACAGTG
This sequence comes from Homarus gammarus, assembly GCA_958450375.1. Taxonomy (NCBI): domain Eukaryota; kingdom Metazoa; phylum Arthropoda; class Malacostraca; order Decapoda; family Nephropidae; genus Homarus; species Homarus gammarus. The sequence goes on along the minus strand of CAUDMG010003218.1, from coordinate 814,758 downwards.
TTTTGCCTTCAGTTCAGATCATCCTGCTTGAAATACTCTTCGGTTTACGGCAACGCGATGCCTCATTGAAGAGCTTTGATGACACATAAGAACATAAGAATGGAGGAAACTGCAGCGGGCCTATTGACCCATACTGGGCAGTCCCGTTTATACCCAACCCCTATTGCTTATATAAGCATCCAACCTAAGTTTGAAGCTATCCAGCGTATTCGAGTTAATGATGATATTTGGTAACTTGTTCCATTCATCCACTACTCTGTTTCCAAACCAGTGTTTACCTATTTCACGCCGAAATCTAAATTTGTCTAATTTAAAACCATTGTTACGAGTTCGCTCCTGGTTGAATAGTTTGAGTACCTTTGTAATGTCCCCTTTGTTTAACCCTGACTTCCATTTATACACCTGTATCATGTCGCCCCTCACTCTACGTCTCTCGAGGGAGTGCAAATTAAGATGCTTTAACCTGTCTCTGTACTCAAGGTTCCTAATGGCCGGGATTAGTCTTGTCATTCTCCTCTGGATTCTTTCCAAGGATTCTATATCCATTCTGTAATACGGTGACCAGAACTAAACTGCATAATCCAGGTGAGGTCTCACAAGCGCTAGATATAATTTTAAGATGACCTCGCTAGTCTTGTAACTAACACTCCTATGTATGAACCCAGGTACTTTATTAGCCTTGTTACGAGCAAAGACACATTGTTTACTTGACTTAAGATTCCTACTTATCATTACTCCTAAATCTCTCTCGCAGTCGGATTCCAAATGACATTGTTGTTCATCTGGTAACTGGTTTCCCTGTTTACATCTCCTATACTGAGCACTTTGAATTTCATCTGCCACTTTTCCGACCATTCGAAAAATTTGTTTAGATCTTCCTCTAGTTTTGCAGAGTCCTCGTCAGATTTAATGACACGTCCTATTTTATTGTCATCAGCAAATTTACTTATGTTGCTGTCTATACCGATATCTATGTCGTTTTTGTATATAATAAATAATAATGGTCCAAGTACTGAGCCTTGGGGAACTCCACTAGAGACGTTGCTCCAATGTGATTTAGTGTCGTTTATGCTCACTCGGTGTTTCCTGTCCCGTAATCACGCCCTAATCCATTTAAGGATATTACCTTTGATGCCATGCGCTTCTACCTTTCTAATTAGTCTTTCGTGGGGGACTCTGTCGAAGGCTTTGCTAAAGTCGAGATATACCACATCATAATTGTGCCCCTCGTCCACTGGTCTGATCTTTTCCTTTATAGCAGCAATAATTAAAATTTACGGTGTATTACAACAGCGTATTTTATGTGGGTTTGTGTTTATGACTACTTGTGTGTGTGTGTATGTTTGTGTGTGTGTGTGTGTGTGTGTGTGTGTGTGTGTGTGTGTGTCAGGTACAGGTAGTTCACACCTCATCTAAACTTACTCCAACTCATGTCAACAGCCAACCATTAATTCTCCCAAGGCTTAGCCACAACCACCTCCATTAACGTGGTTATTTACCGGCTAAATTGAGTTGTGGTAGACCGTCTCTCTCCCTATTTTCTCCCGTCTCTCTCTTTCTCTCTCTCTCTCTCTCTCTCTCTCCACTTTTTCTCTTTCCATTTTCTCTCTCCCCCACTTTCTCTCTTTCTGGTCAAAGAATGCAGAGAAAGGACCCCTAATAAACAAAGTGGCTGTGGTTGTTGGCACTTGTCTTGATGTAGTCAACAAATGGACATAATACCGGGGGTTATATTGTATTCTTCCTGTACTATATATCTACTGTTTAGGTCCTTCCGGTCCTTAAGTAAAGAGGATGTTGACACTGTAAATGTTAGAGATGTTTTTTACTCAGTGTTTATGGCTGCACCGCCCGACCTCTCCAGTTATCCCGGGACCCAAGGCCAGAAGTGAGTATTGTGTATCATCCATTTCTCATTATATATAGAAAGATTTGATAATTTTCTGTAAAGTTTATTGATTTGTGTATTATTTAAAGTCTGTATAACGGCTATCTTACAATTCACTAATGGTCGATATTGAGACCTAAAACTTTCTTACGCTTCAACTATTATGATGTAACACTGTCATGAATTTCCCGCCACCTGAGAGTTCCCGCAAATTTTAAGCCAATAGTATGAAGGCCTTAGGCCTGTCTTCGACCAATGAGAAAGCCTATGAGACGTGACGTCATGAAAGTTTTGGCGTCCCTTGTGGGCTCACTCAGTTTGAATAGGAGAGAGTCTGTGTTGGAATTCTGTGTAGGGAGGTGTGGGACGTCTGTGGTGGCGACATGGCAGGAATTTGGGTGTATTCTATTTGGTAAATCCCTAAGTTCCCATTTGTTGTCAGATATGTGGTCCCTGTTTAACTAGCTAGGAACATAGGTTTATTATTTTGAAATGTAGCTGTTAAACCCTAATATAAAGTATTCAATAAATACAGTAACCGTTAATAAGAGTCCTAATTCGTCCCTTATTAAGAAAGAGTGATGTATTATAAATGTCTTGGTATTATACAGTAATACGGTGAGTCATATACACCCCTGTATATATATTAACTATCTTATATTTCCCCTCTGTGAAGTATTGATATCTTAGTCCCCATAACCAGCTTCCCTGAGTATCCCCTTGGTGTAGGCCTTTCTAGCCTCCCCTCACACCCTCCCCAAACGTAAACAATTGCCTCCCTCACCTTCTCCACCTCTCACGAGTGTAACGAAAGAGAAAGAAGAATAAATATATAAATAAATAAGTAAATAAATATAATGAATTAAAAAGACAATGAAAGAGTAAGTTGGTACATAAAATATGTGACATTAAAGTAGGGACATATAAATATTTGTTACAATGACCCTGAAATAAAAATGGTTGGTTGGGTCAAGGATTTGAAATAGCATAATGGTAACATGTTATAGATCTCATTTATGTCAAAAGTGTTTCTACAAGTACCTTAAGAATTGTGATTATAGACACATATTACAGCAATACCGACATTCAATATTAGTTTTCAAGTATCTTATCACTCACTTGTAGTCGTAGTTAAAAAAAAGAAAAAAAAGACATTGTGGCTATTTTAGATTTCAAAATGGCTTCCACTGGTTAGTATAACAAATTGTGGATCGAGGAAGGATCCGTTTTTCGGTATTCAGCAGCTCTAAAATAAAGTGTATCTGTCACACGGAGGTGAGTCAGATCCTCATTTATAGCAGTATATTAGCGGCTTAAGTTTCAAAAAGTACAAATTGATAATTATACCACAGCGTGTGTTAGCTCTGCCGTTTATGTACTGTACTCAAGAAGAGAAGCAAGACGAAAACAAATAAGACAAAGATTCCTACAGAATGTAATATATAGGATCTTCTGTGTGTGTGTGTGTGTGCACCGCTAAGTAAGGATAATCGTCAATTAATTTTTAAAGAGCAAATGACGCTTTTGCCAAATACGGAGAGCGTTTTGTTTTTATTCACATAAGTCAATGGAGAGTTTTTCGTGTATAATAATATTTGCTCAGTTTCATTTAAGACGCCGTTTATAATCATAACAGCTCAATTATATATACAGTAGGTTGGATTAGGTTAGATTAAGTTAGGTTAGGTTAAGTTTTGTATTAAACTATTCGTTTATATGGGTTTTCATAGTCTATAATCTATATGGTCGTTTATACCAGTTAGATATTCCAGAAAGGAGAAATACTGTACACAAAAGTTATCGCTAATCGCCAATTACCCCTATTCATTGTGACACACACACACACACACACACACACACACACACACACACACCAAAATATTGATTAGGCTTTTCACTTTTCTGTTTCATGACATGGGACTTGCCTATGATTATATTTAACATCTATTGTGGACCTTTGAGAGCTAGACTATCTTAAGGTGTATTAGAAGTAAACTGAAGACGTAAGAGTCGAATAGGTTGAGAGGATATAACAGGCAGAAGCTTGACCTTGAGGGTAAAGCTAGAAGAAGTCATATTTGGGAGGGATGTGGACCAACACTGATAATTATACAACACATTCTAAGCCTTACAAAAGTGAGCTGGATTTCTGTCTGTACTTATCTACTTCCTTTATGGTGGTTTGTGTTTTTAAACTCTCCACCTCACGTACTGTAGTGAAAACATTTTATCAGGCTCGTCAGGCTTCAACAGGATAATAGTTCATTTATAAAACAGTCAACTGCTTCACACTTTTGATCCCTTTATGGTGGGAGTTTTAGTTATGTGTCAGGCAAACGATTACCAGCTGCAGGCGTGATCAGTAGAGATGTGAATTACCGGTTGTCCTTGAGAGTTACATTCGTTTCTGAAGAAACTGAAGTGGATTATTAGTATCCAAACATTTATCCTATTGGCTCTGTGTTTTGTTCTCCTTGGATGTGAGAAAAAATGGTTGTCAAATGAATGTCGAAGACTTTAAACTGCTAGGAAAACACATGAGCAGGGGGGTGGAGGAGACTGCAGTGGGAGAGGGTAAGCAAATTGAAAGGTTACAGGGAAATAGTGCTAGGAATGATGACAAAACTAAATTAAGCAGGGAGTTAAAACCTAAACGCTACAAAGAGAGGACTCAGAACACGACTAACCTAAATGTCTACTACGCAAACAGTAGAAGTATGAGAAACAAAATGGATGAAATCAGGGCGTTGGTATGTACCGAAAAAATCGATCTAATAACAATCACCGAAAAATGAATAAACCTAGACTCACGTGAGTTACCTGTCGAATACCAAATTGCAGGTTACAAATTATTCCATACCGTTAGGCAGATTAGGAAAGGAGGCGGAGTAGCAATCTATGTCAGGGATAATCTGAAGTGTGAAATAAATAAGGAAATAAAAACTGAGCGGAATACAGAAACAATTTGGATATAATTAACCAATGGTAGGGAAAAAATAATCACAGGAGTAATATATAGACCTCTCAATCTTGATCGAGTTAATGAGCTACATATTTGGGATGAAATGCGCAGGGCTTCCATACATAGCAAAGTCTGTATGGAAGGCGACTTTAACTTTAGCCAAATACATTGGATTGACTTTATGGTTAACTCAAAATCAGAGGTTTTCCTTGAAACAATCGAAGACTGTTTCCTAAGCCAATATATAACCGAGCCCACCTGGGGTAATAATATACTCGATTTAGTTCTGTCAAACAGAGAAAACCTCATTAGTAATGTCGAGGTAGGGAACGAACTTGCTAACAGCCATCACAAAGAAATAAGATTCCAGTTAGAATTTCAGGGCAGCCTCAAGGAAAATTCCAGTAAAGTCCCAGAATTCAGAAGGGCAAACTTTGATAGTTTGAACAGGTAGCTGAGAGAAGGGGTATCATGCTAGGGTGTGAACTACATGACCTCACATGAGGTGACCTCACACAATGTACCCACAGAGGGCAGAACATACCATAGAGAAAACTCAGATCAAACAAGAATGACCCCAAATGGATAAATAATTATTTAAAGAATATTTATTGGACAAACGAAGGTAGGAGAATAAATCGTGGTGAACTTTACCTCCGAGATTATTATAAGGTATTGGCCGGTAGGGTTAAGACCGAGATAGGAAAAGCAAAGAGGAATAATGAACTGAAGGTAGCTAGGGAGGCGAAGTCAAACCAAAGGATTCTATCAAATGCGTCAAACTTAAATATGAGAAAAGATTGGACCAATACAGTCAGATACCGGCGAGCTAACTGATAACGACGGAGAAATGAGCAATAATCTGAACATATATTTTTCACTAGTTTTCATCACAGAAAATTTAAACACGATACCCGAGGCACCGACTCTATAAGGAGATAGCGAAGAAAATAAATTAAGCAAGATAGCAGTGACTAGTAGCGTTGTTAGTAAGCAAATACACAAACTAAAGCCTAATAAGTCACCAGGTCCCGATGAGATATTTGCCAGAGTATTAAAGGAATGTAAGGAAGAGCTTAGTATGCCCTTAGCAAAGTTGTTTAATATGTCCTCAAAAACGGGTGTAGTACCAGAATCTTGGAGGATAGCGAATGTAATACCGATTTTCAAGAAGGGAGATAGATCACTATCCTCTAACTACCGTCCAATCAGTCTAACATCAATTGTAGGCAAATTACTGGAAGTAATCATTTCAAACTCTATTCGAAATCACCTGGAGAACCACATTATTTTCATCTGTTTTCAAATCAGTGGACGAGGGGCACAATTATGATGTGGTATATCTCGACTTTAGCCTTCGACAGAGTCTGCCACGAAAGAGTAATAAGAAAAGTGGAGGCTCATGGCATTAAAGGAGATATTCTAAAATGGATTAGGGCGTGGTTACAAGACAGGAAACAGCGAGTGAGCATTAACGGCACTAAATCCGATTGGATTTAGATTTAGGCGCGAAATAGGTAAACATTGGTTTGGAAGTAGAGTAGTGGACGAGTGGAACAAGTTACCAAATATCATCATTAACTCGAATACGCTGGAAACCTTCAAACATAGGTTGGATGGATTTATGAGCAATAGGGGTTGGGTGTAAATGGGACTGCCCAGTATGGGCCAGTTTCCTCCATTCTTATGTTCTTATGTTCTTATCAATATCATGACAGCCTCTTACTCATTTATTCAAGTGGAATCTAGATATGCCACTTGATCACATAAGTGTCACTGCTTGTTTTAGTTTGGCAGTAATTTCTCCCGTCAATGTGCTCCAAGGAAAGACTCTCAAGAAACGAGGCATCTTTTTGGTAAGCGTGAACTGCAAAACAGGAAAAAAAATAACTTATGTTAATTGTCTGCCTTTTCAGATATCTTGCAACTGGAAGACAACCAGGATGCGAAGAGTAATTATTCAGAGCTCCCGAAGAGTAATCTCTCCCTCAATAATGGATAAACTCATGCTTCAACACTGTAAAACCAGGCAATTGTGGGGCTTTAGTTGGCAAAAAACATTCGTCATAATACTTCCTTGTAATTATTGGTCAGGAAACTAAAACGGTGTTAATTGTTCTCATAACCTCAGGCAATACACAGTACTCTGTATCTTGTGGAGTTGGTCCCTTTGGGTTCCTTGGAAAGTAAAGTTGGTGTTTCTGGGATTCTGAGTAATTAATAATCCTATCAGAGATGAATGAGAATGACACAAAATCGCCAGGGAACAGTTGTTATGACAGACATGTTCGCTCGATTCAATATGGTAAACGAGAAGTGATTTGCTGCCTACGGAGATACTGTAGAGCGAAGAGTGAGTGACGAAAACGGTCTTTAGCTTCAATAAACCAGGTGATGAAAATGGCAAAATAATTTCACGATATTAAGACGAAAATTATATAAAAAAAGATCGATGTAAAGAAAAGGAACGCTATTTTTTTTCAAGCTGACAGTTCAAATTTAATACTGAAAAAAAGATGCTTCACACCTGAAAAAAAACGTGCAGGTGGAGAGAATAACGAACAAGATCATTTCATTAACTAGCAAAGAAACATCGCCTGTCAGTTACTCATAAAATCTTAAGATGAAGGTCAACGACTTCAGGTTAACGATATTTTCTAACATCAACTGAAACCTGTTCCATACTGGTCGGTAAGCTGACTTCAAGCTTCCGTGCAGAGAAAACAAATGTTAAGAATTGCATTACTTTACCACAGAACAAGTGAATGCAGATGTCCCAAACAGATGAGAAAACCTTTCCAACTAAAGATGGCAATGCTTGCTTTCTTGACACGTAACATTGCCTGAGAATCTTAAGCAACTAAGCCATAAGTTCTTTCAAATGAAGTTAAAGGATACTGATGTCATCTTCAGCGCAAACATGTATTAACTATACGACAAAATAAAATCACTGAAAACATAAAGAAGAGTATGTGGTAAAATACACAACGTAGCTTACCTTATGTGTTGAGTTAGATTGATAAAAGGTAATTAACTCATACCTGGAGGCCTTTAGGAGCTGCATCAAATTAACGCGCAGGGAACGGGAAGGGAGGGGGGGGGGGGGGGCAGAAGAATGTGTAGACGTGTGGCGCGCCAAGTGAACGTGGGAAAAATACATTGATGTTTGTTGCTTCAAGTTAGTGCATGGTGAACGAGGGAGTAAGAGTGTGCTGGCGTGGGCGTGTGTTGCTGCGTTAATAACAACAGGTGTTTGGCGGGTTTAGGGCAACGGGTGAGGAAATGACACTATCCCAGGCCACTGATTAATTATTATTCTCACCGCCTCATTCTCTCACACGCCCAACCAACACCCACACACCTGGTCAACACTTATACACACACTTGGCCAACACTTATACACACACTTGGTCAACACTTATACACATCTGGCCAACACTTACACACACGTGGCCAACACTTAATCCCATACACCTGACCTATACTTACGCACACCTGGCCAACACTTACACACACCTGATCAACACCTACACACCTGGCCATACTTACACACACCTAGCTAACACTTAAACACACTCACACACCTAGCCTATACTCACACACACCTGGCCAACACTTACACACACCTGGCCAACATTTAAACACGTAATCAACCAGTGTATCCACTCCCAGTCAATCTTACCTTTTTGCACTGTCATTATGTTGAAATGCCCTGCAGTATGACCTTCTCCCCACCTAGTTATTATATATCATATTTGTATTATGTTACTTGTATATTATTTGTCAATCAAGAGACCAATTCCCCAATTATGTAACTGTACGAGTATATTTTCAGCCTCCTAGCTGACATGCCCTTCCAATAAACCGTTTATTATTATTATTATTATTATTATTATTATTATTATTATTATTATTAACAACACATCTGGCCAACACTTGCACACACCTGCCCTTCAATAACGTATCTAGCCGACACCTGCATACACCTAGCTAGCACCTACACACACCTGGCCAACACCTACACACATTTAGTCAACAATAAAACACCTGGCCTGTACCTACACACACCTGGTTAGCACTTACACACACTTGACCAACAACTACACATACCTGGCCAACACCTACACAGACCTGGCCAACGATAACACACCTGGTCAACAATAACACACTTGGCCAGCACCTACATACACCTGGCCAACACCTACACACACCTGGCCAGCAATAACACACCTGGCCAAAATAACACACTTGCCCAGCAACTACACATACCTGGCCAACAATAACACACCTGGCCTACAATAACACACCTGGCCAGCACCTACACACACCTGGCCAACACCTACACACACCTGGCCAGCACCTACACACACCTGACCAATACCTACACACCTGGCCAGCACTTACACACACCTGGTCAATACATACACACACACCCACACACATCTGGCCAACACATACACACACACCTACACAACACCTCAACACACCTGACCCACACCTACACACACCTGGCCAACAATAACACACTTGGCCTACAATAACACACATGGCCAACAATAACATGCATGGCCAACAATAACGCACATGGCTAACAATAACACACATGGCCAACAATAACATACATGGCCAACAATAACACACCTGGCCTACAATAGCACACATGGCCAACAATAACACACCTGGCCAACAATAACATACATGGTCAACAATAACATACATGGCCAACAATAACACACATGGCCAACAATAACACACATGGCCAACGATAAAAAACATGGCCAACAATAACACACATGGCCAACAATAACATACATGGCCAACAATAACACACATGGCCAACAATAACACACATGGCCAACAATAACACACATGGCCAACAATAACACACCTGGCCAACAATAACACACCTGGCCAACAATAACACACATGGCCAACAATAACATACCTGGCCAACAATAACACATCTGACCAACAATAACACACATGGCCAACAATAACACACCTGGCCAACAATAACACACATGGCCAACAATAACATACATGGCCAACAATAACGCACATGGCTAACAATAACACACATGGCCAACAATAACATACATGGCCAACAATAACACACCTGGCCTACAATAACACACATGGCCAACAATAACATACATGGCCAACAATGACGCACATGGCTAACAATAACACACATGGCCAACAATAACATACATGGCCAACAATAACACACCTGGCCTACAATAACACACATGGCCAACAATAACATGCATGGCCAACAATAACGCACATGGCTAACACTAACACACATGGCCAACAATAACATGCATGGCCAACAATAACGCACATGGCTAACACTAACACACATGGCCAACAATAACATACATGGCCAACAATAACACACCTGGCCAACAATAAAAAACATGGCCAACAATAACATACATGGCCAACGATAACACACCTGGCCAACAATAAACACATGGCCAACATTAACATAAATGGCCAACAATAACACACCTGGCCAACAATAACATACATGGCCAACAATAACACACATGGCCAACAATAACAAACCTGGCCAGCACCTACACACACTTGACATTCTAGTCATGAATACTACAAATATAAAATTCAGTTATGTATGTAAACAACTTTATACAATGTGTACATAAATAGACGTCTACATACGAGTGTACCGACACAGTTTCAAAGATGCTCGTAAACACACACACACACGACACACACACACACACACACGGCACCAGTAAGGAGTACTGTTCAAGAAGCCTCCCTCAGTACATCAGTCAGGTGAGGCAGGTATAGAGCTGACTAACGTAGGTAAAGGAGTGTGAGCCTCGCCGTTACCAGTCAACACGAGTAATGGAACGACGTCTTATACAGTAAATACTCCAAGTGTTGCCAGCCCGGCCACCAACCCTCTGCCATCACCAGGATCAGGTGTTGCCAGCCCGGCCACCATCCCTCTCACATCACTAGGAACAAGTGTTGCCAGCCAGGCCACTGACCCATCTCGCGTCACCAAGAAGACAGATGGAAGCTTCACTGTTTATACACTGATTTACTTATAGTATAAATCACATGGAAATTGTATTGGTGACCGCCTGGTGTAAGCACTAGCGGGGAAGCGAAGATGTTGGCTATAGTGATGAGAGTCGTAGCTTCAGCGCGGCGGGTCTTGCAAGGACTCACAGTGGCATCGCGGTCGTATATTATGTTGCACGGTTTATGGCACGACTCATTACATAGCTTGTTGCTTGGCATATTGTATGGGTTTTTAACATGGTTTATTATTATGCTTGCAGTATAGTTTATAATATCACTTATTGCATAGATTGTTATATCGCCTTTATGGTATTGGGAAATGCTATGCTGTTTATCTTATTGCATAGCGTGTATGCACCGGTTGTTGTATAGTCAGAAGCACAGCCTTGTTGTAATGCTTGTTTTAATCCTGGGGGAACAGCTATCCAGACGGCATAGCTTTTTGTGCATATATACGAGTTCCCTACTACATTATATATCACTGTACCTCCGGCTCCTAGTATATAACTTGTTGCATCCCTTGTTTTGTAATTTACTGCATCTCTTGATGAATCTCTTGTTGCATAGTCTGTTGATCGTATGTGATATATATATGCTATATTTTGTTTTATAGCGTGTTATATATATTGTTACAAGTTATGTAGCTTACTATGTCGTATCATAAGATTCGCTCTATAATTTTATATTACTGTGACGTGGTGGGACAGAAGATGGTGCACGACCATCCACTAGTCTACACGCACCTCCCTACCGAAAATACAGCTCTGTGCAAATACATCTGACCCGCAGGTATGTTGTGATATCTTTATTGTCACACAGAATGGAGTGTGACGATCATCCAACGACGGCAAGATGATGGGAAGCAGATACGACATTGAGAGAGTGGTCCGCAGAAGTGCAGTGTGGTGGACTACACGTAGTGCGGGAGGGGCCCGTGGCAGCAACTTTGTCCGCCTTGGTGTGTAGGTAATCATCCTCCAAGGTTTTTATACCCTCTGGTGTGGTAGTTCTCCAAGTTACGAGAGTCGTTATAGTTTTATCTCTTTTTCTTGCCAAATCACCAAATCGATATATTGTAATATAGCATAATTTACATACTGTTGCAAGGCTTCCCACTGAGGTATACTATATGAGCCTTGTTATATATTCAACATTCCCGCCTCACTTGTATTCACGACGATAAGCTACATGACATATTTGATTAACAATGTTATTGTCTCTTGTTAAGTCCATTGTACCTGCTGGCAAGAGCACCACCGCCCCCTCACTACACACTTGTTATGAAAGGTGAGCCATGAACATCTTATGTTTATGCCTTGAACCCCAACCCCACGAGAGAAACCTTGAACTTTTAAACCTGGCCTAATGAGAAAGAACTTAGAATTTTAAATGTTGCACCATGATATTGAAATTAAACCTTTAAACCTTTCCCTATGAGCGAAAACTCAATCCTGGAAACCATACCTTGAACTGCCATATTCATTCCCTAAATCAAATCTTGAACTGCCGTCCACATTCATGTGAACATTAAACTATAACTTTATGCCCAACTATACTTCATTAACAGCATCACCTGGGAGTAATGTATAGGTGTCCAATCAGCACTCACTTATTCACCTGTTCTACCGAGGATTATCTTACAGTTCAATCGTACTGGTTGATAATTTTAATTTATTTTATATGGTTCATTAACTATTACGATGAAGTTCATATATTTTATAATTCTCAAGTGATTATTTCAGTAAACCTCATTTACATACACAGCATAATCAGCACCGGTGTGTGTGTGGGGGGGGGGGGGGGGGGCGCGGTGAATAAAACGACGAGTCTTTACATTATCGTTTTTCAGCAGGTTAACAGAATAAATATGTCCACCGTCACTAGGGAAGAAATTGTAGGGTTCTCAAGACCGCTCTTTATCCTAATACCCAGTGCAAATTTCATATATATATATTCCGGATGTGATCCTCTCAACCCGCCAGCAATATGGACTCCCTTAACTTACCGTATAAATGGCACAATATATGTATGTGCAATCACTCCATAGATCTCCCGTGGAAATGAAAACGAATCGCACCGCTTAGAAAACCCAGGTGGCGGGCCTGTTGACCTCGTATGATAAGTGAAGATCAAATAAAAAAAAGTAAAAAAAAATAATTGATGTTGATGAAATATAAGAATGTTCCCTTACAATATCAATTCATCTATAATACGAAACACTCCAGATTATATTATTATGAAGGAAAAATTATTATACAGCAAAGAGGTGTTACTGGTGGTGAGTCATGCAGAGCTGAGGAAATATCGTCTACACTGAGCCTCAACACACAACAAACTTCCTCATAACCTACAGCGATACAATAAAGTTACATTAAAAGTAAGTGATAGAAATCGTCACTGTGAAAAAGAAAAATATTTACAACATATACAAAGTTAGTATGGAAAAAAGACACGTGGTAACAAATTGTGAATTATAACTCTAATGCAAGTATATAGTTTACATTTTAAATCTAGTATTGTAAACAAGCACAAATTTATATTAAAAAAATAAGCAAAAATGTATCTAACATCGAAAGTGTATGTAAAGCCTCAATAAATTAGAAAAGTAATAAAGGTTCATTAATCCAGAAAAATTAGATAATAAATTCCTCCAAAATAATAAGGAATACGATAAGAAATACGGACGTCTATAAGAGAGAGCCAAAGCTTAGCTGGGTTTTTCAGGTCCACGTCCGATTAGTTATGCGTACATATAGGTTATAATTATTATTCACTCACTGCCTTTTCTTACCTCCGCTGGTGCTGGTGGCCTTCATATTCTACGTATTTTTTGACTGAGAATTTTGCCAGTTTATTTCGTCGACTGAAGTCTCTCTTAGATAGTCCCTAGTCTCAAATATCCATGTTGAATTCTCGTAAACGGATTAATATATGTGACAATAGTAAAAACAAGTGTGATATTAGACTCTATAGTGAAAACAAGTATTATATTAGACTCTATGGGGAAAACAGATGTTATATTAGACTCGATAGTAAAAACAAATGTTATATTAGGCTCTATGGTGAAAACAAGTGTTATATTAGACTCTATAGTGAAAACAAGTAATATATTAGACTCTATGGGGAAAACAGATGTTATATTACACTCAATAGTAAAAACAAATGTTATATTAGGCTCTATGGTTATATTAGACTATAGTGTAAACAGTGTAGTGAAAACAAGTGTTATAGTAGACTCCAGTATAGTGAAAACAAGTGTTATAGTAGACTCTATAGTAAAAACAAATATTATATTAGACTCTATAGTGAAAACAAATGTTATATTAGACTCTATAGTAAAAACAAGTGTTATATTACTCTACAGTGAAAACAGATGTTATATTAGGCTTTATAGTGAAAACAAATGTTATAATAGACTCTGGCGAAAACAAGTGCAAGTGTTATATCATACATAGTGAAAACAAGAGTTACTTTAAGGATTGTGTCTGTGGTAAGATGTTAGCTAATTGATACATAATTGTTAAGTATAGATTTAAAATAAAGTTGTTATTAGTTAAATTAAAAACATTTCGACATAAGTCTTTAACAGTGAAAAAAAAAATAGATGTCGATAATATATCATTTTAAGATATTCAATGTCTTCAACTACTGTGATGGCGGGTGTTTGAGAATATATTGTTTGCAGAGATAAAGAATAATTTTCCAAGAAGAATTCAGTCGAACATTTGAATATAATATAAATAAATATCCAGTGTGAAAATATACCTGGAGTGTGTTAAACATTTCGTAATTTACTGTACCGCTGCCACACTTCAGTTCCTCTCATTACACACACCCAGGTTAAACTGAAGAGTTCTCTCATCTCAGGGATCACACGTAATTCAGTAGGTCCTATCGGCCTCCCTTCTGCCTTGTGAATGGTTACACTTATGGGCGGAGATTCAGGACACAAACCACCAAGTGACACAGTAGGGTGCCTATCTGGAGGGGACGGTTTGCGTGACTAATTGTGTAGTAATTAAGTGTGACAGGAGTTGTAAACAGACCAGACCATTTTGCCTTCCTGTGAGAACATTTGTGTTATGAGCGTGAGTGGGCGGTTATATATGGGCGACCCCTTTTTACAACCTAACCTAACCTAACATAATCTAATATAACCTCACCTACTTAAGGTATAATTCGGCGATCTTGTGATGATAAACAACGTCTTAAGTGAAAAGAGCTCTCCAAACTTTTATATACTGTGCCCGGGCGCCCGCGTGTCTGGATATACTGTTGGACACTCCAGGGGCCAACATCCTAACTGTCAGTCTTTATTTATGAATAACATAATTATAATAAGAAAACATTTATATAGTATAAATAAACTACTCTTCTGCTAAACAACCAAGGCGGCTACACGTATCAGCTGTCTTGACCATAGGAGCTGATGAGTTAGATGAAATTTACACGTTACATTATTCAGCGTCAGTAAGCGCTGAGAACTCAGGGGAAATAATCAGATGTAAACAGAAGTAACAGGTAGTGTTTTATCAACTATTATTAAACATTGCACACTAGATGAAATTAGCATTGTGTAAACATTAACAAATGTTTGACAACTCATACATGATTCTCACATGTTCATCTAAACTTCTAAAGCCTTTCGTGTGGGGAAGTGAAATAAATAAATTAAATTAAATTAGTGCTTAATTTGATAGTCTTTTTCGGAGACTTATTGACATTTACTATTAAATCAAACGAGCGTTACAGTGGCACTATTTTAAAGTTTAAACATTGTATTTTGTGTACATTCATGGACCGTTGAATGTTGTTCCCCTGTAGATCTGATGTTCTCAGCTTCTGTGTTGTCCCATATATATACATAGATTCTTAGCTGCAAATAACTTGGTTACCCCAGAGTAATTCTTATGGGTTTTGTGTTATATCTAATGACGATATAAAGTAGATAATTTGAGTTTAATGACTCAGGTAAACACAAGAGAATTTAAGTAGAGTAATGAACAGAGCAGCGTATCTTCTTGGTAAGAGAAAGGCTGTGAGGCTGGCGAGAGTTATAGGGTATGGTTCAGCTCCTTCATATACTGTACACCATGTGGGTCACGGGAAACTCACTTTATACTCGTCAGGTGGTTACTACACTCTAGTAATACAAAGGCTGATTGACAAAATTAAATATAATTAGTTTTATTTACGAATCTTTAAGCGAGCTCAACTTTGAAACACATTATGAATGATGGTTCAGAGGATTTTTACCATTCTCCTAAAACCATTAAATCTATACCAGAACATACAGTTTCACTTATGGTAACTGTGTACAAACCGATCCATCAAGTTATCTACGTCACAAGTCAACAAACCATATTACACCGACCTGATCTGCCTTAGAAATAAAATAACTGCAGTATCAGCCAACTGTTTTTTTATGTTTTCCCAGTGTCGCTGTTGGAACACTGGCGCCACAACACCCAAGAAAGGAAATCAGCGTTACCACATTAGTGTTAACCCCTGGGAGGAGGGAGGAGACAGCATTGCCATGTTTGTGTCAAGTCTAATGAGACAGAGTAGTCAGTGTTGCCAAAAACATGCGAATTCGGAGGGTGAATGTCAATGATACCAACGAGAAGTATGAGTGTTGAAAAGCGAGTCTCCAACAGGGAAGACACTGACAAGTCGCGTGTATGTTTAACATGTTACATGCAAATGCATACAGGCTTGTGTACACATGCACTGACATACATACACAAACAAATGAAAAACATACATAAACGCACACGCACTCATGCACAGGTTAGAAACACAAACACATACGCACAAACTCACACAGTGCTCTTAAGTGCAAAGTTGTGAACCTCTGTGAGACTTTATTAGGTAATGAAGGAAAAAAGAAGAAAGAGGAGAGAGAGAAATAGAGAAGGGTATATAAACATGTCGCCAGGACTAACAAAGACGGAAGGAATACTTCAGACTCGCCATCAGGGAAAATATATAAACAAATTAACTGAACCATAAGAGACGTGGCCACCATAGCTGAGAAAAACATTTATATTATTTCTTTTCCATATCTAGTTTTTAAACGTTTTTGTTCTTTTCAGTACCGTCATCCGTCTTTAAACAAATCCAGCTTGGAATATTATTATCAACATGAATTACTAAAAGATATTAATTTTCACAATAAAACATCTAAATAAAACCACAAATTCAGCAATACCTGTATAAATAATGTTCAGTAATAAACATTTATGTCAGTCGTATACAAATCACAAGATGTTTAGTTCTACTGAGTCACTAGAAACGTTATTGTCGAACATCATCAACATAGTTGGAGGAGGAAAATGTGAATAGAAGTTAAATAATCACTTAATTTTGTTTCCCGCAACTTACACAGTCTGAAGAATGAGTTGCTGTCTATAACATTTTAAAATCAATGTTTTGTTTTGTTTTTGATTTTGCAATATAATTATGTTTCTGTGAATGTTCTGTGGTCGTAGGCTTAATGGATTTGCTTAACTATTTTCTTGAGTTACGCTAAAACTTTCTTATGTTCATCCAAATAAACTTAAATATCTCCAAAAATATCTCAACATAGACAATACTGCAGGTTGTTACATAGAGATCTGTAAACAGTATGGTAGTTAATGCTTGATCTTCAAATGTGAGATTATTTCCGACATTGTTCTTTCAGTTAAACATCAAATATAAGTAAGTTTTAAAAAGTTTATTGGATATATTAGGTGAGTTTTCTTCTGAAGTTAAATCTCATTAATCTGAAGTTAAAGTTTGATGAAAATTTTATCTTGATGTACAGTCAGGGATAAAATTTCGCTCCCCGTGGTGATACAGAGTCACGGGAATAAGTCGCCGAACTGACTTCTCCTGACTGTTTTATCTTATTTGGGGGTCGATGCTGCTTCATTTTGGGAGGGAGCGAACTTTTGACCCCTACTATACATAAATTGTCCATCTTAAACTCAAGCACAAATTAGACTCAAATTTCGTAATCCTATTTTCATTAAACCATAAGAGACCCAACACAGAAATTCTATTTATAAGTCAATATAAGATAATTCCTACATGTGGATGATCTTCAACTAAATGACTCCAAGTGGTTAGTGAGGAGCGGATGTAAAAGTTTTCTGTTAGGTGTTGTTGAATAGCTTTTGTGTATATCTATAAAAAAAAAGATGGTAGTGTGTCTTAGTTTTCAATACTACATGCAAACTTTACATGAAAGTGTCTTTAATAAAGTAAATCTCTTTCTATATTATACTACACTTGCCCACCTTCTCAGAACATGCTGCACTTGCCCACCTTCTCACAACATACTGCACCCACTTTCCTACAATTTATGACACCCACCCATTAGTGTCATCCCTATAACTTAAAAGAATGTCTTCCTGTTTTGTCCCACATCCGTATACATTGCAGCGTAGACGTGATCACGGAAATATTATGTATAACCACAAGAAATGTTATCCTAGAAATGATCTACAGAAGACCAGTGGATGATATATTCTTAATTATTTTATTGTACTAACCTTGCCTGAGTGAGATCAACTTCCTACTATGCGAGAGATTTCATCCTTGACCAACAATCAGGGTCAGATACCACTGTACCTGACCCATATTTACTGTCTGTCATTCTAAATGTTTCTAAACACAGCTAACAAACCTGCCAGAGCAACTGCAACTTTTCGACAATAATCGGTCCTAACTGGTAAAACTACTCTCTTGAGAATGTTTCCAATGAAGTCATATAGAACATGCTTTAAACCGATGTGAAACTTGAAAAAGCCGTCAAAATCATCATGAAATATAGTGACTGCTTCGACGACAAGATCCTCTTATTTTCTCCTGTCGCTGAAGGTGAACTAATAGACGCCATCAAACAACTTAAAGATGCTGCCACCGGTGATGACAATATCCTAATGAGCTCCATTAAGGTTGTGGCG
This sequence comes from Homarus gammarus, assembly GCA_958450375.1. NCBI lineage: Eukaryota > Metazoa > Arthropoda > Malacostraca > Decapoda > Nephropidae > Homarus > Homarus gammarus. The sequence continues at coordinate 795,896 of CAUDMG010003218.1, read as the reverse complement.
CTATTATTGACATCTGTTCTACACATCTGAGACTCATCTTTACGGTATATGTCCGGAAGCTATAAAACTTTCAAAATTCCATTCAGTAATTAAGTCTAAGGACAAAAGACTTTCCAAGAATTACATATCAATAAACTAAAATCCAACTATGGACAAAATATTAAAAAAGAATAACAGTAAGGTTTCAGAACAAGAAGATGTACTGAATCGTCTTCTTTCTATCCTCCATCAATGACATCTTCAATTCGTCTGATAATCACAGGACAACAAATTTTTTATAATTCCCAGTTGCATGAGATTTCTTTACTGTTTCTTACCATTTTTGATCTGCTGATTTCATATTTGAAACCAGTTTTGTTCTGCATGCTCCAGTTTTCATGTAATTTGAGGTTTTACATTCTAGCCGTTTGCGGTCAAATTAATTAATTACACGATTATGGTATCAATAGGGAGATATAATTTTGTCTGTTTTTTCTTTCAGATTTGGTCATGGCTACAAAGAGAAATCAATATGTGAACAAACCTGATGCCTTCTGTTATATTTGTGGATACTTCACGCTTATTCGTCAGAGGCGCAATATAACATCGTTTGTGAGGCGCGGCTATAAAGCGTACTTCGGACTTACTCTTGGCGACCAAGACAAAAAATGGGCTCCACATGCTGTGTGTCATAACTGCGAAGAAATGCTGCGTGACTGGACAAAAGGAAAACGTAAGGGCTTACCGTTCGGAATTCCCATGACCTGGCGAGAACCGAAGGACCACACACCTGACTGCTATTTTTGTCTGATCAATACGAAGGGTGTTGGCAAGAAAAACAGACATAAAATATCGTATCCTAGTATCCCTTCAGCAATTCGACCTACTTTGCACTCTGATGAGCTACCAGTTCCAGTTTTTAATGGGTTGTCTCCAGCTGAAGAGGAGGGAAGCGACAAAGACCAAGAGAGTGAACATGAAACTCAAGAAATACTTGCAGATTCCGACGATTCTTCTGATGGTACACCAGAGTCATCAACCCCTCAGAAGTTTAGTCAGCCAGAGCTGAATGACCTTGTGCGTGATTTGGGTCTCTCCAAAAATGCAGCAGAAGTTCTAGCTTCTAGGTTGCAAGAAAAGGCTCTACTGAACCAGACCACAAAAGTTTCAGACTTCAGAAAGCGGGAACAGGATTTTGTGCCATTCTTTACAGAGGAGAATAAGTTTGTTTACTGTCATAATATCCCGGGTCTTCTCCAGGAATTAGGGATTCCATTGTATAGTCCAAATGACTGGCGATTATTTCTAGATAGTTGTAAGCGTAGCCTGAAGTGTGTGCTACTACATAATGGTAATGTCTATGCAGCTGTTCCAGTGGGTCATTCTGTGTGCTTACGAGAGGAGTATAATGACATTAAAACTGTGATTCACCTGCTAAAATACCATGAGCACAACTGGACAATTTGTGTTGACCTCAAAATGGTGAACTTCCTTCTTGGCCAACAAAGAGGATTTACAAAGTATCCCTGCTTTCTTTGCATGTGGGACAGCCGAGCTAGAGACAGGCATTGGAACCTGAAGGAGTGGCCCTTACGTGAGACTCTGGAAGCTGGTATGCCAAACATTGTCAATGATCCAATCGTCAGTCGAGAAAAGATCATATTTCCTCCTCTCCATATCAAGCTGGGCCTGATGAAACAGTTTGTCAAAGCATTAAATACTGATGGTGAATGCTTCCAACACATAGTCTCTGCTCACCCTGCTTTGTCATTTGAGAAGATAAAGGCAGGTGTGTTTGATGGACCACAAATTCGTGCACTTGTACGTGATCAAGACTTTGTCAGAAAGATGGACGACAAGGAAAGGGGTGCATGGCTTTCATTTGTGGCGGTAATGGAAAACTTTCTTGGTAATAAGAAGGCTGACAACTATGAAACCCTTGTAGCAACCATGTTGTCAGCCTTTCATGACCTTGGATGCAATATGAGTGTCAAACTCCATTTCCTATATAGTCATCTTGATAGATTCCCTGAGAACCTAGGGGCAGTAAGTGACGAGCAAGGCGAGCGGTTTCATCAGGATCTCAAGACCATGGAAGACCGCTACCAAGGGAGATGGGACAAACATATGATGGCAGACTACTGCTGGAGCATTAAACGAGAGTGCCCTGAGACATTTCACAAACGCAAGAGCTTCAAGCGCAAATTCCTACCTGGCTAAAATGTGATTGGGCTTTGTCTCCTCATAGTAACAAATTTCTTACCTAACAATGAGTTTTATACAAATTTCAACCTTTGTTTTAGATGGAACATGTTTCAAATTGTGTTGTTGAATAAATTTAGAATATGTAATATTTTATTGTTTATTACCCAGCTAATTTAATGACAGTTTAATGACATATTTTTCAAGATAGACGACGAGGTCAATAAGACGAAGACGAAATTTTGAAATTTCAAAATACCTTGATTGCAAAAAAACTAGAGCTTACAGAAAGAAACTAACTTCAGATATGAGATCAGCACACCCAAATGAGGTGGAATCAAGTGTTTATAGCAATGCAACAAAAACTTTGTTGACCAGTGTAATTTGTATACAGTTGGAGTGTTCCTCGACCTCTAAAAAGCATTATACACTAAAATTCACCCACATTTTCCACCAGTAGTAGACCTAAGGTATTAGAGGCCCAGTTAATATATGGTCTGTAGATCAGTCGTGAAACAGGAAGCAGTAATGTTGCCTGAATGACTATCAATATGATTCCCTCTAGTCGACGTGTTTAGTACTGTTTTTCTGTATAGAAATAGCCTAGTTAATTTAAACGTAGGCAAAAAATAAGTTAAATTTGCTGGCGCCAGTAACACCATACAGACCTCCCTTCCATCAATTAACTCTTGCGAGGCTCTGAGTTACCCTACGTAGAGAGATTAGAATAAACAATACTGCATCTTTATACATGCCTAACCATTTACAAAGCTCTTATTTACTTTACTAGGGAACACAAAGACACAATTTCCGACTGTTGACCAAAATAAAACCTTTATTAACACTGACTTACTTGGAATATGTAATACACGAATGAAGTATTGATAAAACTTGAAGGTTTTGAAATTAGATGATACCAACCAACCTTCCTATGCTGTACTACACCCAACAACCTTCCCACAGTATACTACACCCAACAACTTTCATACACTACACTACACCAACCAACCTTCACACAGTATACTACACCCAACAACTTTCCTACACTATACTACACCAACCAACCTTCCCACAGCATACTACACCCACCAAACATCCCACACTACACCACGACCACCTACAAACGCCACTGTCATAAAACACTACGGTATAAACAGATAGGCAACTCACTAAACCTAAGACTTGAACCATCTCTCAGTGTCAACCAAAGGATAAGTACCATGCTTATTTGTGGAACTCGAAGGTCTTTGCCCATTGAACCTCATGGTTGTCTCTTTATGGCAACATCTTCACTATTTGTTTGCTGAATATTCATCTATTGCCTCTTACATACTTATCTTTAAAAGTATAAAGTGATACACACACACATACACACTGGTATACGAAGGATGAGTAACAGTATCAACGTACGGATAAAACAGTAACGTATATTGATTAGTGTTTCGACAAATATCTCTTGTCTTCATCTGATCTAAGACATTAAATGAAATACATAGGATCAAAGCTTTAATGTGACGAATATAATAACCTTACATACATCACAAAGTACATGAAGTACCCCGGGAGAAAATATAAATAAAACAGCAAACCATTGAGTTATTAATTGTTAACCTTAATCCAATTTAACTATACAGAGCAAAAGCGCTAAAATTAACATCAGCTTAGATTCGAAAGGTGACTACACAAAGATTAGCAAATATGTTACAACCAGCATGAAGTTCACAAAGCAACGAATTATATTTAGAGAGGTTTTAATAGAAATTGACTTGGGAATAATATTTTTTTTTTATAATTGAAAAATACAGTATCTGTGCTGTCATTAAAATAATAATTAACAGATATATAAACAAGCATTTTGTACTTTCCTTTAGCCCAAATCAAACAAGTCTTCTTGATACATGAAGAGCCTAAGGCAGGTTTAGCGGCCGATCCGTCATTCAAGATAGCAAGTCAACATGAATTTTGACAGAGCGTGTTTTTTGGTGATATCGTCAAATTGGAAATTTTGTAGAGAGAATCCTATAAATTTTTATGATGACACGCAATTCAGACAACGATATAAGTTCAGCAAGCGAGATTTCCTTGATATTTTCCGTGATATGGAGGATCTACTTGACAGACCTGTTGGCTATGGTTCACCTGTACCTCCCATTCATCAGCTGATGATTGCTTTGAGATACTTCACAACGAATAGTTTCCGGGTAAGAAATATTGTGGTTACTGAATGAGTTATGGTAATGTGTTACAATACTCTCGTGTTTAGGGTCCATGAAGATCAAGGGGGGAAATGTAAAGAACGCTGACACTTGCTTATTTTGAGTGTGTTTCTCTTGGAAAACTATTTTGATGTATTTTCAATGTAATTGAATCAAGGCTGAGTGCTTTTTTATTTTAATCTATTAATAAAGGAAAAGTCTTTTCTTAACAGAGGAAGTGTGAGGTTAAAAGAACAGAAAGAAACCTAACCTAACCGAACCAAACCTAGCCAGGTTACTACACCGTGCATTGATTGATCTTGCTATGATTATGAATATTGACACCTGTCCCGGATTATATCTACAATTTGTTAGTGATTGTTCTTCCTCTATGAATTTCTTTGTTATCATATAACAACACAGTCACGTTGTAACACATTACCATAAATCATTATAATTTGATCATAATTTGATTGTAATTATAGTAATACAAGTAACTTATGATGTGCAGGGAGAGATATCTCCTCCTCTATAAAAACTCGTTGAGTCATAGTTGCCGCCATAATCTTGTAACCGTTACATAAGAACATAAGGAGTCTGCAATAGGCCGGTTGGCCTATGCATGGCAGCTCCTGTCGAGAGTTTCTACCACTCTCTATCATCCATGAATCTATCTAGCCTCCTTTTAAAACTCTCCAGCGTTCCAGCACTTACTACAAAGTTGCTAAGCTTGTTCCACGCGTCCACCACCCTATTTGTGAACCAGTTCCTTCCTATCTTCCTAAACCTAAACTTATCCAACTTAAATCCGTTGCTACGAGTACTATCCTGCTCGGATATTATAAAAACTTTATCTATATTGCCTTTATTTACTCCTTTCACCCACTTAAATACTTCTATCATATCTCCCCGCATTCTTCGTCTTTCTACGGAATGCAAGTTTAGTTTCTTTAACCTATCTTGATATGGAAGGTTTCTAAGTCCCGGAATCATTTTCGTCATTCTTCGCTGCACCGACTCCAGTAAATTGATATCCATTCTATAATAAGGGCACCAGAACCGAACCGCACATTCGAGGTGCGGCCTGACTAACGCAAGATATAGTTGCAATAAGACCTCTGCACTCTTATTACTTACACTTCTAGATATAAAACCCAATACTCTGTTTGCCTTATTTCGAACATTAACGCACTGTTTTCTAGGCCGTAGGTCCGGGTTTACAAGTACCCCTAAGTCTCTTTCACAAGTCGACCTTTCTAGGTTGATGTTGTTAAGGCTGTATACGTTGACAGTATTTGTTCTACCAATATTAAGTACGCTGCACTTGCTGGTGTTGAATTTCATTTGCCATTTTCTGACCACTCCTGCAGTTTATTTAAATCATCCTGTAATGCATTTGCATCCTGCCCGTTACTCTCGATGGTGATTGGTTGTCATAATAGTGTAACTGAAACGTGATTGGCGAGAATTTTAGTGTTCGAATCATTGCTCGTAATTGAAAAAAAAGTGCAACAGATTACCCCATCTGGGGTTCAAGCCGATGTTCTGAATATGGATAATCCACTGCAGGAAATCTCGGATCGAGGACTCCCGATTCGTGCGCTTAAGCCGAGCTCATATCCCAGGCTCAAACCACCTTATTGTCTCCCAGGGCGTTTAACTGATATTCTATTTCAGTCCACTTTTGTTGCAGCAAGTCCACAGTCCACACTTCAGCGACGATGTTTCAAGTCTCTCTTCCTCCGCCCTAAGCTAGCAGGGTTGTCGGCAATGATGAGTTATCTGCCAGACCGACTTCAGACACACCCGACCTCGACCCTCACCATATAACAGCCGATTAACTGACCTCGATCCTCACAAGCTTGTTTGGTGGTATGGGCAAGTGAACCCGACAGACAGGCCCCAGATTATTATATTTATGGTAATGACGATACTTTTTTATTGTCTACAAGAACGTTTGTTACGTTAACTGTAGTCAGTGCCGTGATTATCATTCAAATTGACTCTGTATCCACACCTTAACCCAACAAGACATAACACCCATAACAACCCGTAGAGCTACTGTGTGGTTACCATGACAACACGTAAAGTTTCTGAATAGTTACATGACAACACGCAAAATTTCTGTGTAGTTACCATGACAACCCCTAGAGCTGCTGTGTGGTTACCATGACAACCCCTAGAGCTGCTGTGTGGTTACCATGACAACACGTAAAGTCACTGTGTGGTTACCATGACAGCACGTAAAGTTTCTATGTAGTTACCATGACAACCCGTAGAGCTACTGTGTGGTTACCATAACAACGCATAAAGTTTCTGTATAGTTACCATGACAACACGCAAAGTTACTGTGTGGTTACCATGACAGCACGTAAAGTTACTGTGTGGTTACCATGACAACACGTAAAGTTACTGTGTGGTTACCATGACAACACGCAAAGTTACTGTGTGGTTACCATGACAGCACGTAAAGTTACTGTGTGGTTACCATGACAACACGTAAAGTTACTGTGTGGTTACCATGACAACACGCAAAGCTACTGTGTGGTTACCATGACAGCACGTAAAGTTACTGTGTGGTTACCATGACAACAGGTAAAGTTACTGTGTGGTTACCATGAAAACACGTAAAGTTACTCTGTGGTTACCATGAAAACACGTAAAGTTACTGTGTGGTAACTATGAAAACCTCCAGAGCTGATGTGTGTTTAACATGACAACCCGCAGGAGTTCCTAACCTGTTGTTCGCGCACACTACTGCGCTCCCTCGTAATCTGGCAGTGCTCATTTACATTATTTAAAATCGTGCTTGCCAGCATCAGTTGTACGAGCTACTGTTCGCGAGTAACAAAGTAGGAACCCCTCCAGGAACATAACACCATCACCTCCACCATCATTACCTGGCAACACTATAACCTCGACCATCATTATCTGGCAACACTACACCTCCACCATCATTACCTGGTAACACTATAGCCTCCACCATCATTATCTGGCAACACTATACCTCCACCATCATTACCTGGCAACACTGTATAGTACCTCCACCATCATTATCTGGTAACACTATAACCTCCACCATCATTATCTGGCAACACTATACCTCCACCATCATTACCTGGCAACACTATACCTCCACCATCATTACCTGGCAACACTATACCTCCACCATCATTACCTGGCAACACTGTACAGTACCTCCACCATCATTATCTGGCAACACTGTACCTCCACCATCATTATCTGGCAACACTATACCTCCACCATCATTATCTGGCAACACTATACCTCCACCATCATTGTCTGGCAACAGTATACCTCCACCATCATTATCTGGCAACACTATACCTCCACCATCATTATCTGGCAACACTATACCTTCACCATCATTATTTAGCAACACTATAACCTCCACCATCATTTGCTGACAACACTATACCACCATCATCATCATCGGGCAACACTATACCTCCACCATCATTATCTGGCAACACTATACAGTACCTACACCATCATTATCTGTCAACACTGTACAGTACCTCCAGCATCATTATCTGGCAACACCATACAGCACCTCCACCATCATTATCTGGCAACACTATACAGTACCTCCACCATCATTATCTGGCAACACTATACCTCCACCATCATTATCTGGCAACACTATACCTCCACCATCATTATCTGGCAACACCATACAGTACCTCCACCATCATTATCTGGCAACACCATACAGTACCTCCACCATCATTATCTGGCAACACTCTACAGTACCTCCACCATCATTATCTGTCAACACTATACCTCCACCATCATTATCTGGCAACACTATACCTCCACCATCATTATCTGGCAACACCATACAGTACCTCCACCATCATTATCTGGCAACACTCTACAGTACCTCCACCATCATTATTTGGCAACACTATACCTCCACCATCATTTCTGGCAACACTATACCTCCACCATCATTACCTGGCAGCACTATGCATCCACCATCATTATCTGGCAACACTCTACAGTACCTCCACCATCATTATTTGGCAACACTATACCTCCACCATCAATTCTAGCAACATTATACCTCCACCATCATTACCTGGCAGCACTATGCATCCACCATCATTATCTGGCAACACTATACAGTACAGTCACCATCATCATCTGGCAACACTACAGTCAAATCCTCCTTCATCCTCTCATTTTCTATGGAGTCAGAACAGCCGCACTTTGTAGCATTTATTTACAAAAGAAGGAGTTTTTGTCTCCAGAACTGATAGTGTTTTTCTTATCATTACCATAGATAAAGTATATGTCACGTGAAATATGTCTTTGAAGTAAACTTAGCGACATCTCATAATTTTCTATGTCAGAGAGCGTTTAGCAAATGTTTAGTAAGAAGTGTTTGTAATTATAGCGGCAAGTGAGGACCATTATCATCGGAACGCATGCGACAAAAAGAGATCATTCATTGCACGACCCATTTGATGGTTGAGTTGTTAGACACTCGAGTCGACAGCAGTGGTGTGTGTTAGTGAAAAATATGCTTCTTAAATCAGGCTAAATGGAGACACGTTAACTAGCGAGACAGACTAAAATCGGAAAACAACATTACTAAATCATCGCCATATTTATTGTAGACTGACTCAGCGCTGAAGAAGAACAAAAGCCAAGTGACCAGGCGTCGTCTTAAGCCTGGCCTGGGTTTGTACCTCACAAGTTTGACTTTATGTTCAAATATTTTGTTGTTTTCATGTTGTGGCCAGGTACTTCACTTTGTGTTTTACGGTCGGATATTTCACTGTGATTAGCTTTACTTTGGTTCCGCTATATCTGTTATTTCTTTGTTTCTTGTTCATATTGTTATCTTTACGAGACATTTTTATTGTTATCTTCCTTGAGAGCTACGATAACAGGTCGACTGTGGAGGGGGAACAGCGACTCGGTATTTTAGATGTTGTTTTATGTTTTTTCTGTTCAAAGTGTATTACGAGTTTCTTAATGTAATAAAAATCATTAGTATTCTTTTTGCAGTAAGGAAATGTATTTATTGTTAAAGAATTCAACTAAACACCATGTGGCTGCTACGATCCTATTTGGAGAGTATTCTGTAGATCTACGGTGTGTGTGTGTGTGTGTGTGTGTGTGTGAACGTTTAAGGATAAGGATAAGGGGGTCACAAAATTACCATGATTAGCATGATTTTCCTACACCATGAACTACAAGGTAAAAACAAAACAATCAACAGCTCATAAAACTCAGGTGAGTGTTGGTTACGTGTCTCAGGTGTGCCTCTCACCCACCACTCATGCCTCCACAGGACAGATAGATTATTGACACAGTTCATATTTATTTTGCCTTAGTGATAGATACTGACATGTCAATCTTTCATTGACTTGGTCGTTTTTTTTTTACAATATTGTCCAAAATATCGAAACAAAATATATAAAGAAGGAATGATGGTGAAAGTTTACAAAAAAAATATTTCAATATTTCAGTAAGATTAGAAGACTATCTGATGTTCCTCATGACCTAATAAGGAAAATTTAGTAAGAAAAGTATTTTATTTGTATCGTTTCAAGATTATTTTCAATGATTCACAACGTAATAACATTATGGACAATGCACAGATAAGTTATGTTTACATATCAGTTCCTCAGAAGTTAGTGGTGAATTTATCATAAACAGAAGTATGTTATACGGTTACCGGACACACACAACACACCGTCCTCAGTGCTAAGAGGTCCCTGTGGTGGTGTTTCATTGGTTACCTCCCATAATTACCTCTATACGACACTTTGTCACTGGTGGACTTTGTCACACCACAGGAATAAATTTCACTTTGTTATAACTCACAGTACACGGACAATTAAGCAGGTGATGTTTGTTAGATCACAGGACACGAGGAGGCAGGTCATGTTGTTGTTAGCTCAGAAGATACAGGGAGGCAGGTCAAGTTGTTGTTTTAAGCTCACAGGACACGGGAAAGCTGGTTATGTTGTTAGCTCACAGGACACAGGGAGGCAGGTCAAGTTGTTCTTATTAGCTCACAGGACACAGGAAGGTTGGTCATTTTGTTAACTCACAGGACACAGGGAGGCATTCACTACGAAAATAGATCAGGTATCAACCTCTTTATTACGAGCGCTTTCCAATGTAAACAAACTTATCTCCCTTCATACGATCACATAAACCCATTAAAATGTAGTTCCCTAAAAATCAATATAAGTAAAACTGTTTATTGTAAGATATCGTATATCAAAATGTCCATAGCTGAGTAATGGATAAATATGTGTACAAATGACAGCTTACACAGAGTAATGTTATGTTTATTTACCTTGTGGGTGATGTCGAGTTCTTGTAAACAATAAATGGTCCTGTGGTGTGACTTGAGGACAACTCGGGAACCTCGCCCTCAGACTGATGAAGCTAGTTAAGGTGAGTAACATTACTTTTATCCCTAGTTATAGTTTTTCATTGTGCAGTTTATATTTTTAAATTAACAAGATTTATAATTTTATTAATTAAATTATACATATATACGCTATTGGTCCAAATTTTATATTTGATAAATAACGAATGAAGAAGAAATTCGTTTTGTCTATTGACTATGACAAGCATGGCATAAACTCTGCATCTGTGTTGTGGCAGACGATTTTTTCCTGTATTTGGGATGGTTAACAGGCCATGAACTAGGTGTGGCTCTGATGATGACTCAGTTGGTGAAGCGTATTTTTCTGTTGTCTTCTTTTTCTTCTTGGGAGGTTATTTTTCATCTCCTGCCGTAACTAAGGTGACATAGCCAAGGTGAGTCCAAACAACATATCATGAACCAAACATTTTATGAAATCATAGATATATATATATATATATATATATATAATCAACGACCTCACCAGCAACGAATCGAACCCTCGACCTACTGGGTGTGACTAGGGAACGCTTACCGGCTAGGCCACAAGGACACTAAAAGCAGTTCTAGACTCTGTTATATTTCACACAAAGCCTGTTCGTCGAGCTGGTGGGGTCGTTGATTATATGTTCAAAGTCCGCGTGTTATATGGACTAAAAATGAAGTATATATATGTACCTCGCGTTTCATACCAGCTGGATTCGGTAAAATGCTACTGACACCACATAAGAGGCACGGGCAGTTTCCCATTGAGGTTCACGGCGCCATCAGCTCGATGAACAGGCTTTGTGTGAAATATAACAGAGTCTAGAACTGCTTTTAGTGTCCTTGTGGGCTAGCCGGTAAGCGTTCCCTAGGGCCACCCAGTAGGTCGAGGGTTCGATTCCTTGCTGGTGAGCTCGTTGATTATATGTTCAAAGTCCGCGTGTTATATGGACTAAAAATGAAGTATATATATATATATGCCTTAATTACATCTATGGAGGTTCTGAAACGCAGTCTATTTTTTTTAAGTATTCCATAAATGTTCTAATAGGATCTATAGCTCTCATTTGCTCATTGTAGCATTGAAGAGGCAGGGTTTCTTGACCGTCTCTATCCTCCCTCCTTTGAGATGACGTATCGGCTCTGTAAATTCAACTTCATACTTGCTTGTAATGACATGGATCATTGGACCAACTTTCGATCACATTATATTACAAAAAATATTATATTTTTTCTTGCAATTACCATTTGTGTCATTGCAATTTGTTGGCAAGTGAAATTTGAGGCCTACCTCTGTTGGTACGAATTGTCTCTGTAGTCAATGTGTTATTTCTAAGTACATATTCTGTGATAAGGAGAGGTGAGTTTCTGTTGTCTATTACCATATGCCTTGGTACAATGGTGAGCGCATGAGGTACACTGAGGCACGTTCAGACTTGCTGACCAGAGCAAGGCAGGTTCTTGCGTGATATTCTCGTCAAGGGCTGGTGTGTACAGGCAGAAATTCTTAGCAGTATCTCATGCGTTTGAAGCACTGGGACACAGAGAAAAGTCTGAGGCCAAATATCTTCTCTTAGTTTTTATGTATTGTCGAAAATAAATTATGCCCTTGAAAAATAAAAGGCACTCATCCACAAAAATTTTTTTCGCCCGGGTCAAGGTAGAAGATACAATTCTCACGTAGAAGGTTGAAATATGACCCAAATTTTAACATGGGACAACATCACGATAGGAGAACCAAAGAAAGTGTAAAAGTGTAAAATATGCATATAGTGTAGTAAAGGTGTTGTTACTGTCCTTTTCAGAATCAGAGTCACTGTCATCTAATATACATTAGGACTAGCTGTGTGTCTGTGTCTGTCTGTCTGTCTGTCTGTTTGTATGTGTGTCTATTCTGGGCAGCCGAAACGGCACAATCGTTTTTCATCAAACTTGGTGGAAAAATCGCAAAAAATTAGTAGAGTGGAACAACCCTGGTCCCATATCAATGGTTTCTTTAGGGAGGCATTAATTAACCATTTTATTTTCGCTGGAAAACGATATCGCTGTACGCTGTCAGCTGGCCGGCGGTTGCGCACTACCCAAGCATGAGCGTTCGAACTTTCATGCTTTGGTAAACTGTACCATCGGACTCGCCACCGGGCAAGAAGGGCCCACGATCACTCGTTTTACTCTAAAGAGTTCTCTGAAAGATCATCGTCACTTTATAAACAACTTTTAAACTCATCTTCGCTATCAGAGGTGTCTAATACCGCCTTGACTACGGAGTTGAAAATATACCCCACCCTCAGGAAAGAAATGGCATCAACTACATAATCAAACATCAAAAGGGATTATTATATTATGAATTTTCAAAAGCAATTTTAATTGGTCGAAGAGATAGCATGAAAAAAGGAAGCTGATTGTTATTGGTTGATTTTCGTGTTTTATTTCGTCAGTAGACCTATTTGTCTCGAGACTTTGTTGACATCACAGAATTGTTTTGCCGCTGTTTATAATAGACGTTTGAGCGCGTGTACAATACGGACAGTACCACATGACAAGGACGCCTTCACTTAGGGAGGGGAATGGAGGAAAGGTTAAGCTGTTCTGTCTATCTCGCCTTCTCCTCGCTGATAAAGTATACGTTTATAATACTAACGCTTCATAATAAAAACAAAAATTTACGTTGCAGCTGGATGGATATGTATGCAAATGCTCATAATAAGTATATAGATTAACGTATTTACAGGCATTAGAACTATATATATGCTTAATTAAATTTAACTGTTGGGATGTAAGTGTTTATGAGGAGAGGTTATATAATGTCATGCCTTCTACGAATAGTCTAACTAAGCGTTTAAATTCAATGACTATTTTGTGGGATGATTTATACATATATATTTTTTATGATGCAGTTACCGTACCATAAGGCTTAGACACCTGTGGTATTGTTGACTTTTTTGATCATTTAAGAGGATCATCGCTGTCATATGGTCAGTAAACTTTACCAAATTGTACAAATTCAGGCAAGGGTTAGTTAGGTTAGGTTAGGTTAGGTTAGGTTATGTTATGTTAGGTTAGGTTAGGTTAGGTTAGTTAAGGTCAGGCCAGTTAAGGTTTGGCTAGTTAAGGTTAGGTAGTTAAGGTTAGGTAGTTAAGGTTAGGCTAGTTAAAGTTAGCTAGTTAAGGCTAGGCTAGTTAAGGATAGGCTAGTTAAGGATATAGCAGGTAATTAGGTCAGTGATGGTGCTGTTTACAGATAGTTTATCCGCGTGACTAGTTCATATTTCGAGACAAAAAAAATAGATTATCATTATGTAACAATTATCTCTTAAGCCCATCACACTATATACGACGATGAACGACGATAACAATGATGCTGATGAGGACAATGATGACAGAAACGACGACAACGATAGCGACAATGATATATCACAAACGATGGCAATGATGACGATGGTATACAGTGAAAACACCTTCGACCAAGATAACAGCTATGATATCAACCAGACGTGGAAAGAACATAAACTGATGTGCTGTTGAACATTGGCCAATATTAAGTTAAATATAGTAAACTCACTTAACTCCCAAAATGTAGGGTGTCCCAGAAAAATGCTCCTGCCTCCCTCCCTCCCTGCCCGCCTGAGACACTGTGAGTTGGAGAGAGGGAGGGAGGGAGCAGGTAAGGAGGGAGGAAGCAGGCGGGGAGGGAGGGAGGGAGACAGGGAGCAGGCAGGGAGGGAGGGAGACAGGGGGCAGGCAGGGAGGGATTCTGATAATGACTTTTACTTTATAGTAATAGACGGCAGTGATCAAGGTAATGGATGAACTCAAGGTAATTCATGTTGGCTTTGGTTAGGTTAGGTTAGGTTAGGTTAGGTCAAATATTATAGACTATATTTGGTTATAATTGGTTAAGATTAAGTTAGATACGTTTGGTAGTTACGGTTTGTAAGGAGATAAATTTGTAAAGTTAAGTGGTTAATTTGCTTAGTTCTGAATGGTTAAGAATCAATGGCTTAGTTAGGCTAATTAAATAAAATTATACGTTTAGAAGGTTAATTCGGTTAAGCTAGACCAAAATGTTCGAAGTTAACATGTCTGGCCCTAACGTATTTAGGTGCAGTGTGTGGGTTATAGTCTTTACACAGTAGACCACATTTTTCACCCCCTGCAGACTCGACAAATCTGTGCCTAGGAAGCTCTTTACAGGATAATCCAATCTAAATCCTCCCTCTGCTGCAGTATTTCCCTGGTCCGGGATATTGGTTATACTATTATGAACACTATGTTGTAGGAGTGGGTACTGGGAACTGTATGCAAGACCAGCACTCACATCCCTCCTGACGAAACGTTTACAAACACTAATCTTGGAACACGTTTTAATTTGTGGAGAAAACGCTTAAGCTTTGTATATGTTTTTATCTTCTGAAGACTGAACGACTAAAAGAAAAGAAAAAAATCGTCTGTAAAAGTTGCAGAAAGGGCACATTAAAGTTTAAAGAGAAATTAATTTAAATTTACTTTTTTAGAGCCTTATAATATTTCACTTGTTATGAAGACTCTCATGGCTCCTTATATTAAGAATCTCATGGCTCCTTATATTAAGACTCTCGTGGCTCCTTAAACCATTATTTTACTCACTCAATAGGTTGCTTCTTGTTTTATTTCCCCCGAGAGAAGAAATGCATCAAAATGTGTCCTCTCTGTTGTATAGTTGGATCTCTTGCATAAGGTTCTCTCATTAATATCCATTTGTAGAGTCCTAATCTCAAGGTCGTGCCTGATGAGTCATTTTTCTGCTGTAATTGTCTATTAGTTGACTATCACTTAGGTAATGAGGTGACTGTCGGTTCTGAATCATTTACACTTGCTCGCTGCGTCCACAAAGTCAAGTAAAACACTGACAATAGACTCAAATATCGGGTTCTTAAATAAATTTATTTTGTCTCTTCGTTGAATTTATTAGTAATAAGAACAGGCGACTTTAACACGTTTTTGATACCCTTTTCGCTTAGTTAGAATGATGGATCACATAAGAAGAAAACATATTGAAACGTAATGACCGACATTTCATTATTTAACTAACATTCCAAAAATGTTGGCCAAGCGATAAAATTTTCCACTTTGTTAGGTAAAAAATAAATAAATAAATAAAAACATAAATATTGAACAAAATATGAAATTGGGCCAATGTTTTATAAGTCATTTTGATGACTAAATCTTGTACACATGAAGGAGCTTGTCGTCTTGTGTTGCTCGCTGTGTAGCTCGCTACTGTCTCAAGGTGAACCCATTGAGAATTTATAAAAAGATTTATCGCCAGACGTGTTCCCGAGGTTTGTGTGTTTGTTTGTGTATCTGAGTGGCCATCTCACTGTCTGTACACATAAATTGGTACACATGCCACTGTTTATACATTCAATTTCAACGAAGCATCTTAAAAAAAATTCTTCTAGGCAAGATTTCTGATATGATAACATTGATTGAGCTGTTTATATCACCCATCACCCTTTAGACTGAGTATGGAACACTGTCCCTAACAGGCAGCCAGGTCTATAGGGCTCACTTTCACTTTCACCTTTTAGAATGACCGTAACACTAAAAAACATCACAGGTATGTTGAAAAAAAAGTGGTGCTTTTGTATTTTGTCTTGAATAACTATGAAATTCCCATTTCTGAGCTAATGTGTAACAGCTTTTAATAATTGAAAGTTCAACAGAGAACTTCGCCAGCGTAACAAGAAAGGAACATAACACTTAACATCAACATTAAGAACTTAACATTGTTAACGCCGACAACAACGACAAAGACGTAAGTTCTGAACTAAGGTCGTGTAGTGTATACTAAGGCCCTAATGAAATACGAGTATATAAGATGAAGAATAAAGTCATCCACCATGCGTCCATCTTTTGTGACTGTAGCTTCCATAGTCCTGGATACAGCACACTGAAGGTTAAAACTTAGATAAACAAGGAGACAGCGTGACCCAAGGTAGGTAGATACCTAACTTGGCGTGACCAGCCTATCATTCTATCATCCCTTTTCACGTCTCTAATTGCTAAATTAGGTACCCAGTCTTTAGTTTGGTCGACTGAGGACGCCTCTCACTGGACAGCCGCTGTACGTAAACGTGTACCTCTTTTATTGTGTCGTTGGACCACAACATCCCGACCACCACTCACAGGACCATTCCCCATCTTCACACTAGTCACCAGCTGAGGCAGCACAGTGTCCAGTACGATCACGTGAGACAGCTAGCCAGTATCCGCGGGTGGACGCAGGAGCTGAGAGACCGGTACCGAGAGCTACAGACGGACATCCAGCACGAGAGCAAACGTCTACATGAACAAAAGTGGGCCGCCTTGGTGTGGGAGGCAGCCAAGAATTACCGCGATTCTGCTGTATTCTGGAAAGGGATCAAGCGACTGATGGGTTCCACCTCTAGCAAGGTCCCTTACTTGCTCGACCAAAACAACGTGAAAATATTCGAGGAGGAAAACCAAGAACAATTACATCGGCGATAATTACGGGGGATCTTTACCATTAGTGAACAGGAGAACGAGGGCTTCGACAGGGAGTTTGAGGAGGACATTTTAGGTCAGTTGCAGGACCATCAGCACCTGCTCCAGCCGCTCCCACGGACTGACTTCACTAGACTGGTGGACGGAAGCTACCTGACGGAGCGAATAGTTCCTGCAGATGTGTCAGCCGTCATAAAAGGGTTTAAGAACAAATCACCTGGGCAAAGCCACAGTAACAAGAAGATCCTGGCTCAACTCCCCGACAACATGATAGAGAGGCTTGCTCATATATGCAACGCCTGCCTCGCCTCTGGATACTTCCCTAAGATGTTCAAAATCGCCGTTATTCGCCTCATACCAAAAGCAGGGAAGCCTCCAAACAAAGTCGAAAACTTTCGACCAATATCGCTGCTAGAGGTACCTGCCAAAATCTTCGAAAAAATAGTCAACAAGTGATTGCGGATGTATCTGGAGGACGAAGACGTGCATAATCCCCGCCAGTTCGGCTTCCGTCAGTACCGAGGCACATCCACCGCCATAGCTCAGGCCTACGAGCAGATCGCCAATGCCATGACTGGCCGCCTGCAGTGCAACGTAGTACTGAGGGACGTCAGCAAGGCGTTTGACAAAGTTTGGCACGCGGGGCTGCAGTATAAGATCATTCAACTGGGGCTACCCGAAAACCTGACGCGCCTGCTGTGCAACTTCATTACGGACCGCAGAGCCAAAATCAAGATGCAAGAACATTTTGGAGAAGAATTCTCACTCTTCAGGGGCGTGCCTCAGGGCTCTTGTCTCTCACCAACCCTTTACACACTCTACACGGCTGACCTGCCACCCCCAATCGTCGGCAGCGAGTACTCATGTATGCCGACGATGTAACATAGATCGTCACCTGCCCAGGAAGGTCCACGGCAAGGATGACGCGACTCACTGCTCGGGCAATAGAGGGTATCTCGGAGTATGAAAATAAATGGAAAATAAAAACAAACAAAACGAAATTCGAGGTCATACCCATAGCCAAATTCAAGCCGGCGCCATTGATGATCGACGACGAAAAGATTGAGTACTCTAAACAAGGCAGGCTTCATCATTTCTCGGACGGGCATCATTTCCCACGTGAAAGACAGACTAAATAGAGCCAAAGTCGCCGCAGCCAAATTAAAACGTTTTAAACTGATGCCTGAGAAGATACAAGTTCACCCGTACAAGTCGCTGGTGAGGCCTGTGTTGGAGTGCCCACATATACCACTCGTCACACTCGAGAAAACTAGACTACAACAACTACAGACTTCCAAAACAAGTGTTTGAGGTCAGCCAGTGGCCAAACGCTACCCTACCAGGAGACAGTGGAAACCATCCACCTACTGTAAGAAATAAAACAGAGGCCCTCAACGCCAGGTTCCATCACCTGCGCTGGGAAGACATCAACGGAGGGCGACCCCACGCCTGGTGGCCCCGGAGTCTGCCCGCACTACAACAACCCAACCCGCGACCCATCTATGTCCGCCACAGTGATCCACCTTAGATTAAAACTTAGATGATATAAGTTCACATTTAACAAGTCACAATTTAGTGAGTCCATAACGTAATACAGTGTAAGATTTTAATAAACTTGTAATTGTAAAATCAATCTAGTCATTGTCTACTAAAGTAACCATTGTGCAACCTCATCCTACAGTAAATCCTAGGTTAGCTTAGTTAGCCAACAAACTCTGTAATATGTAAGACAAGGGGTGTCGTTCCCCCTCTGTTTAAGTCATTAAACTTCTTTTCCAACCTTTCCCCCACGACTATATGTTGTGACTTCTCTATCACTCATGTCTGGCTGTGCCTTGAGCCCCAGCATGCCTTCCACCCATTCCCAACCTTAACCTTAAAAAAAAAAAAAATGTGTCGTCGGGGCTGGCATGATGTGTGTCGTTCATTACTTTACTTCACTGGTTCTCAAACGGAGAGCCGGGGCCCCCTAGTGTGCTGCAAACGACTCTCTGGTGTGCCGCAGAATTATTCATGCTAATTAAAGAAAAAATTAAATGATACACGACAGAGACAAGAATACCATGCTATTAAATCATCAGTGGTACCCATGAGAGTGTACAGATAGTGTTGCCAATTTAACTATTTGTCGTTTGAATTAGAGAATGTTGTAATTTTACAGCAACATTTTGTGGTTTTTAAAGGCATGACAGCAACTTCCAGATTTATTATGTTATTGACATGCAAATCTTGTATAAATGAAATAAAATTTTTCAAATACACGATTACATATATTATTAATGGAACCCAAAGTATTACTGTGCAGTGCTGGTCCGCCTTGTAATACGTGTAACACCTCCTGCCCAGTATGTGGTCTTCTCGCACCCAATCAAGTTCATCCAGCCCTTAACAACGCCGGGGGGATGTGAAAGAATACTCGTAAACTGCAGTGGCCAGTGTCAATTGTTCATGGGTGGTGACAGAAGTTAACCAGAGGAGGATAAAGTTGTTCTCAATCCAGGTAAACCGTAGGCCACGTAAGACATTTTGTTTATATCTAACCTTTACCTAACACTACTTAGTGTGCTGATGAACTTACTCTAGTCCTATAACTAAATGTTTCGTTTGCGATGAAAAGTTGTCAAATGTAGCGATGGTTCCTGGCAGTATAGACACATTTCTTTACCAACAACAGGGATCATACTGAGAAAACCTAGATTATTTCAAGAAACTCTTAATGTTCAAACATAACAAAGTTTGAGCTTTGAATAAAAAAGTAAGAGTCTCATAAAGCTCTAGACTCCAACTATCATTTCGTAGCACAACTTACAACTCAAGAGATGAAACCTCACTGAGACACATCCATGCAGCTTGTAGTGTTCCTGTAACGACAATGTTTGGTGCCGAGGCTAAACCAGAGGTAAAACAATATTAACAATAGCACATTGCTAATGGCAGACGTTTTCATGCCATGTCAGTTAATATCGAATAAATTGTCTATGAAAAAAGCAACATATTCATGCAAGTTCTCCCAAGTAGACGAGTAAACAGGTACTGATGGAATGGATAATTCGTAAACGTTCATCCGTTATACTGACGAGAATAAAATAGAGAAACAAAGTATTTTACTAGAAACACACACACCAAAAAAAGGGGGGGGGGGTGAAATTTTGTTGAACTCTTTAAATGATGACTTGCAATATATATCGGTTAATCATTGATATCGTGTTTACGAATTCGCAAGCAAATGGCGTTCCCTCCGTCGTTGGGTCAATAAAAAGTTTTGTCATAAGTGAAGAGAAAAAAACAACCCTGTAATTGCAGAGCATATTTCTTTTTGCACCGAAACGTGTTTGTCGCAAGAACATAAAAATAAGAACTGAAAATTGTGCTGGATGAAGTCGTGAAAACTTGTGAATTATGTGAAAAGCCAGCACTTCTTTGTTAAGCTTTGTGGGGAAATGAGACCCCATGAGCTGGACTTATCCGTCACACAGAGGTCAGGCGGCTATGAAATGAAAGAAAATGTTTTTGAATGACTGGATGATGAAACCAGTTGTGTTAAATATATCTTACTTAGTAAAAATTATGCCAAATTAATACTTTAAAATATTATACGAAGCACCTAAAGTTAAGAACGAAAGAAAGCAACAGATATATTCCCAAGTATTAACACAACAAAAAAATATAGAGATGGTACGACTGGATTATGAACACCTGGAAATAATAGAGAAGATGATCCACCAGTAC
Source organism: Homarus gammarus (assembly GCA_958450375.1). Lineage (NCBI taxonomy): Eukaryota > Metazoa > Arthropoda > Malacostraca > Decapoda > Nephropidae > Homarus > Homarus gammarus. The sequence continues at coordinate 774,884 of CAUDMG010003218.1, read as the reverse complement.
TTTAAAAATAGAGCTAATGACAACTGTACCTGGTTGAGATATTCATTACAACTTTGTATCCAAGACGTTGATATACCTGATACACATAATACACCTGATACACCTAATACACCTGATACACCTAATACACCTGATACACCTAATACACCTAATACACCTGAAACACCTGATACACTTGATACACCTTGGATATATTAAAAAAAAAATGACTCAAATAGTGAAAAAGACTCTTGGAATCCTCTTGATTTATTTTGTTTTTGTACCAAGTGAGATTCTCCTCATTGGTGATAATAAAACAAAATAAGAAAATACAAAAATTACAAAGTTAAAAAAAAGTGTGAGTGTGTTTGTTTGTTATTCTTAATATGAAAGGAATTTGTAACTCTAATAAATGTGAAGTGACTCGCCAAAAGTTTTAAAAATTATCTGACGAATGTTTCTTGGTTTTGTTTTTACCAAATTATTTTCTATAAACTTTCATTTTTTCCGCATTTCAGTAATTTTTTTAATACTAAAAAATTATACAATATAAACTATTTATTGTAGATCAGAGGTGGATAATTGCAAGATAATTTTTATGGGTAATTAAGGGCTCAGTAAATATATAATCCACATCTCAGTCATTTTCAAAGAATTTCTCAATTTTCCTGATCGGCTCAACTAGCTGAGGCGAAGAGATCAATGTGTTTAATAGTTTGCAAAAATAATTAGTAAATACAGGAACAGATACAATCGGCTCCTGATCAGATGTTATACCTTTGAACCCGATTTGAGAGCGGCTGGGTTAGGTTAAGTTAGGTTGAGAACCACACGTATACTGTTACTACTCTCGTTATTCATGTGCTCAAACTGCTGCTCAGGTTCAAACTTTTTTCAATGGTTTGTTTGCATCACTGAGATAAAACTTAAGCTTAACTTTTAGAGTGACTCATTGCGCTTTGTTTGACAGTAAATTTAACGAAATAGATAAATTTTTACTCGAAGTCTTCATCGTTTTTCCACGGCAACCACAGCAGGAAGAGACGGTGGTAGAGCAAGTAACACAGCCACAGAAGGAAGAGACTGATAGAGCAAGTAACACAACCACAGAAGGAAGAGACAGTGGTAGAGCAAGTAACACAACCACAAAAGGAAGAGACAGTGGTAGGACAAGTAACACAGCCACAGAAGGAAGAGACAGTGGTACAGCAAGTAACACAAACACAAAAGGAAGAGACAGTGGTAGAGCAAATAACACAGCCACAGAAGGAAGAGACAGTGGTAGAGCATGTAACACAACCAAAAAAGAAAGAGACAGTGATAGGACAAGTAACACAAACACAGAAGGAAGAGACAGTGGTAGAGCAAGTAACACAAACACAGAAGGAAGAGACAGTGGTAGAGCAAGTAACACAGGCACAGAAGGAAGAGTCAGTGGTAAAGCAAGTAACACAACCACAGAAGGAAGAGACTGTGGTAGAGCAAGTAATACAACCACAGAAGGAAGAGACAGTGGTAGAGCAAGTAGCACAGGCACAGAAGGAAGAGTCAGTGGTAAAGCAAGTAGCACAACCACAGAAGGAAGAGACAGTGGTAGAGCAAGTAACACAAACACAGAAGGAAGAGACAGCGGTAGAGCAAGTAACACAGCCACAGAAGGAAGAGTCAGTGGTAAAGCAAGTAACACAACCACAGAAGGAAGAGACAGTGGCAGACCATGTAACACAAACACAGAAGGAAGAGACAGTGGAAGAGCAAGTAACACAGCCACAGAAGGAAGAGTCAGTGGTAAAGCAAGTAACACAACCACAGAAGGAAGAGACAGTGGTGAAGCAAGTAACACAGCCACAGAAGGAAGAGTCAGTGGTAAAGCAAGTAACACAACCACAGAAGGAAGAGACAGTGGTAGAGCAAGTAACCCAACCACAGAAGGAAGAGACAGTGGTAGAACAAGTAACACAACCACAGAAGGAGGAGACAGTGGTAGGAAAATTAACACAGCCACAGAAGGTAGAGACAGTGGTAGGACAAGTAACACAGCCATAGACGGAAGAGTCAGCGGTAGAGCAAGAAACACAACCACAGAAGGAAGAGACACTGGTAGGGCAAGTAACACAGCCACAGAAGGAAGAGACACTGGTAGGGCAAGTAACGCAGCCACAGAAGGAAGAGACAGTGGTAGGAAAAGTAACACAAACACAGAAGGAAGAGACAGTGGTAGAGCAAGTAACACAGCCACAGAAGGAAGAGACAGTGGTAGAGCAAGTAACACAGCCACAGAAGGAAGAGACAGTGGTAGAGCAAGTAACACAACCAAAAAAGAAAGAGACAGTGATAGGACAAGTAACACAAACACAGAAGGAAGAGACAGTGGTAGAGCAAGTAACACAACCACAGAAGGAAGAGACAGTGGTAGAGCAAGTAACACAGCCACAGAAGGAAGAGTCAGTGGTAAAGCAAGTAACACAACCACAGAAGGAAGAGACAGTGGTAGAGCAAGTAACACAACCACAGAAGGAAGAGACAGTGGTAGAGCAAGTAACACAGCCACAGAAGGAAGAGTCAGTGGTAAAGCAAGTAACACAACCACAGAAAGAAGAGACAGTGGTAGAGGAAGTAACACAAACACAGAAGGAAGAGACACTTGTAGGACAAGTAACGCAGCCACTGAAGGAAGAGACAGTGGTAGAGCAAGTAACACAGCCACAGAAGGAAGAGACAATGGTAGGACAAGTGACACAAACACAGAAGGAAGAGACAGTGGTAGAGCAAGTAACACAGCCACAGAAGGAAGAGTCAGTGGCAGGACAAGTAGCACAACCACAGAAGAAAGAGACAGTGGTAGAGCAAGTAACACAATCACAGAAGGAAGAGACAGTGGTAGGGCAAGTAACACAACCACAGAAGGAAGAGACAGTGGTAGAGCAAGTAACACAACCACAGAAGGAAGAGACAGTGGTAGAGCAAGTAACACAGCCACAGAAGGAAGAGTCAGTGGTAAAGCAAGTAACACAACCACAGAAGGAAGAGACTGTGGTAGAGCAAGTAACACAGCCACAGAAGGAAGAGACTGTGGTAGAGCAAGTAACACAGCCACAGAAGGAAGAGTCAGTGTTAAAGCAGGTAACACAACCACAGAAGGAAGAGACAGTGGTAGAGCAAGTAACACAACCACCGAAGGAAGAGACAGTGGTAATGTAAGTAACACAACCACAGAAGGAAGAGACAGTGGTAGGACAAGTAACACAGCCATAGAAGGAAGAGTCAGTGGTAAAGCAAGAAACACAAACACAAAAGGAAGAGACAGTGGTAGGACAAGTAACACAACCACAGAAGGAAGAGACAGTGGTAGAGCAAGTAACACAGCCACAGAAGAAAGAGACACTGGTAGGGCAAGTAACACAGCCACAGAAGGAAGAGACACTGGTAGGGCAAGTAACGCAGCCACAGAAGGAAGAGACAGTGGTAGGAAAAGTAACACAAACACAGAAGGAAGAGACAGTGGTAGAGCAAGTAACACAGCCACAGAAGGAAGAGTCAGTGGTAAAGCAAGTAACACAACCACAGAAGGAAGAGACAGTGGTAGAGGAAGTAACACAAACACAGAAGGAAGAGACACTTGTAGGACAAGTAACGCAGCCACTGAAGGAAGAGACAGTGGTAGGACAAGTAACGCAGCCACAGAAGGAAGAGACAATGGTAGGACAAGTGACACAAACACAGAAGGAAGAGACAGTGGTAGAGCAAGTAACACAGCCACAGAAGGAAGAGTCAGTGGCAGGACAAGTAGCACAACCAGAGAAGAAAGAGACAGTGGTAGAGCAAGTAACACAATCACAGAAGGAAGAGACACTGGTAAGGGCAAGTAACACAACCACCGAAGGAAGAGACAGTGGTAGAGCAAGTAACACAACCACAGAACGAAGAGACAGTGGTAGGAAAAGTAACACAAACACAGAAGGAAGAGACAGTGGTAGAGCAAGTAACACAGCCACAGAAGGAAGAGTCAGTGGTAAAGCAAGTAACACAGCCACAGAAGGAAGAGTCAGTGGTAAAGCAAGTAACACAACCAAAAAAGAAAGAGACAGTGATAGGACAAGTAACACAAACACAGAAGGAAGAGACAGTGGTAGAGCAAGTAACACAACCACAGAAGGAAGAGACAGTGGTAGAGCAAGTAACACAGCCACAGAAGGAAGAGTCAGTGGTAAAGCAAGTAACACAACCACAGAAGGAAGAGACTGTGGTAGAGTAAGTAACACAGCCACAGAAGGAAGAGACTGTGGTAGAGCAAGTAACACAGCCACAGAAGGAAGAGTCAGTGTTAAAGCAGGTAACACAACCACAGAAGGAAGAGACAGTGGTAGAGCAAGTAACACAACCACCGAAGGAAGAGACAGTGGTAATGTAAGTAACACAACCACAGAAGGAAGAGACAGTGGTAGGACAAGTAACACAGCCATAGAAGGAAGAGTCAGTGGTAAAGCAAGTAACACAACCACAGAAGGAAGAGACAGTGGTAGGACAAGAAACACAACCACAGAAGGAAGAGTCAGTGGTAATGTAAGTAACACAACCACAGAAGGAAGAGACAGTGGTAGAGCAAGTAACACAACCATAGAAGGAAGAGTCAGTGGTAGGACAAGTAACACAGCCACAGAAGGAAGAGACAGTGGTAGGACAAGTAACACAAATACAGAAAAAAGAGACAGTGGTAGAGCAAGTAACACAACCACAGAAGGAAGAGACAGTGGCTTGGAAAAGTAACACAGACACAGAAGGAAGAGACAGTGGTTAGGTTAAGTAACACAACCCCCGAAGGAAGAGACAGTGGCTAGGAAAAGTAACACAGACACAGAAGGAAGAGACAGTGGTAAAGCAAGTACACAACCACAGAAGGAAGAGACACTGGTAGGGCAAGAAACACAGCCACAGAAGGAAGAGACACTGGTAGGACAAGTAACACAGCCACAGAAGGAAGAGACAGTGGTAGAGCATGTTACAAAGCCACAAAAGGAAGAGACAGTGGTTAGAGCAAGTAACACAGCCACAGAAGGAAGAGACAGTGGTAGAGCAAGTAACACAGCCACAGAAGGAAGAGACAGTGGTAGAGCAAGTAACACAGCCACAGAAGGAAGAGTCAGTGGTAAAGCAAGTAACACAAACACAGAAGGAAGAGACAGTGGTAGAGCAAGTAACACAGCCACAGAAGGAAGAGTCAGTGGTAATGCAAGTAACACAACCATAGAAGGAAGAGACAGTGGTAGGACAAGTAACACAACCATAGAAGGAAGAGACAGTGGTAGGACAAGTAACACAGCCACAGAAGGAAGAGACAGTGGTAGGACAAGTAACACAAATACAGAAGAAAGAGACAGTGGTAGAGCAAGTAACACAACCACAGAAGGAAGAGACACTGGTTAGGTTAAGTAACACAACCCCCGAAGGAAGACACAGTGGTAGGAAAAGTAACACAGACACAGAAGGAAGAGACAGTGGTAGAGCAAGTAACACAGCCACAGAAGGAGAGTCAGTGGTAAAGCAAGTAACACAACCGCAGAAGGAAGAGACACTTGTAGGACAAGTAACGCAGCCACAGAAGGAAGAGACATTGGTAGGACAAGTAACACAACCACATAAGAAAGAGACAGTGGTAGAGGAAGTAACACAAACGCAGAAGGAAGAGACAGTGGTAGAGCAAGTATCACAACCACAGAAGGAAGAGACAGTGGTAGAGCAAGTAACACAGCCACAGAAGGAAGAGACAGTGGTAGAGCAAGTAACATAATCACAGAAGGAAGAGACACTTGTAGGACAAGTAACAAAGCCACAGAAGGAAGAGACAGTGGTAGAGCAAGTAACACAACCACAGAAGGAAGAGACAGTGGTAGGACAAGTAACACAACCACAGAAGAAAGAGACAGTGGTAGAGGAAGTAACACAAACGCAGAAGGAAGAGACAGTGGTAGAGCAAATAACACAGCCACAGAAGGAAGAGACAGTGATAGGAAGAGTAACACAAACACAGAAGGAAGAGACAGTGGTAGAGCAAGTAACACAGCCACAGAAGGAAGAGTCAGTGGTAAAGCAAGTAACACAACCACAGAAGGAAGAGACAGTGGTAGAGCAAGTAACACAACCACAGAAGGAAGAGACACTGGTTAGGTTAAGTAACACAACCCCCGAAGGAAGAGACAGTGGTAGGAAAAGTAACACAGACACAGAAGGAAGAGACAGTGGTAGAGCAAGTAACACAGCCACAGAAGGAAGAGTCAGTGGTAAAGCAAGTAACACAACCGCAGAAGGAAGAGACAGTGGTAGAGCAAGAAACACAGCCACAGAAGGAAGAGACAGTGGTAGAGCAAGTAACACAGCCACAGAAGGAAGAGACAGTGGTAAAGCAAGTAACACAGCCACAGAAGGAAGAGACACTGGTAGAGCAAGTAACAGCCACAGAAGGAAGAGACAGTGGTAGAACAAGTAACACAACCACAGAAGTAAGAGAGAGTGGTAGGACAAGTAACACAACCAAAAGCTCAATATTCATGTTCTCGATATTTTGAAGTGAATATCTTTGATGGCAGTTTGAAGAAGTCCTCCTTGGCAGTGTTGCTTCTAAAACGGAGTTGAAAAAGGATGTAATACCCTCAAAATTTTCCCGTAAACCGGGTATATGGGAAACCGGGTCATGTGTCCCCGTAGCTTGATCGCCAATATAAAAAAAACTCACTGGAATTAAACACATAGAAACAGTGTTAAGCGTCCACCTGAATACTGAGTAAACTGACCCAACGGTGCGGATTTATATTATTTTGACACGAAACTGCCATAAGTACACACTTGATTATTGAAGTTGTTACATAAGTACTATATAGTATAGGCATAAACTACACCTATTGGTATAAAATTATGCACCTCTACTGATCCTTGTAAGATTGGCGTTGGGAGGCGAAGTTCGCTCGTCCTGGTTCAAAACTTTTTGCTTTAAATGATGGTGAAGGAGAAAGAGAGAGATAGAATACTTTAAATCACATACGTTCATTAAATGTGAAATCTTCTGAATAATCTGCCACATGTCTCTCCCTCAAGCGCTGAGACATGAACGCCAATGACCTTGTATAATCGACCCGGAACTGGCTCTCAATTTTGTTATATTCCCAGAGATCCTGATACACCTAACCTATATACACAATAACCATTTATGGCAGCAGACACGAACAAACCTGATCTTAATAATATCCTAACTTACCCCAACCTTACGATTTATTATTATTATTATTTTTTTTTTTTTTTTGAGGGTAAACAGCTGGCGCAGTAAAGTGTTATTGAACTGTTGGGGGTTAGATGACACAGACAAAACACTATAGCATAGAGTTCCACACAGTACTAGTCCGGGATGTAAGGGAATTTCAGTTGGCAGAGTGTTGTAATAAAAAAAAATAACAATGAATGCACAGGTTTCTCTCATCCCCTTTGTACCATAACAGTGACTGGAAATATTTACAAACACGGGGAAAGCGATGAGATAAGCCTGCAGGTGTGTAATGCTGGAAACTTCACCACACCCAACACGTATATATAGAAATCGGAGGACGCGCGTGGGTTATTTAAATTATTTCAAACTTCTTATCAGCAGTGTGGCGTCTGGCTATGAGCATAAGTGCAAATTTCATTGAGGCGGTAAACAGAGACATGACAAACTATATCTCATTATGTTTTTGAAATACACGTCGCCTAAACTTCAGCTCTGTTAAACTTAGGATGATGTCAAAATCTCTGTTAAATTGTGTAATATAACTCGTCTTAATGAATAATAGTTTGTTTTAGTGACATTTAAGATCAAGTAGTCATTGGCTCGGTTTGCGCTGGCTGCTGTTTTCTCTGCAAGTGTATAGTGTACACAGGCTATAGATGATAGCAACAATATGGTGGAAGAAGTGAAAAAACAAACAATTCTTTCTCTCGTTCATATATTTTGTCTTGAGTCACATTCACACTTCTCGGTGTCTGCCATAATTCAAACTTTTTTTTTTAATTTTTTTTTCTTCTAATCCAGCGTTATTTTATTCTTTCCGAATTTCTTCTCTTGCCGCTGGTATGGATGTTAAAGTGAAGTACTGAGCTTCAAAAACTAGCAACTTTCAGCACGTATGCTAGTCATTATCAACTATAAATTAAAAGTGTTGGATTTCTCTCTTTTTCCTGATGTACTATTTACTCCTACCCTAGAATATCCTGACTGAGTTACATAAACATTTTTGAGCTAAGTTATATACAGTATCTATTACTCAACAGAAGCATGTGCGGTGTTTCCTGGGAGCCTTATATTTACGCTGTGTGGATGACGTGATGTAACCAGAGAACACAGAATAAATGTTTTGTATTCGCAGTTCTTTCCTTCAACATATTTAATTAACATACCACAAAAATCAGACATATTAAATCAAACATTTTTGACACCCAAATTCTTAAAACAAATGTCCTGTACTCACCAGTGTTTTCATGAATATTCTTGCCTCTATCACTTTTCCCCTTCAGGCGTGATCAACATACCTGAAATGATAATTTTATTTAAAATACTACCAACTTACTATAATGTAATAGCACAAAGCACAAAATTCTATCACACACACACACACACACACACACACACACACACACACAAATATTCACCACTTGTTAATTATTGCTATACAGGACTCGTGCATGGGAATATCTAACGACGTAACTCGATTTCTTACCCATTACAACAACATAAGAATAAAGAAAACTGTAGTAGACTTACGGGACCATGCGAGGCAGCTCCACCAAACACGCAACCATTATCACTCATCTCCCGCCCAACATATATTTAAAACTTCTCTGCGTGACTCAGTTAATGATGTTATTTAGTAGCTTGTTCCACTTACCCACAACTATTTCCGAATCAATGTTTACTTAATTACTTTCAATATTGTTTTTTTTCTGATTTAAAACCACTGTTGCGTCCTAATTTGATGATATAAGTTAAGTACCTTGTTTATACCATCTTCGTTGAACCCCTATCTAGCGATTATACCAGATCCTACGGTTTTAATTGAGTAGCTAAGCGTTTATGCACAGGTAACACTAAAAAAAAATGGATAAAAACATAATTATATCACAGTAGTCAAGTGTCAGTAGTTTTAGGGAGATTTGCCTACTCACCACTTGTGTAATAGGGGTCTTCTTTGTGCTAAATAAAATCGTCTCACGTTAACTAAATAAAATATTAAAAGTGTCGTCCCCATAGTAACGGAGGTTAAAGTTTGTGTGTATGTTTTGAGCTTGACCGTAGTTACATGTTTGTCTTACTTTTACTGTTCACTCCTTTACTCTCCTTTATTTTCAGGGTGGTGGTGAGCTTTCGATTCAGACCGAAACGAAGGAGCATGAGTAAGTACTATAGTGAACAAGCAAAGGCCAATACTTGTTCACTAGAATTCGCTCACGTTCGTTCTTGTTCGTTCTTTTGCTCTGGAAGCACCTTAACACGAACTCAAGACTGTGTTTTTTCTTATTCGTGTGCAAAATTATCCTCCAGTTTTGCCTACGAATAGTTTTACTTAGACAAATAGACTTGTTTCTATACGTCATTCATTTTATCCATCATAATACTCATTTATCCATAACATTCACTTATCCATAACACCCACTCATCCATACTCACTTATGAGAAAATAATTGCAGGTAAAACTGTACAAAAAAACGCTGCATCAACTGTAAGACTGTAAGGTAGTAGGCAGCTATCAAACAGGGAGGTACTACCGCCTTGGAAGATATTGGAAGCATAATGTGTTGTCTAATGGTAGACCCTGCTGCCATATGGCACCACAAAAATTGTGACCAAGTCCCAGGTTACTGATCTGACTTTCTACCTCATTTACAAACAATTGTAGGGTCAATTGTTTCTTTTGCTTTGACAACACAACATACAAAATGTATATCGTTTCTCACTCTTTTTTTATTTTTTCGTTTTCGTATTTATTTATGGTTGCTATTATTATTATTATTATTATTATTATTATTATTATTATTATTATTATTATTATATTTTCGCCCCCCAAGGTCCCTATGTGGGCCTGTGCCCGGGTGGGCTAATCCCCGCAAAAAAAAAGAGAAAAAAAAGTTGCTGGTGTGTTATCCAGGTTGGATGTGAGTAAGGCGCATGGACCGGACGGAATACCCCCTCGTGTTCTGAGGGAGTGTGCTGAAGCTCTGGCCCCTGTGCTTGCTTGCCTCTTTCTTCTTTGTCTCAAAACCCAAACTTTTCCTTCTTCTTGGAAGCATGCCTTGGTTCAGCCCATCCCGAAGAAGGGTGACCATTCTAATCCCTCTAACTATGGTCCCAATGCCCTAACTTGATCCTTCTCTAATATTTTCGAAACTATCTTAAACTCCCAGTTTTCTCCGTCACCTTGAACGCCATTCTCTTTTGTCGGATAACCAGTATGGCTTTCGCCAGGCGAGTTCTACTGATGATCTGCTCTCCTACTACACCCATCTTTGGTCATCCCTCTCTTAGGGATTATGGGGAAACTTTCGTCGTGGCCCTCGACAGGGTATGGCATAAGTCTTTGCTTTCTAAACTTCCCTCTTATGGCTTCTTTCCCACACTTTGTTCTCTAATTTCTAGCTTCCTTGACGACCAATTCATGGCAGTTGTTGTCGTGGGATCGATCTCTCGCCCTTTCTCTACCAATAGTAGTGTCCCACAGGGTTCTGTTCTTTCACCTACTTTCTTCCTTCTTTTTATCAATAATTTACCTCACACTAAGACTAATTCTATCCATTCTTACGCTGGTGATTCTACTCTTCACTCTTCTTCACATTTTCCCCTTGCCCCTAACTCTCAAAATAGATCTGTTTCTAGAGCTGATATCATTACATCTATCATTGCGGATCTTTGCAGCATCTCCGAATGGGGAGGTAGAAACTTGGTTAAATTCAATAGTAATAAAACTCAGTATTTAACAATCAAACTTTCCAAATAAGATGATCTCCCACCAATCACAATTCAGGAGGCAATCATTTTGCCAATTGCTAAAATAGATATGTTAGGCCTCAACATTTCCTCTAATATGTCATGGAAGCCACACATCCTCAACATTGCTAAAGCTGCCTCCCGAAAGCTGGTAATGCTGTACAGTTGCCGTATCTACTTCACTCCTGAGCAGTTGTTTCAAGTATATAAAGGATTCATTCGTCCTAACTTGGAGTACTGCTCTCATATCTGGGGTGGTTCTTCTTCTGTCCAACTGTTAGATAGGGTGGAATCAAAGGCATTTCGTCTAAATGACTCTCCTCCTTTAGTTGACAATCTTTCTTCCCTTTCTCTTCCCCGCAATGTTGCTTCTCTCTCTCTCTTTTACAGATACTTTAACTGGCAATGTCTTGTGGATTTGGCATCCTGTGTACCACCGGAAAGGCCGTGGACTCGTAACACTCGTCTTGCCTGCGGTGCTCACCGTTTCTCTGTGGATGTCGGTCACTCTAGAATAACCGGTTATAGTACATCCTTATTTCCTCACACAGCCAAACTGTTGAATGCTCTGCCTTCTTTTGTGTTTCCATACTCATACAGTTTGTCTCACTTTAAAAAGCTGGTTTTCTGGTAGCTTCGTGGTGTAGATTAATGTAACAGTTTCCTTTTCTATTTTAAAATTCTTTCTACTCTTATTTTTTCGCCCCCTAGGCCCCGTTGAGGGTCGATGACCTGTGCCCGGGTAGGCTATTCCCCGTAAAAAAAAAAAAAAAAAAAAAAAAAAAAAAAAAAAAGCCCTCAACCTCCCCCAATCCCCAAGTGACCAAACCCACCACCTAGGCAGGTGTCAGGCAGCTCTACTGCACCAACGTACCTAACCGACCAGTACCAGCTGTTAACCGCAGACCCCATATGGAGTGACATAGATGCAGAGCCGCAGCAGGAAGTTACCAACGCTCCCACTGAAGACACAAGCAACGTAGTGAACACTGCCATGGCAAATGACATACAGCAGCTTAAAGATCAGCTGGCCAAACAAATTAAAGTAATAACAGATCTTTGCAACACAATAAAGGGACTGAGCACCGTGATTTTTCAGCAATGCAATAGTTGTATTAGAAAGGATTATCCGAAAATGACAGTGCCAGATGTGGAAACTCAAGAGCCACCAGGAACTCGTGTCCAAACAGAAGAAAACAGTGATACTGGTAACAGTTTTACTGATGCCTCTGCGGACATAATGTCTCCCAACAACTGATGAGCAGCAAATGCTCCAGAAATGTTTCAAAAAAGGTTAAAAGGCCTACTACCTGCAGAAGGGACAGGAAGCATGGACATGGAAAAAACAATATCATACAGTGCCTTCTGCTTCTTTCCAAATATAGTACATAATGGCCAGTGTTAATACCAGACAAAGATACAGAGCGGTGAAGGTGATGAGTTGGAACATCTCATCCCTTAGAAAACGATACCCTGACCTACACCACAAAGTTGTGACTGAGGACATCGATATTGTGTGTGCAGGAGTGTCTCACACCTAATGGTAAGCCCCCACCCAGTCTGCCCAATTATGTGTATTATGATCTTAGTTCTACTCACACATGTTTGATGTATGTTAAGAAGTCACTACCTCATGTACCTCTTGTATCCAAAAAGGCTACCAACCTTCAGTACCATGGGATCACTATCCACCTGGGCAACTCCGCACTCAAAGTGCTAAACGCCTATGCTCCCTCAGATCAACTTCAATATACAGATCTCCCAGACTTCGTATATACTGAACCCACTGTCCTAATTGGTGATCTGAAAACTAGACAAGAAATTAGGTGACCCCACCACTAACACCAATGGTAGGAGACTTAACTCATTACTAAGCGCATATGAAGATGTTCAAATCATCGGTGACAGTGAGCCAACACACATCTATGGCGGGGCTCTAGGCAAGTGTATTGGCTTTAATCTGTCATACACAACTCATAGCTCTGATGTTGTCACTGATCTTATGTCTGACCACAGCCCAATCCAAGTTAGTATACACGTATCCAAAGACACCCCACTGGCACTAAACTCAACAGACGTAGACTCACACTCAAGCAAGAACATGAAAGCGAGATCATAGACTTCATCTATGACTGGTATAAAGATTACAAGCCTGACAATTACCAAAGTCTCCATGACGATCTTGTAGCTCAGTCTTATGCATTCTTCCCCAATAATGCCTCCACCAAAAACAGGAGGAAACATGGTCACTAAACAGGGACAGACCATAGCAGTGTTATGATGACCCCAGACTGAAAGAACTTAAGTCTATTGCCAGGCAGACTGGTGAGGGTTACAAACACCCCAGAATAACCTCAACTGCTCAAAGCGTTTCAAACTTCCCTCTCTGTAGTCCGGGAACGTGTGAATGAACTTAGACAAAATGTATGGGAAAATATATCAACAGCCTAAATCAACACACTCCCCTCAGCAAAGCCTGGAGGGACATAAACACAATCAGAGGTAAAAACAGTAGACATGTCTCCCATCCAAACCCGCTGCAAAAATCGAATGAGCTAATAACAAAATGGACTCATGTCTCTAGCTATGACATGTTACCAACTGGGACTCAAGAGCTCCTTGATGAGTAGTGTTTCCATATGCTGAGTGGGAGCTAGATGCCGCCCTCGACAGAGGTAGGTCTACTGCCCCTGGAGAGGACGGAGTCACCGATAATATCGTAAGACTCCTAAGACGTGTGCCGGGCAATCCATTATTGATATTGTACAATATGAGTCATGCCGAAGGCCTTTGCAAAACCTTTGAGAGGATGGTTCTTGGCATACTCTTATACAGAATCAGAGAACACATGTCTCTTAACATAATGGCTTTACACATGGTAAAAGTGTACATAATTGTATTACCACATTCCTAACTGTGCATAGGGATGAAAGGCACAGATACACCATATTTCTTGACCTAAAAGCTGCATTTAGTATTGCCAATAGGCAACTTATATTGTACGAACTAGCCAAAATGGATATAGAAGGTCGCCTGTTACACTGGATAAGTGTTTACCTCACTAACAGAAGAGCTACTGCACTGTTTCAGGGTTACAAAGGCGAAGTTAAGGATATGCAGCTTGGCACCCTCCAAGCTTAGTTCTACTTTGTTCAATGTTCTTATTAACGCATTATTAAAGTCAATCTCAGACAGCCCCAGCAATATTACTGTTAGCTATGCTGATGATATTCTTATACATACTAAAACTCATCGTGAAATGCAAACCACCCTGAACCATGTACAGTCAGCCTGTGAGAACCTTGGTCTCATCATCTCCACTGGTAACCGCAAACGTGGACCATCAAAGCTTAAGATAGGTAACAACTCTATTGACTAAATCTCTTCTTTTAAATTTCTCGGTGTCCATATCCCCTGTACCTTACCTGCCATACAACACCTAACCCGCCAATGTATTGATACTTTCAAACCCCTTAAATATATAGTGGGGTACAACCAACATTATGGCGCCAATATCAGAATTATCAAAACAATGAACATAAGAACATAAAAATGGAGGAAACTGCAGCGGGCCTATTGGTTCTAGGTTATATAAGATCTTTGATAGATTACCACCCCTGGTCATTCGTGACGGAAAAGGCATTGGCAAGCTCGAAAAAATGCAAAATAAAGCCCTTAGAATTATTTTAGGCTGTCCCATGAACACTAAAGTACTTAATATGAGGAATGAACTAGGTATACCCGTTGTCAAAGATAGAATAGTTAAAGTCAACCTCATGATAGCCCTGAGGCTTTTCGTGGTGATCCAGATATTATTGCTTCAAAGAAACTGCTAAAATATATGAGTCATGAAAATGGAGAATCTAAATGGATCCAAACTACAGCTAAACATATGAGGATTTTTGGACTAAACCTTCAATATAAAGCTGAGACGCAGCAGCGTTTCCGGCCAACCTGGGGGACAGTTACCTACGATATCACAGCACACATGTACCCGCCGAAGCGACTGACCACATATAATCCTCATCTCCAACAAACTGCCAAAGTGAGAGTTCTTGACCACATACATAACCTGCAAACTGAAAATCACATCACACAGACCATCTACATTCTACAGTGACGGCTCTTAACACTGTCTATGGGAGGGCTGGAAGTGCTGTCATTGTGACTCAGCCTAACGGTAATGTAAAAGAGGAGGGATTAAGTTGCTGTGGATCCCCTCTCACATAAGCATTAATGAACATGATAGCGTCGATGCCTTAGCTAAACTCGCGTCCAACAATGACATTGTTGACCACAATCTAGGACTGTCAAATAAAACCTTAAAAACTGTAATCAGAAAGGAGCTCTCTGATGAATTTGAAGCCAGCAGACAAGTGCCAACAGGAGCTAGCCACTCCATCGTTTACCATGATGAGATGTATCAAGTAAAACATGCTTATGGATTACAAAATGTTGTAACCGCAAGACTAAGGTTAGGATATAAGCACCTCTGGCAGTATGCCAGACATATGGCACACACTCCAACACTACGTCTTAGACTATGAAAAAACAGAAACTTATAGAGATAGACCCAAGCACACTGTGTATGCAATGGCACAGCACTTTATCTCTCTGATGGTAAGATAACTGATATACTAAGGCTGTATCCACACTTCGCATCTAGTACCTAATCATAATTCTATGTACCGACTTAAACAAACAATGTACTGGAAATACTCTGTAGCATTGATTGCCATAATATCAAAATCACTGGGGTCTCATAAACACCCTATGTGGCCTATACTCTGTAATAATTTTTGAGCTACCGCTCACAGGATGAGTATGTGGTGCACAATAAACTAGCTGCTGTCCGCGGCAAAATTTAAATTCAAAATCCATAACACTCACTTATCCATGATAACACTCATTCATCCATCTTTTAGAATACCGAATAAAATCATGCGTGAAGATATAGTATGAAAACTTAGCTTAGACAAAAAGTTGCCTCCCTGACGCTTACAAGACAATGACCATTCCGCGCCAAGCTGCCTGGAATGCCCTGAGTGTGCCTTAGGCTGTAAGCCAATCATCGTGACTGTGTGACGTCATAGGCACAGCTGAATTGATTGGCTGAAAGTTAGCGTCACCATACCACTACTACAAGTGGACTCGATTTCAAATGAGAGAGTCTGTGTTTGGAGGTGTTAAAGTGTAGACGTGTGTGGGGTCCGTGGGTGGCGACATAGCAGGTATTTGGATGCACTGTACTGTATTTGGTAAATCTCTAAGTTCACATTAGTTAAGAGATATGTGGTCATATTTTCATTAGCTAGGAGTGTAGGTTGTTTGTAAAGTGCAATTGTGCATTTTTAATAATATCTGAGAAGAGACACCATTCCCCCTCTTTGTATTGGGTAGAATATTCCTCGTAAGTGACTTTGTGGTATACATTGTTGCAGTGAATAACATATTTCTCCTTGTGTTTATGTGAATGCATGATATACATATTCCTGCTGTTACTATTGACCATTCTCTCCCTCTCGGTTGGTGCGAGGGTAACTTGACCCGACCATTTCTACACACACACACATACACACACACACACCTATCAGTGCTCTGGTCCCCACCTGCCACTCCCACTCAAGTACAGAGACCGTACATCAAGACCTACAGGCCGATTACTGACTCTGCAGTGCGTCTCTTCGGGCAGTGGATAGTTCACCATCCCTGGACTGAAGTACTTAGTGTGGATGACGTGGACACCAAATGGATAAATTATACCAACACCACCACGGAAGCACACCACCACTTCTTCCCCGAGAAGTCCGTCAGATCTCACCCAGCTGATTTGCCCTGGATCACACCTCGGATCAAAAGATTCAAGCAACAAAGAGACAGAGCCTTTTATCTACATGACCACAATCGCTACAGGTCCCTTCGCAACCTAGTCATCCGCGAAATACGCACTGCAAAGAAGTCTCACTACCCAACCAAACTGCAACACCTGAAGCAGACCAACATCAGTCAGTGGTCTGGTAAGCTTAAAGAACTCTGTGGACTAAACAATAAGACACCCCCTCCCCTTCCTTAGCCATCTCACTAATGGTGACGCAGCTGAACAATCAAATAACCATTTCGCTACTATTTGCCAGACGCTCCCCCGGCTTGACACAACCACTCTCCCTGCTTACCTACCAGCCCCCCTTCCCACTGACACAGTAGAAGAATTTGAAGTAGCAAAACGTCTGAACAAACTGAAGTTAAAATGCTCTACCACCCCCATTGACTTACCAATGAAACTCTTCAAGGAGTACTCCTCGTAGCTTGCTAAACCCCTATGCTCCATCATCAATGCTTCTCTCAGTCAAGCCAAATGCCCAGCTGACTGGAAGACCTCTTATGTATCACCAGTGCCCAAGTCAACCAGCCCACAATCCTTAAATCAGCTACGACCCATTGCAATCACCCTAATGCCCAGCTTAATCTGTGAAAGTTTTGTGTTCGACTGGGCTTATGCTGATATTGCAGGAGTCGTAGATCCTCAGCAATATGGTAATACGAAAGCTTCCTCCACCACTCACTGTCTTGTCAGCTTTCTCGACTCCATATACCGCCATCTGGAGAAACGAAAAACGTCTGTAGCTGTCGCCTTCATTGACTTCACGAAGGCATTCGACCTAGTCGACCACAATTTAATCATCACCAAAGCTATCGACCTCGGGTTTCGAAGAAGTTTAATACCATGGTTTATAGACTTCCTCAGTAACCGACGCCAAACTGTATGCTTCCGAGGGGCTGTCTCCACCTTTCAGTCACTCACCTGTGACGTCCCCCAAGGCACCAAGATGGGACCACTATGCTTCCTTATGCTTATCAATTATACCCTAAGAGAAACCTCTGTTCGCTGGAAATAGGTCGACGACTCCACCATTGGAATCAGCGTCTACAATTCTGCTTCCGACTATACCAACCTTCAGGATTTATTAAACAGTCTCCAAAACTGGGCCACCAACAACCACTTCAACATCAACCATACCAAGACCATGGTTATGCACATCAACCTCTCCTCCGACGTTGTCCCACCCCCTTCCATTACTTTAGGTCCCAACACACTCCAGGTTGTAGATTCCACTAAGCTCCTCGTCGTCACCATAGACAACAAACTAAATTGGAAACCACACGTCAGTGAAGTTGTCAAATCCTCCAGTTTCCGTCTCCACGACCTCATCTGCAAATTTGGTGAAAAGCTTCTGCACCATCCTCGACACCGGTTCCTACTACCACCTGAGATCCCTCGCCCGAAAATTGCTGTTCGACACCACAACCGTATCCAGCCCATACGAGCACGAACTGATCGCTATAAGAACAGCCCAGTCCCAACATTGTAAAAATTATTGTTACTAGTGTCGGAATAAGAACCAATGAATAGGTTACTGGTCGGCATATGAACTTCGACTGATTCGTTGTGTACACACTGAAGCAGTTAAAATTCATATATTTTATGTAGTTTTAGTTTAACAAATTTATCGACACAGCTTGGAGTACAGTTTGACTATTCTGAGTAATTCAGTCAGGTCTTGACACTGAGGGTGGTATCACTTCTCACTGCAACGCAGGGCAAAGGTTCATACACAAAGGAATAGATCTTATTCATTAACAGTATATGTTGGTTGATGTCACTGTTCACTGCCATGCAGGACAGAAATTCGTGCACAAAGAAATACATCATATTCATTAGCAGTATATATAGGTCAGTCATGTGGGTGATGTCAATGTTCACTGCCATGCAGGACAGTGGTTCATATACATTGGACGTCATATTCTAATTGAAGACTAATCAGTGTGGGCTAGCAAATTCTGGATAAACAGCAAGAATGTCCTCAAGCACCCCTGATTCAATGTAGTAATTACAAAGTTCATGCTACAATAAGCCAGGTGACCTGAAGTCTTTGACAGTGTCACATTCAATAATATAGTGTTCAAGTGTATGCTTTAAAAGTTTATTACAAGGTTTACATGCTGACTGTTCCGGTATGGGTACAGCGTTACTAACTTGCCAGATGTGTCTGTATCCTAGCCTGATTCTGGCCACCACTATATCACATTGTCTAGTTCTGTCCTCATGCTGGCCATACCGGTACCGCTTGTCACAAAATTTGTCATATTTACTAATGTTACAACTGCCAGGTATCTCTGCATTTCTCAGTTATTCTAGATCAGAGTTCATGATTCTGACTTGAATGTTTTTAAGTACAGCATTGGACAGGCCAAAGTCACGATCAATATTTTCTTTCTTACATGCCTCATTGGCGAGTCTATCAGCACGGTCATGATATCTAATTCAAACCTGGGACGGAATCCACAAAAAAATCGATACGAGAGTTGTTCTCTTTGGCAGTTATCACATTTCTTTTAATATCACATACAACTTTAGACATAGAACCTGACTGGCTGTTCATTTATTTCAAAGCACTTTGGGAGTCACAGAATATCACCCCACCACCATTTTCTTTAAGGTAGTCCGTAGCTAAGTAGATTCCAGTTTGTTCACTTTGTGTTGTGCTGGCCCAATTGTTTAACCTTTGGTTGTTTGACACTATCATCTCTTTTTATTTATATATTACAATTGCACAGCCTGTTCTACCTGTGTTTGTCTGCACAGAACCATCAGTAAAAGCATAACATTCACTTGACTTAATACTCTCTATGTGTCTGTTAATAGTTTCTAGTGTGACACATCTCATCACATCGGTGCTTAACATTTGCTTACTACTAAAATGAGTGTAATTAAGAGGAACTGATATATCCAGCCAAGGAGGAATGGCATTAATGGGTTCGTCTGGGGTGATTGGGACATTCAGTTTTAAGAGATCTGCAACATTTGATGAAGTCACGCCTGAAAGAGAGTCTTTTGTGGAAGGAGAGCGAGATAGTCAGGATTACTTAGATAGAACATCAACTCAGTTTGAGCTGTTGTTTGGGGACCATTGTTCTTCAAAACTTTGACACAAAACATGGTATTAAGTAGAGCTATCCTCTCAAATAGGGAGGGCAGCCCAAGCTCTTTCCTCATGTTTACAATTCAAGTTGATTTGGGGCATCCTAGAATGATGGGCAAGGCTTAATTTTATACTACCTCAAGGTTGTTTAGAAGTTTAGAGGGAATAGTCACAAGATGGAGAGCGTCATAGTCAACTACAGAACGAATGAAGTGAAGATAGAAAGTACGAGCATATATGATGTTATTTCCATAGCCATTGCCAACAAGGGTTCTGAGGGGTTTAATGCGCTGCATTAGTTTGTCACGAAGGTTGCTGACAAAGTTTGCATCATTCACACAAATTCCAAGATATTTATAGGAGCTACATAGTTCCAAGGGCATGCTGTTAATGTTATAGTCAAGAGGCAGAGGGTGAGCAGGACGAGGATTGAGGACCCTCGTCTTGTCAACAGATATTATAAGACCACATTCCACAGTCCTCTGAGCAAATACATCCAGCAAGGCTTGGTCCTGAGCTTGGTCTGTGTTATAATGCAGATATCATCAGCATAGCATATTACAGCCTCGTTTGGCTGAACTGGAATGTCAGTAATAAGCTTGTGCATCAGTATATTATAGAGCATAGGACTTAACACTCCTCCCTGAGGCGTGCCAAGCTCAAATGCTCTCATTCTGGTACTTTTGACTCCCCTAAACAGAACACTGGCATACCTGTTGGACATATAACCCTTTATCCATGTCAGGAGTTTTCCTTGGATGCCAAAATTAGCTAGTTGCTCAAGTATAATGTCTCTATTAGCTACATCAAAGGCTGATTTAAGGTCTATGAAGGCTGTTTGTGTCTTATCTTTTGAGAGAACAAGATATTCTGCAAAGCATGTGTTACGACCCACGCCATCAATTGTGTCATGATCTACCTACCCAGCACCACGAGCAACGCCATCTAGGGA
The DNA here is from genome assembly GCA_958450375.1 of Homarus gammarus. Taxonomy (NCBI): domain Eukaryota; kingdom Metazoa; phylum Arthropoda; class Malacostraca; order Decapoda; family Nephropidae; genus Homarus; species Homarus gammarus. Next base: position 753,970 of record CAUDMG010003218.1, on the reverse strand, counting down.
CGCGACCCGAGTATGACTAGTCTTAGTCACCACTCCGGGTTTCCCTTCTCCATATCCTGGTTGTTGCGTCACCTCCTCCAACTCTTCCTCATCAGCTCCGGATCGAGGAGAGTTCAGTTCACTCTGGGAAGTGACCACACTAGGATCACCTATCCTGGAAACCTACGGCACAGTGACTACCTACCATCTTCTTCAATACTCAGCCTTACTCGTCAGACACCTCAGCACCGCACTTGAGTATTTGTAATCCTATATTGCCTCCCACCTCCACTTACTTCAGATTGTTGTATGTTGTATAAATATGTATATACTGTTAAGCCAATGTTGCGTATGTTTAGGTTAAGTATGGTTAAGGGTAAATTATAGAAAGCTGAATATTTTGTTAAGGAATTTATGGTACTTTATTATACACAACAAAAACTCGCATCCTTTGTCTACCCTTTTATAGTCCGATTGTCTTTGTTTGTTAAAGTTTTTTTTATTGTTGTTGCCTGTTGGGATCTGGGTAGACTTTTAACTATATTCTAAATCCCCAACTCGTAACACATGTCTGTGTGCTGCACCCGGGCATGAACCCATACAGATTAGGGGCAAGTTGGTCTTTGACATGAAACGTGAGACGGTTGAGAATAACTCATTCAAGGACTTTACACATAGAGGATGTGGGTGAAATGAGCCTGAAGTTTGGAGAGTTAGCTTTAGGTATTAGTACGATGTTTCCTTGAGTCCATGTCTTTGAATACCCTGTGTGAGACTCATTTGATACAGGTCAAGCAGTGGATGGTTAGGAACCTCATTTAGCAATCGCAGGGTGCTATAGGTTATACTATCCTCACCAGGGGAGGATAATTCACCCTTGATTAGTGCTGTTGTTAGTTCGTGGTGCGTTATAGGAAACTGGTCGGTTAGGTCTGGTGAGGAACAGACTATTTCAATATTGAAACCCCTATTAATGTGTGTGGCCTTAAGATATTGCTGTATGTCAGGAGGCAGGGAAGTGATTTGTGACACACTAGACCAGTGGTTCTCAAATTCGGGGTAATTACCCCAACTGGAGTAAAACCTACATTTCGGCTGGGGTAATATGCTTCTGTTGGCACGGTGGGGTAACCTCGTATTTAACACTTATAACACTTACGTTTGCCGCGTTTGGCAACTCGTGAAGCATTCGCCTCACTATAGACTAAGCACTGTAACTGTAGCACTATTATTGATTTTTGTATAAGTCACACTAGAATTGTACACTTGTGTTTTGTATAATACACTTTATTGGAGGAGTAAAATTTGTAAGTACATTAATTTTGTAAACTTGTGCTTTGTATAATATACTTATTTTTTTTTATTGGGCACCCCCCAACATCCTTGTGTAAGATGAAGCGCAGAAGCGTTTACAGCGCCCAACAGAGAAGCATGGTAAGTTCATGCTTGCCTTTATGTCTCATGAGTCAAGGGCGTAGAAGCCTGAAGAATTAATCGTTTTTTATGTCATCAAGTTATTGGAAGCTCCAACAACTTTCCCTGAATACGAATTCGCAACTATAAACTTTAGTGAACAAAAAGTAAGGAGTAAAGTTTTACGCTGGGGTAATTTGAACCTGTCAGACTTTAAATAGGGGTAAAACTGGAAAAAAAAATGAGAACCACTGCACTAGACCATTGGTCTAACTCTAATAGCATGTCAGCATATTCTGCAGGGCTGTGATGAAGTTGGACTGGGGTGGGTTACTTGGTAATGGCTCTAATTTTGTTCCACACTTCTGCTAGAGTGGTTGTTCTTTTAATCCCCTGTAAGAATTGTTCCCAATAGCTGTTTCTCACCTGACCTTTGAGTTCACGAAATGCTCTGTTAGCTTTGAGCAATGCCAGGAGGTTATCACTAGTTTTATTTTGCTCATAAGTGTTGGCAAGCTGTTCTACCTTCTCTCCTTCTTTGGTGAGGATGGGGTCATGTGTCCACAGAGGTGGTTTAGTGCTGCCCCCCTTCCTCCTTGACTTAACCCAGGTGGTATAATATGTGGTAATGACATTTACAAGATCACAGCAAAATTCATCCACTGACCCAGGTGTATATCCAGCATACCATCTGTGGATGTAGGCCTTGAAGGGCAGTTTAAGATTATCTGGGATGTTAATTCTGAGCTTAGGATGGGGTTCACACTTGACATCAGCAACAGTTTATTCAGTAAGTATTGCATAATGATCACTGACTAGGTGGTCTGAGATGACCTTAGCCTTGACATTACTGTCTACTAGGTTATACCCAATCACATAATCAAGTCTGCCCCCCCCCCTCAGATGTGTCACTTTGTCTGCGTCGTATACAGTGATATTATGATAATTGATGTAATTCACGAACACCCTCCCATTAAAGTTACGACAGTTAAAGTCACCCATACACAGCATAGCATTATTACCTGATGGCTTTGGTAACACGTCTGCTCGCAGCGCATTACACCGAACATAGATGTTATACAGCGAAAATTGACTGTTTGCTGTGAATACTTTCATCATTGTGAGCTTTGATCCATTTACAGACCATTTTCTGCTTCACTATTGTATGCTGTAAACCCAGCTATCAGGGTGCAGCTTTCTTCTGGGTGCTGGACGTGTAAGGTTCTTGTAAACCAATTACATCAATGTTAAAAACTTTAACAAACCATTGTAGGTCATTAATTCTGCGGTTAACACTCCGGATGTTCCATGAAATGAACCTAAGCGTTCGTGTTAAATAAAATAAAAGAATAAAAAGAAAACAAAGGAAAATAAAGGAAATGAAGCTCTTATGTTACAGCATCATAACACTCATTAATCCATATCATTACCTTGTCCATCATAATACTATCCATCACAACACTCCCTTATCCACCACAACACTTCCATATCCACCACAACACTCCCTTATCCACCACATATCACTCCCTTATCCATCATAATACCTCCATATCCACCACAACACTCTCTTATCCACCACATCACTCCCTTATCCATCATAATACCTCCTTATCCACCATAGCACTCCCTTATCCACCACAACACTCCTTTATCTATCATAACACTCTCTTATCCACCACAACACTTCCTTATCCACCACAACACTTCCTTATCCACCACAACACTCCCTTATCCATCACAACACTCCCTTTTCCATCACAATACTCGCTTATCCACCACAACACGCCCTTATTCACCACAACACTCCCTTATCTATTTTAACACTCCCTCATCCACCACAACACTCCCTTATCCATTATAACACTCCCTTATCCATCACAATACTCGCTTATCCACCACAACACTCGCTTATCCACCACAACACTCCCTTATCCACCACAACACTCCTTTATCTATCATAACACTCTCTTATCCACCACAACACTCCCTTATCTACCACAACACTCCCTTATCCACCACAACACTCCCTTATCCATCACAACACTCCCTTTTCCATCACAACACTCGCTTATCCACCACAACACTCCCATATCTATTTTAACACTCCCTCATCCACTACAACACTCCCTTATCCATTATAACACTCCCTTATCCACCACAACACTCCTTTATCTATCATAACACTCTCTTATCCACCACAACACTTCCTTATCCACCACAACACTCCCTTATCCACCACAGCACTCCCTTATCCACCACAACACTCCTTTATCTATCATAACACTCTCTAATCCACCACAACACTTCCTTATCCACCACAACACTCCCTTATCCACCACAACACTCCCTTATCCACCACAACACTCCCTTATCCACCACAACACTCCTTTATCTATCATAACACTCCTTTATCTATCATAACACTCCCTTATCCACCACAACACTCCCTTATCCACCACAACACTCCCTTATCCACCACAACACTCCCTTATCCACCACAACACTCCTTTATCTATCATAACACTCTCTTATCCACCACAACACTTCCTTATCTACCACAACACTCCCTTATCCACCACAACACTCCCTTATCTACCACAACACTCCCTTATCCACCACAGCACTCCCTTATCCACCACAACACTCCTTTATCTATCATAACACTCTCTTATCCACCACAACACTTCCTTATCTACCACAACACTCCCTTGTCCACCACAACACTCCCTTATCCACCACAACACTCCTTTATCTATCATAACACTCTCTTATCCACCACAACACTTCCTTATCTACCACAACACTCCCTTATCCACCACAACACTCCCTTATCTACCACAACACTCCCTTATCCACCACAACACTCCTTTATCTATCATAACACTCTCTTATCCACCACAACACTCCCTTATCCACCACATCACTTCCTTATCTACCACAACACTCCCTTATCCACCACAACACTCTTATTCGGCATGACTCTCAAACACCGTCCTTGTAGGTTTAAATAATATATAGCCTTAATTAATAATAACCTTCTCCTGTAGCCTTAGTGAATACATATCCCTTACTGCCCGTCCCTGTAGCTGTTATGACCTTCATAACATGTCACTTTAGCCTTCATAGCTCGTTCCTTTAGTTTTAATAAGCATATTATTAATTCTATCATTAATATTATTCTACCACCATCGTAAGATTAAACATAATTATGTCATTAATCTGAAACAAGAACAGAGCCTCGTTAGTGCATCCTGAAGAATAAAATGTGAAAATCCCAACACTATGTACTGTATTACACTCTTTCTCAAACCCCAATAACGTCTTCATCATAGACAGTTAGGGGAGTCCATTCCACACTTTACTCTGCAGGGCACAAATGACCTTTAATGGTTCATTTACAGAAAAAGATCATTTGCTGTAGGACTGCCATACTGCTGGACTATAAAAAAATGTGAAAAGTGAAAGCTGGTCTGTTTGAGACAGACAGTGTGGATACAGCACACTACACTCAACCGTCGGCACACAAGAAGGCAGCGTATGGTCACTATACAGTAATCTAGCGCCTTCACCTCCTCGCCCGTTTGCAAATTTATGTACCCATTTACAGCTGAGTGAACTGGTAATGCTTCTGGATGGAACCAACGATCTTTAGGACAGGAGGCCGTTGCTGTGTCCACTAGTCCGTCGCACTCCTCTCATATTATAAATACATTGGCATTTTCAAAGGCCTTGTGTAACACAGAGAAAATAAATATTTGTTAGTTCAACATTGTAAGTCTTTTCACTTTTCTGAAAGAATATAAGAAAAGAAGCAACATTAGCTAATCTTAAAAAGAAGGAACCTCTTTTGAATTAACAATATGAAAACTCAGCCTAGGAATTTAAACAGTCCAGAAATGCTGACAGAAAATAGGGATAAACCTATAAGGACCCTCCTCCACAAGGTGGCCAAAATGTGGCTCAGGAACAGTATTATTAATGGTCTGTTTACCCTCTTCTACTTAATTAACATAATGAAAAAATAAAAACTTTATCTCCAAGTCAGTCAGTGAAGTGATATAACCAGATAACAACCTCGCAACCTCGTGGTATAATTGAAGAAGACTGAAAATTTGAACATTTCAATGTAGTACACCACAAAAAAAGGTTGATTAACATCCTGAAACTTAGATTGAAGTAAGTTGTTGGTATTTCTTCTGAGCTAGACCACCGAACCGGTGAACCTTTTTCATAAACTCAGTAAAACATTAATATTTTTCCTATGCGATTATGACACCATAAATTAAAACTGGTTTGGTTAGCCTGACAACCACTTGTACAACACAATTTGAACCAAGAGTTTTCTTTTCGTTGAAACTTGATGGTCTTAAAGGAATATATTGATCACATGTATGAGGAAAGACTTCATTAATTTTAAAACTGGATTTTAATATCTCGTAATAATTTTCCAATCTACACTACAGTATGTTATCACAACATATTTTTTCTCGCTGTACTAATATTTACTGAAAAAGCAGAATGATCTGATGTTCGAATAAAACATATAATTTAATATTATACGTGGAACATTTGGCAAACATAACTCCAATAATTTACCATATCTTTGAATCGGTTCAGTAAATGATATTGAGCTGATCGCATTCAGAGAACTTAAAATTCATTAGCCACTTGACCATGTCCAGTCACCATGATGGAGATTTAGATCACCAGTATTGATGAAAGAATCCTTTGGATTACCTGTCTGTACATATATTAAGGTCCCATTGCCGATACCTACAGTAATAATGTCAAAGTTAACATTCCGTTGAATTTATTCGAAATACTTTTACCGATTTCTTAAGAATGCAATAATTCTGCTTATGGAATACACCTGTAACATTCCAAAGAATGTTAAATACACATTTTATGTCTATCTAGATGATCTTATCATATTTAACAAAGATGTGCAGAGCCATTTAAAGAAACTACGAGAAGTCTTCACAAAGCTCCAGATAGCTGGATTGAAAGTAAAACTTTTGAAATGTGGATTCTTAAATCTAGAATTCAATTTCTAGGTTACGTAGTGTATGGCAACGGTATACACACCGTAAATGGCAAAGTAAAAGCGGTGAAGCAATATCCTTGTGTTACGAATGTAGACCAATTTCGAAGTTTCCTAGGATTATCAGGATACTATCGTTCTTTCACTGAAGGCTTTGTCAAGTTAGCCACTTGCTAAACTCCACAAGAAAGATGTAGTATATAAGTGGAGCAAACAACAAGGGGACAATGTTAATGCACTTAAGAGCGCCTTAACGAGCGCTCCAGTTTTAGCTTTGCCGGACTACACTAAACTGCATTTACCATGTGCATCGAAGCCTATGGACTAGGACTAGGGGCTGTGCTCCTGCAAACTGACAATAGAGGAAAGTGGCGGGTGATAGCATACGCCAGTCGTCCCCTCAACGACGAGGTAGCAGTTATTCAGCAACTCACTATATCGCTCACTAAAAACACAACAAGAGTCAATCTCTCAAACTGTGATTCCTACGTCACTATAGGAAAACATTCCCACCTCATGATGCACCGCATGCAGGCCATACAGGGTGAGACAGATCTCTAAAAAAATAATATTGGAAGACTATGAGGACCGACATCGAGCAACACATAGCTAAGTGTTTATCTTATGCACAACACAACGGAACAACGATGGACCCCGCTCCAATATTGGAATACCCAACACCAGAACGTCCATGGGATATGGTCGCAATCGATTTATTACAACTCCCAAAAAGCCACCAAGGTTATAACTACATTTCTCATTCAGAAAACTTTCCATTTGAACCCAATCTCAGTGGTCACCATGTCAAGTTATAAGCTTTGTACCCTGTTATGCAATTTTATCAAGGAAATCCTACAAATTATACATTGTTATAAGATCCTCGTCAAGCTGATTGAAAAGCTCACCGTAAATAACATCATATTAACATTATGACCCGTTTGACGAAACCTTGATTTATATTAATAGAACTAACTGTTTTTTGTGTTATTCAATTCAACATCCCACATAGTTTATATAGGATGACTCTTATTAACTTGTGGCAACAGCTTGACGAACCATATTTTGTACAGTTGGCCAGAAAAAATAAACTATCTTAGTGTGGGGGAAGAGTGAACTGTACAATGCTACAAGTGAAGAGAGAGAACCTCGCTTCTCGGTATCTTTAGCCGTCCTCACTTTGTTCACTTCACATTATTACACACGTATACATATAACATATATGTATATACCTGGAGGGTGTATTTCTTTGTATATTTTGTGAATATTGATTTATACAATTAATTTAACAAATTGTATTAGTTATGTTACATGAATGTTTATATAATTCAAAGTGTATACTTCAAGTGCTAAGAAAACCAGAAAGTCCAATTTGTCCACAAAAGGTCAACCAAGAAGCAGTCAATTTTGATCGACCTTACATCATATAGTACTCAGTCCATGTGGGGAGGAGCGTCCATCATATAGTACTCAACCCTTGTGGGGAGGAGAGTCCATCATATTGTACTCAACCCTTGTGGGGAGGAGCGTCCATCATATGGTACTCAACCCTTGTGGGGAGGAGCGTCCATCATATTGTACTCAACCCTTGTGGGGAGGAACCTCCATCATATAGTACTCAGCCCCTGTGGGAGGAGCCACCATCATATAGTACTCTGCCCTTATGGGAAAGAGCCTCCATTATATAGCACTGAACCCGTGTGGGTAGGAGCCTCCACCATAATGTATGGTAGGCAGCAAACTTTTCTCTCGTCTAATGAACTGGAAAGTTACTCCTAACTTATGGTCATACTTGTGGCGGCGAGGCAAGGCGACGTTACCCAAGATATTCTCAAGGATGTTCACATGATAAGTGTGTCTGGCATTTTGAGGCTCCCCAAAAAATATTAATCTCAGATACTGTAAGATGTGTTGGTTCCCGATGAACTACTGTCTGATGCTCAGGAGTGATGAATAAAACTACAGCTGATATAAAAGACATAAAAGATAAAATTACATAACTTATAACTTCACTGAAGTACAGACGCAGCAAAGTTTTTCTTCCCATCATGTGGCACTAATTCTGTTTATTAATTAATTCGTTAACTTAACAAATAACTTACTTTCTTGTTAACAAAGTTACAAGTGAATACTATTTTTAATAAGATACTGTACATGTAATACATATAAATTATAATTTACTCTATTTACATAACGACTTTTCATTAAATTTGCTGACAACATATTAGTATGGTTAATGTACGGTTGCGCGGCATTTCGACACACAGTGGCGCCGGTTGAAACATTCCGTTATGTCTCTTAGCACATACTTATGTTGAGTGGTGGGTCTTGTCATTCTTGCTGTATGGCGACACGACAGTCAACATCACACCATATTCTTGTGTCTACAAACAACACACAGCCTCGCGGCTACTCATATTCTAGAGAGCCCATTCTTTCACTACAAGCCACACCGGTAACATGCATCTCCTAGCCTCCTGTTCAAGTTACCGAGTTACAAGTCTAATTTTATATCAATGAGTCTATCTTCCCTCTCAAACTTACCTGAAGAGAGCATAATAGGCACAAGAGAGTAAAGTACAGGTATGTCTACTAGATCGCTTTTGGGTCATAGAGTTAACTGCTCAACTAATACTTCTATCAGAACACCGGACTACTGGACAGTATTACAAGTACTAAACTTACATACAACAGCACCCAATAAACACCAGCCTACATTTAGACAAATATTTTAGATTCCTTTGACAATTTCGAGGAGATATTAAACAAGGTCAGAGTCATGAGGGCTTACCAGAAAACCCTTATACCTACCGTGTGTTCTCCCACTTTCTCGTCATAGGTGAACGGCTCGTTGAATTCAAACTCACTGGTGTTTGTGTCATTAATTGCTCTACCCATCGCCCTATCCATCACTTCAGGTTAACGTTTGCCCTCTAGTCTGACTGATCCTTTTCATGGCAGAAAATCCCAGTTGAGGAGCAGAGTGAAGGTATGAGCAGGTTGGTGAAACGTCCCTCCCGGCCACAGTTAAAGGTTTGCTCTTTAAACAGTAGACGATAAACGTTGTCAAATCTAATTGACTACAGATACGGGCTTCAGTTCGTAAGCATCACGAATTTCAAACAACTTCCCCGGTCGAGTTAGTTATTAGGAGAGTGTATTTGTCCGACAGTAGCACAGCACATACAGTACTTGCTGGCGTCGAGCGCTGTATTTAGATCTTAAGTCCAAGTAATGCTAAGAAATTTAAATAGCAGTTGGCAAGCCATACTACAAAGAGAAGAGATCTTAGGGCAGAAATGGCTCTTTGAAGAGACGCCAGAAGAATAAAAAAGACTGGAGACGACCAGTTGCCAGATGTACAAATTAAATTAGTAAATCTAGAGATACTTACAGAACACCGACACTAAAGACGGAATACTGTGAAAGCATATGGGGAAGTCTTCACTCAGCTGCTCTCTCTCACTTCCTTAAAATCTTTGATAATCCTTCAATAATCACGATCTTATACTCGTTCATAACTTTACAGTTCTCACTACCTATTTTTAAGATGACATAGAATTTACTCACGGAAGCTGTCAATCATTGGATACAACTAAAGAGAAAGTTATTCCTATATCCAACAAATCATTATTTACCACTATATCCGTGAACACAACTGGCGTTCATCCATACTTGACAACAGAAACAACTAACGAAGTATTAAGAAAGTGGCCTAATTGACATAAGTAATTACATTTACAGGCCAGGCCAGGCCAGGCCAGGTCAGGCCAGACGCTCATAACGGAAAAGAGCATTTGATTAATCTTTTGTTGCCTAAAGTGAGACCATACACGTGATAGCAGCCTACGGAAGGGTTTCATCTATTCACTCCTTAATTAACCTTTTACAGTCTAAATTGTGCCCGACTAAGGCAGCAGCTTCAACAAAGACGCCGACCTAAAAAAAAATCAGAGGTGAGAGAGAGTCATTACCACCACAGTTGGCTGATGTACATCTCTGGAGAAAAAAAATACAAATTTTCCGCTTTTTGCCACCAAGAGACAGTTGAAGAGTTTTGACGACGTCATACCTGTGGCGTCGTCTGCCATGTTTACAAGATGTCGTCTGCCATGCTATGCTTACAAGATGTCGTCTGCCATGTTTACAAGATGTCTTTTGCCATTTTTACAAGATGTCGTCTGTCATATTTACAAGATGTCGTTTGCCATGTTCACAAGAAGTCGTCTGCCATGTTTACAAGATGTCGTCTGCCATGCTTACAAGATGTCGTCTGCCATGTTTGCAAGATGTCGTTTGCCATTTTTACAAGATGTAGTCTGTCATGTTTACAAGATGTCGTTTGCCATGTTCACAAGAAGTCGTCTGGCATGTTTACAAGATGTCGTCTGCCATGCTTACAAGATGTCGTCTGCCATGTTTACAAGATGTCGTTTGCCATGTTTACAAGATGTCGTCTGCCATGTTTACAAGATGTCGTCTGCCATGCTTACAAGATGTCGTCTGCCATGTTTACAAGATGTCGTTTGCCATTTTTACAAGATGTCGTCTGTCATATTTACAAGATGTCGTTTGCCATGTTCACAAGAAGTCGTCTGCCATGTTTACAAGATGTCGTCTGCCATGCTTACAAGATGTCGTCTGCCATGCTTACAAGATGTCGTTTGCCATGTTTACAAGATGTCGTCTGCCATGTTTACAAGATGTCGTCTGCCATGCTTACAAGATGTCGTCTGTCATATTTACAAGATGTCGTTTGCCATGTCCACAAGAAGTCGTCTGCCATGTTTACAAGATGTCGTCTGCCATGCTTACAAGATGTCGTCTGCCATGTTTACAAGATGTCGTTTGCCATGTTTACAAGATGTCGTCTGCCATGTTTACAAGATGTCGTTTGCCATGTTTACAAGATGTCGTCTGCCATGTTTACAAGATGTCATTTGCCATGTTCACAAGAAGTCGTCTGCCATGTTTACAAGATGTCGTCTGCCATGCTTACAAGATGTCGTCTGCCATGTTTACAAGATGTCGTTTGCCATGTTTACAAGATGCCGTCTGCTATGTTTACAAGATGTCTGCCATTTTTACAAGATGGCGTCTGCCAAGTTTACAAGATGTTGTTCGAACATTCTTGGATGGTATCATGATTTTGAAAAGTGTTAATAAAATAAATAACTTACAATGGCAACAACTCTCCTCCCAAGGCTTAAATTACATATACTATTGCTTAAACAACAATATCATCTGCAAAACTTTATTAAATTTGTGAGATAAACACAACCTCAGTATTCAGATATGGGGGCGACAGCAGCGATTGTAACTGTCTTCCTCATTGGTCTACAGCAAGTCATTAGTTGATTGGTTGGACCGTGTTCACCTCAAGCTCCCGGAGTAGTTTTCACCTCAAGCTCCCGGAGTAGTTTTCACCTCAAGCTCCCGAGTATGTTCACCTCAAGCTCCCGGAGTAGTGTTCACCTCAAGCTCACCGGAATAGTGTTTACCTCAAGCTCCCGGAATAGTGTTCACCCCAAGCTCCCGGAATAGTGTTCACCTCAAGCTCCCGGAGTAGTGTTCACCTCAAGCTCCCGGAGTAGTGTTCACCTCAAGCTCCCGGAGTAGTGTTCACCTCAAGCTCCCGGAGGAGCGTTCACCTCAAGCTCCCGGAGTAGTGTTCACCTCAAGCTCCCGGAGTAGTGTTCACCTCAAGCTCACCGGAACAGTGTTCACCTCAAGCTCACCGGAACAGTGTTCACCTCAAGCTCCCGGAGTAGTGTTCACCTCAAGCTCCCGGAGTAGTGTTCACCTCAAGCTCCCGGAGTAGTGTTCACTTAAATATCTTTATGAATATTGTCTTCGGTCGGCTCGTGTTAGTTCGTACTTTCATATCTTGGTTGCTGTGTGCAGGAGGGAGGCTCAGCATTACAATAATTCATTGGTCTTCCTATGTTGTTTAGAATTTCAATTTGAGTAAAAAGTTAGAAATATTCTTCATGTTACCTCACGGCAAAACTGTTAGAACTATTTTCTCTGCAATTGCTTTATTTAATTCATATTTTCCTTCGCCGACGATCACGGATGAATTTAATGGCCAGGACAGGCACTTGACCTCAAGAATAATTGTTATTCCTAAATCTACTTCCTTTTTTAATTTTCAACTTTATTTGCTTTTTTTTTAAGATTCCCTATAAGACAAAGCATGCTTTCTATACATGTCTGTACTCTTTCCCAAGCTGTGACGCAAATAAAAAGTAACAAACAGATTCAATACCATAGTAAGACACCTACAGGAGACAAAACCCAGAGACGTAGATGGATCAGAATAGACAAGACTGGCAGGAAGCGTTCTCCTTTATACTTACAAAATAAGTATAAAGTTTAGCGAGTCTCAAAATCGTGTAGACTCAGGATATCTAGTAAATATTTAAGTAGACGGCGACAATATGTTAAGTGGCCTGGGATCAAGGGGACCGTGGCTTACCTAATGTAAATCGTTGAATAAACAAAACAAACTAAAGCGACTCTTGAGTGACGACGATACGAATACAGTACGGTTATGTTTATAAAGTAATTAAAGGTGTTTATTATAATTATGTTATCAAATAAGTGAAGATTTTGTTTCAGGAGCAAATTGGACCAGTCTACACTTAAGGTGAATCGGTTAATTTTCACAGTGACTTTCATTATAAAAACACTGGGATTTATGTTTATAGATGAGGCCGATAAATTGCTTTACCATTTGTACAAGTGAGTTAAGACGCGGGGCCATGGTTTACAGAACGTAACCTCGCCTTCCGAAATGTTTTGGATTCGTTCTAAGAGAGACAGATTGCCCCATTTTGGACTCCATCAAGAATTTAAAAGCTACCATGCAAGATTTTCACTCATGTCAAGGCTTTTTTTTTTTTTTTTTTTTAACGTTTCACTGACATAAAGTATTGTCACTATGACCACCAGCCAACCCCATATAACAAAGGCCAGAGATGAAGAGTTAGTTGACTTAGTAAATTGGTTTTTAAACACTAAATGACAAGTGTTTTCAGAGTATCTTTTGGGAGATACGCTGAGTTATGACCAGTTTGGGTGTATACTGTAGTTTATCATCAGCACTCCAGCACAACATGACTGATTACGACCAAGCTAGCTCAGGAGAATCTTTAATTCCCGGAGAAATCATTACAGTATATATTTTCGAGGCAGTTTTAGCAAGTTTTTACTGAGTAAAATATTTGATGCCGTCACAAGGTAATGTCCAAATCCGTATGACCAATGAGGCACAGAGCTAGGGTGGTTGGTTATGTTGCAGATGACACAGAGCCAAGCTGGTTGGTTGGGGCACAGATGACATGGCACAAATTGTGGCTGGCGTTGATGTACAGAGGCCAGAAATCACTTATCCAGCTCCCGTGTAGTTCATGAAGGTCCGTTGGCAGTTCACACACGTTCCCATTCTCACTCTCGTGTTATCCACTATATACTGAACAGTTACAAGCATATATTCAAGCGTCTAATATCTCAACAATGGTTTATACTCTCATTGTGTAAAGTTATTATTACCGTTCGATCTTGAATCCAGTGTTGATATATTTCTTATATCGAGTCTTAAAAAACTTTACCTTCGCTTTCACAAAGACACAAAGAATAGGCAATCTATTATGTTAAATCACAAATGACATTAAATCATTCTTGTGTAAACAATGGAAATATAAATTGTTTGACGGATTATCTGGCCAATATTTAAGTGGAACAATCTTAAGACTCATTGTTCATTAAATAAAACGATAATAAAACATATACAGATGACCTTAAAGAAAAACATAAGTTAACTGTTTTTCTTTAAGATGCTTTTTTTTGCCACATAAAACAGGTAATAAGACATTCATATAGTAACATCAGTATGTTTACCGTAAACACTTATGTGATAACAATGCACCTAGTGTGGTTAAAATAACGTGATAAACATTGATATTTCTCATATAACTGAAAACAGTAATTTTATTGGGAAAAAATATCTGGTTAGGGTATGTTTCAAAATATCTTGAGCAATTAAAATGTTCTTATACTCTTATTTTTCTTCGTAATTAACACTAAATAACTCTTTGTTATATTGCCCAAAATCGACCAGCATTCCTTAGTACTCAGATACAACAATCACAAAAAATAACTAAAATAAAATAAACATGCGGAACCGAGATACTTATTTCAACCAATTATAACTGTACTCAGAACTTTCAAATCAGTTTCATTTAATTTCTGTCTATTTTGTTCCATTTTTGTTCAATTTCAATTATTTTTTTTTTGTAAATATTTATTCTTGATTTATTTTAAGACTAAAGCGACACAAAACACATATTTGGACCCATCGTTATCATATCAATATAAAGTTAGGTAGTAGACCAGAGAGGATGTTGGAGAAATAACTCGATTTTTTTACCTTTTCTTTTGGCGTTGCTGAGGTCACGAATCTCTGGTAAAGAAAGCTCGGGTGGTCTTTACTGCCTGTCTCTCAGAACCATAAATTTAATCTCTTGTTCCTTACCTTGACTTAAAGACATTAGTGGCTTTACACCTTGACATCATGTAGAGTGCGGGATGTTGGATACTTAATGAGATGAAGCGAATGAAGGTAAACTTGCTTATTTCATTCACTAGCGAATAATGGCGTCTAATAGTCAATCAGTTGAGGGTAACAGTGGCTTGACAGGGTGATAATATATGATCATTTGGTGTCTTAGGGTGATAATGTGACTGAGAGAAAGTTAATGGTGAGGGGGTAATGGAGGTGGAAACGGCAAGATGATGAGGTGGAGAGGATGATGATGATGGTGAAGAGATAGTGAGGGAAGTGGGCGCTGGATGATGACGGTGGAGAGATAGTGAGGGAAGTGGGCGCTGGATGATGATGGTAGAGAGATAGTGAGGGAAGTGGGCGCTGGATGATGATGGTAGAGAGATAGTGAGGGAAGTGGGCGCTGGATGATGATGGTGAAGAGATAGTGAGGGAAGTGGGCGCTGGATGATGACGGTGGAGAGATAGTGAGGGAAGTGGGCGCTGGATGATGATGGTGGAGAGATAGTGAGGGAAGTGGGCGCTGGATGATGATGGTGGAGAGATAGTGAGGGAAGTGGGCGCTGGATGATGATGGTGGAGAGATAGTGAGGGAAGTGGGCGCTGGATGATGATGGTGAAGAGATAGTGAGGGAAGTGGGCGCTGGATTATGACGGTGAAGAGATAGTGAGGGAAGTGGGCGCTGGATGATGATGGTGAAGAGATAGTGAGGGAAGTGGGCGCTGGATGATGATGGTGAAGAGATAGTGAGGGAAGTGGGCGCTGGATGATGATGGTGAAGAGATAGTGAGGGAAGGGATGACGAAATAGTGAATGAAAGGAAAGTTACAACGAAGAAATATTAAAGGTGGAAAAGGAAACCGCGTGAGGAAGAAAAGATGGTGAAGGTGAGGTTGGAGATAGTGAGAGTAAGGAGGGTGTAATGGTGAGGAAAGTGAGGGAGAAAGGATAATACAAATCCTAAGGCAGGAGGATGAAAGAGAGGGAGAGAGGGAGAGATGAAGGATGGTGCAGATGACGATGTGGAGGAGGAAGAATGAGAGGGACGGAGAGAAAAAATCGTGGGAGGAGGAATGAATAGGGGAGATCGTGTGTGTGTGTGTGTGTGTGTGTGTACAAAAATGCATGGGTATGTGGACATATGTATGAACGTCTTTGTGTGTGCTTATGTTAGTGAGGGTTATATAATTATAGAAGTGTGTGTGTGTGTGTGTGTGTGTGTGTTTGTCAATACTTTTGAGTTAGCCCGACTGCAAACCGAGGCAGACAAGCGCCAACGCCGGGAAGACGCCGCCGCCGCCCCTCCCACACTAGATGTAGCCCTCCACACGTGCAACGAATGTGGAATACCCTGCGGGTCCCGTATCAGCCTTTTTAGTCACCTCAAAACTCAACAACCTAGGTGACATCCTTAATAACTTATACCATTGTATCATAGCTGGGTGATTGTCATACTCGATTCCGAGTGACAGCAAAGTAGTAGTAGTGTGTATTAATGCATTTGTGTGTGGATATGACTATAGAAGTCTTCCTACAAAGAGTAAACCATTGAATATATATAGTGTTCAGTTCCAGGGAAGATTAATATAAATTTTCGTTCACGCCCAAACGACTCATTTATTATCGCGCCTTCAAGTGTGGAACAGCGCTGGAGTGGCCGTATCATCGAGCGATAGAAGAGCGGCGAGGCGTTTGGCCAGACAAAGCCCTTAAGAGTTTACTTATTTCATAATTACATATTTGTAGTGACAAAGGAATACCCATATATATGTTAGTAAGACATCGACTATTCTTTCATAAAATATAAATTTGAAAGAAACTACGTCTTGTCAACCACCAGACTGGGAGAGTCCTGGGAAGTGGCAGGTATACAGTTACCATTCACCTGTCAGTGGAGAGAATACCTACAAACGCTTCCATATCAATCGTCTAGTCTTTAATCTCTAAGTTGAAATATTATTGTTTACTTCCCATATACCTTCACGTATCATAAATGTGGTGAGATGCATTACACTAGAAACTTTTACTAATGGTTCTGTGCAGACAAACACAGGTACAACAGGTTGTGCAATTGTAATATATAAAGAAAAGATGAAAATGTCAGACATGCAAAGGCTGAACAACTAGGCCAGCACAACACAAACTGAACTAACTGGAATCTAATTAGCTACAGACTACCTTAAAGGAAATGGAGGTGGGGTGATATTCTGTGACTCTCAAAGTGCTTTGAAATCAATGAACCGCCCGTCAGGTTCTATGTCTAAAGTTGTGTGTGATATTAAAAGAAAAATGATAACTGCCAAAGAGAACAACTCTTGTATCGAATTTGTTTGGATTCCGTCCCAGGTTGGAATTAGGTATCATGACCGTGTTGATAGACTCGCCAATGAGGCATGCAAGAAAGAAAATGTTGACCTTGACCTTGGCCTGTCCAATACTGTAATTAAAAACATTCAAGTCAGCATCATGAACTCTGATCTAGAAGAACTGAGAAATGCAGAGATACCTGGTAGTTGTAGCATTTGTAAATATGACAAATTTTGTGACAAGACGTACCAGTATGGCCAGCATAAGAACAGAACTAGACAATGTGATATAGTTGTGGCCAGAAATAGGCTGGAATACAGACACATCTGGCAAGTTAGTAACGCTGTACCCATACCGGAACACTCAGCATGTAAACTTTGTGATAAACCTTTAAATCATACACTTTAACACTATATTATTGAATGTGACACTGTCAAAGACATCAGGCCACCTGGCTTATTGTAGCATGAACTTTGTAATTACTACATTGAATCAGGGGTGCTTGAGGACATTCTTTCTGTTTAACCAGAATTTGCTAGCCCACACTGATTAGTCTTCAATTAGAATATGATGTCCAATGTATATGAACCACTGTCCTGCATGGCAGTGAACTGTGATAATCACCCGCATGAGTCTGACCTATATATAACGCTTCTGCGCTTCACCTTGCACAGGATGTAAGGGGGTGCCCAATAAACTAGCCCCCTCCGGGGCAATCTGTAAAAAAAAAAAAAAAAATATCTGTTAATGAATATGATGTATTTCTTTGTGTACGAACCTCTGTCCTGCATGACAGTGAACAGCGATATCAAGCCACATGAATCTGACCTATATATGCTGTTAATTAATAAGATTTATTCCTTTGTGTATGAACCTCTGTTCTGAGTGGCAGTGAGAACTGATACCACCCTCAGTGTCAAGACCTGACTGAATTACTCAGACTAGACAAACTGTACTTCAAGCTTTGTCAATAAATTTTAAACCAAAAACTCAGCACCACGTAGCATTCTCTCACTGCCACGTAACATTCTCTCACTGTCACGTAACACTCTCTCACCACCACATAACACCTACCGCCCTCCCACAAGTAACACCCTCTCCTTTCCCTCACCCCACCACAAGTAACACCTGCCTCCCTTGCACAAGTAACAATCCCTCCCACCCCACACCACATCACAAGTTACACCTCCCTCACTCCCACAAGTAGCACCCCCTACACCCCTCCCTCACACTAATACTCACCTCTCTCCCACACTCGTCCCCACCCACACACCCATGGAGAAACACGGGGCTACAAGGCGCCCTCAAACCCCGTGTATTTTAAATTAATCCTTCCGGTGTTATGGAGTTATGAGAAAATAAAATTATTTAATTTACCAAAAACGTACAGTCACTCATAAAAGTTCGTGGGGGTCTCCGTTTGTGTGGGTGAATCCCATCCACACCCCTTTCTGGACGACAGGTCTCTGGGCACGGGACAACGCACACACAAACATTCACGGTGAAATTGTTAGAAATGAGTGTGTTCAATTAAGATCTGTTTGACAGGAATATTTTTCCCTGCAAATATTGTGTTATGTTATATAATGTTTACACATTTGCATTTGTGTGACAGCATACGAGGGTAAAAATTGTCATGGACAATATGACCACAGTCCTCTGTTACCTGAACCATAAGACGCTTCGATATGTGAAGACGAAGCAATACGATAGAGGGAGAGTGGAGGAGGTTTTGCCAGGTGGAGACTAGAGACGAGAGGGGTCAAGTGTTTAGCTGCCGCTCCTTTAATTCGAACGATTACTCTCTATAAATGGCTTGGTGTATTTGCTCCAGTAGACTGTTGCCTTAGACTCGGGACTGTTCCTTTACGACGTTAGCCAACCCCTTCAAAGCTCATTGTTTCGAGTCTTCGTCTACTACGAATGCTTTATTACCTATTATTCAGAATGAGTTTGCATTGGATATATAGAGGAATATATGAAGAAGATGTATTATACTACGTTAATGGTAGATACTGTCTGAGTTGAGCTCTTAACGGTTTACAATATTATTCATGTGGATACGAAGCAAATTTTCGAACGGATTAGAATGCACCTCGACCTGCACTACCGTCGTCTCTGCTGCTTAATTAATGCTTGGGAATCAAAGGAGCTCTAACCTTCATATCTTATCATATAACACTGAATGTGTAACCTGATTATGATTAACGATAAAAACTGACTGACAAACAAAATCCTGTCTGACCTATTTACGTAAAAGACAGTTCTG
The DNA here is from genome assembly GCA_958450375.1 of Homarus gammarus. Lineage (NCBI taxonomy): Eukaryota > Metazoa > Arthropoda > Malacostraca > Decapoda > Nephropidae > Homarus > Homarus gammarus. The sequence continues at coordinate 734,397 of CAUDMG010003218.1, read as the reverse complement.
CCATGTGTACGTTGTCACATCGCTAGACACAGACTCGCTGTCCAGAAAGAGGTGAGGACTGGACTGGCGCGCACACACACACACACGGACCCCCTACGAAATTTTATGAGTGACTGTACATCCGCGATAAAAGGACCCGCCATAAACTAGGTAATTACTATTTTGTACGGAGGAAGTTATACCTCTTCTCGGCCACACCACACAGCCTCCTCCAGCTGCTTCTGATGTTGTTGGTGCTGCTCTTATTGATGATGTTACTGCTGTTATTGATGCTGTTCCTGTTGCTGTTAATGCTGCTATTATTAATATCGCTAATGACGCTACTGTTGCCTCTGTTAATGACGCTGCTGTTGCCTCTGTTAACGGTGCGCTCACTCCTGTTTATATGCTGTTCTTCCTGTTGTGATGGTCCTGATTGTATTTTACTCTGCTCTAGATACTGTTGCTGCTTACTGTGCCTGTTGTTGATGTTGGTGTTATTGTTGATGTCGCTTTAACTTAACTTAACTTGACCTAACCAAGAAGCTAACGTTACCAGAGATCATTAATATAAAAAACACAATATTATCAAGGGTAAAACAGCCACAAGATGGTGAGTGAGTGAGGGAGGGAGAGTGAGAGAAGGGAAAGAGAGGGCGAAGGATAGTAAACAAGGGAGAGAAGGATAAAAAGTGAGCGAGGAAGACTAAGCGAATAAGAGAAGAGGAGGGAGGGAACAATAAAGACTGATGGTGAAGGGAATAAAGTGAGACAGTCGGCACATCTTCACTCCCATACTAACTCTTATCGCATCCCATGAAACATGTGATGTGGTAATTATAGAGGGAGAGAGAGATAGATAGGAATACAGGGGAAGAGAGATTGACAGAGGAAGTTTTAGTTTAACAAATTTATTGACAAAGCGTGGAGTACAATTTGACTATTCTGAGTAATTAAGTCAGGTCTTGACACTGAGGGTGGTATCACTTCTCACTGCCACGCAGGACAGAGGTTCAAACACAAAGAAATACATTATATTCATTAGTAGTATATATAGGTGAGAGTCATTTAGGTGATGTCACTGTTCACTGCCATGCAAGACAGTGGTTCATATACATTGGGCGTCATATTGTAATTGATGACTAATCAGTGTGGGCTGGCAAATTTTGGATAAACAGCAAGAATGAGAGGAAAGAAGGATGGGTGTCTTGTTTTGAATGGTCAGCGGCAAGATATTAGTGAGGAGATAAAGGGTGGTGGCGCAGATGTGTGTTTTTTAACTATACTCAGGACCGAGTGGGGGCAGTGTGTGGGATACCACACACACAATCACGTATGTCGGTTGTAACTGGAGAGAGTATTGCACCAGTTGAAATCAGTCACGGGGGCATTATCGCGAACCGAAGTGCCACGACACCTCCACATGGAGAGGCAGAGAACATAATGGTGAGAAGGTTTTGATGTCTGCTAGATAAAAGATCAGCGAGATCATTGTAATATCTGAAAACACTGATGTATTTATGTTCTTGCTCTGCTATTACCATAAAGCCAATCTACAGATTCTTGTAACAATAGAACCTCATTAGCAATGTCGAGGTAGGGAACGAATTTGCAAACAGCGATCACAAAGAAATTCGATTCCAGTTAGATTTTCAGGGCAGACGTAAGGAAAATTCCACTAAAGTACCAGATTTCAGAAGGGCAAACTTTGACAGTTTAAAGAGGCAGCTGAGAGAGGGGGTGTCGCGTTTGGCCGTGAACCTGACAGATGAGAACCGACCTGATAACGAGATCTGAGATTGCCGAATTCCACGACAATTTAAATAGTGAGTTACTTAATGCACAAAGGCAGAACATACCATACAAAAAACTCAGATCAGACAACAATGACCCTAAATGGATAAATAATTATTTAAAGAACATCATTGGCCAAAGGAAGGCTATAGGTAGAAGGATAAATCGTGGCGAAATTCACCTCCGGGACTATTATAGGGTATTGGCGAGTAGGGTTGAAACCGAGATAAGGAAAGCAAAGAGGAATAATGAGGTAAGGATAGCAAGGGAGGCGAAGACAAACCCCAAAGGATTCTACCAAATGTATCAAACTTAAACACGAGAAAAGATTGGACCAATACGGTCAGACTCCGGTGAGCTCACTGATAACGACGGAGAAATGAACAATAATTTGAATAAATATTTTTCAACAGTTTTCACCACCGAAAATTTAAACATGATACCCGAGGCACCGACTCTATTCAGAGATAGTGAAGAAAACAAATTAAGTGAGATACTAGTGACTAGTAACGATGTTAGTAAGCAAATAGACAAACTAAAGCCTAATAAGTCACCTGGTCCCGATGAGATATTTGCCAGAGTATTAAAGGAATGTAAGGAAGAGCTTAGTATGCCCTTAGCAAAGCTGTTTAACATGTCCTTAAAAACAGGTGTAGTACCAGAATCCTGGAGGATAGCGAATGTAATACCGATTTTCAAGAAGGGGGATAGATCACTATCCTCTAACTACCGCCCAATCAGTCTAACATCAATAGTAGGCAAATTACTGGAAGCAATCATTTCAAACTCTATTCGAAATCACCTGGAGAAACACGGATTGATCAATGATTCCCAGCATGGCTTCACAAGCGGACGTTCTTGCCTAACTAATCTATTAACATTCTTTTCATCAGTTTTCGAATAGGTGGACGAGGGGCTCAATTATGATGTGGTATATCTCGACTTTAGCAAAGCCTTCGACAGAGTCCCCCACGAAAGACTAATTACAAAGGTAGAAGCTCATGGCATCAAAGGTGACATCCTTAAATGGATTAGGGCGTGATTACAGGACAGGAAACAGCAAGTGAGCATTAATGGCACTAAGTCCCATTGGAGCAACGTCACAAGTGGAGTTCCCCAAGGCTCAGTACTTGGACCATTATTATTTATTATATACATAAACGACATAGATATCAGCATAGACAGCAACATAAGTAAATTTGCTGATGACACTAAAATAGGACGTGTTATCAAATCTGACGAGGACTCGGCAAAACTACAGGAAGATCTAAAAAAAATTTTCGAATGGTCTGAAAAATGGCAGATGAAATTCAATGTCGACAAATGTAAAGTACTCAGTATAGGAGATGTAAACAGGGAAACCAGATACCAGATGAACAACGATGCCATAGAGAAATCCGACTGCGAGAGAGATTTAGGAGTAATGATAAGTAGGAACCTTAAGCCAAGTAAACAATGTGATTTTGCTCGTAACAAGGCTAATAAAGTACTTGGTGTTCATACAAATGAGTGTTAGTTACAAGACTAGCGAGGTCATCCTAAAACTGTATCTTGCTCTTGTGAGACCACACCTGGATTACGCAGTTCAGTTCTGGTCACCGTATTACAGAATGGATATAGAATCCTTGGAAAGAATTCAGAGGAGAATGACAAGACTAATCCCGGGCATTAGGAACCTTGAGTATAGAGACAGGTTAAAGCATCTTAATTTGCACTCCCTTGAGAGACGTAGAGCGAGGGGCGACCTGATAGAGGTGTATAAGTGGAAGGCAGGGCTAAACAAAGGGGACATTACTAAGGTACTTAAACTATCCAACCAGGAGCGAACTCGTAACAATGGTTTTAAATTAGACAAATTTTGATTTAGGCGTGAAATAGGTAAACACTGGTTTGGAAACAGACTAGTGGATGAATGGAACAAGTTACCAAATATCATCATTAACTCGAATACGCTGAACTGCTTCAAACATATGTTGGATGCTTATATGAGCAATAGAGGTTGGGTGTAAACGGGACTGCCCAGTATGGGCCAATAGGCCCGCTGCAGTTTCCTCCATTCTTATGTTCTTATGTTCTTAAGAGCCATCCACCTAGAGCTCCTCAGTGCACTTGATGCTAATACTTTCCTTAATACGATAACGCATTAGGGTGTGTCATACGGAGGCGGATTTTTCTTTTTTGAGTTTGAAAAATCGGCCCATGGTATTAATGATGTAGTTCTATGTGCAGAACCATGTGATATCTTCAGATTTGAAAAGTTTTCATTTTTTGCTAGGTAAATTTTAACTTGAAATATTATGAAAATTCAGTATTCCCACCCTTTTACCAACACCACTAAATAGCTTATTTGAAGTAAAGTAAATGTATCAGGTTAATTTATTAGGAAGAAAATGATCCAGAATAGTGAAACGAATGATCTTGACACATTTATTAAATTTAATATTCCTATAGAAAACAAAATCATCAAATACAAAAACCGGTTTTACTACTACGATCCGGTGTTGCTGCACACCATAGAGAACATGTCTTTCTTGCTTCTGTTTCTACTCATCACCTCCCTGCTGACCACCTGAGCTCGGATGTAGCCTTCCCTCCTCTCCTGGCTGTACACGTGACTGCTGGCCTTGCTCACTTGCTGTACACAACGCTCTATACTCTGGGTGTGCGAGGGCCAGGCAGGGACATGCATGGGGTTGTCCAGGAAAGCTCTGACTTGAACATTGGTGAGGCTGCAGGTAAGAGGGGGCTCACTGCCAGCCTGGATGTTATCCAGATCTATGAGATCAGTGAGGGTCTTGGCACCTAGATTGACTTCAGGAGTCTTCCTGACCCTGAAGGAATCGTCACCAACTGATTCGTCATGCCCAGATCCTCTCATAAGTCTCATATCCAAGATCTTTTTGACTGCCACTCTTCTCTCCTCCTCATCCTTACTGCAGAGCATTGTCTGCAGAACTGCCTCGGGATGAGCATACCAGGAAGATCTCCTCACAGTCTGCTCCACAATCTGAACAACCTTCCTTGGCTGACTCCTCAGGAGCTCAAGCTGGAAGAGAACATGCCTCGGACCTTCGGAGAACGATGACTTGACTTTGGTGTTGAACCAATTTGGCAAGTAGACACTCACGATGAATTGGACAATAAGTCTCAGGTTGTGAAGCTGGTTCCCTTTCAGTTTATGATGAGCGACCCAAATTCTGCAGAACCTGAGAGCCGTTGTGAGCCACCTAGAATGTGAGACTGGACCTATCTGCAGGTAGGCAAGTCTATCAGGCATGACCCCAGTTTTGATGGCACTGCAAATCATGTAACCATAGTACTGGTCAGTACTCAGGTCGTCAATGACAGTATGTGCAAGCTCAACGAGTGGAGGGCCAACTGTGATTTTTTCAAAGCTCGGATTTATTTCTAACTCAGTGGCAGAGTCCAGCATCTTGCCAAGAGGACCAGACCATCTGTTGTTTGAAAGAGTCTTGCCATCCAGCTCCTGGATCAGATGTCTGAGTGGCAACTCATTGGTGTGGAGGTCACAAACAATCCAGACCAGCTTCCTCCCAATCTTCCGCTCTATCCACTGTATGACCCCCCCTTGCCACCCTGTGTTCGTGTTGGTGCTGTCCCCTCCAATGGCCTGCAGGGTCTGGTCTACGTTCCTCTCTCTGAGCCAGTTCACAATGTTATCTGCCACTATCTCAGCTGGTTTCCTGATGTCATCTTTCTCTGGAGTGAAATGCCACAAATACTTCCCTCCTGGTTCACTGCAGCAGGAGTAGTGTTCCTCCTTCACCATGGCAGGGAACAACTTGTCAGAATCTCCAACTTTCATGAACACTTTAGTGTCATCCCTTCTCCCATCAAAGAACAAACAATTGATTCCATTTTCTCTTATCCCCTTATCAAACTCCTCTTCTAGGTTACTGACAATTTTCTCCTGAGCTCTCCTTACTTTGTTATGATCTATCACCAGGTGAACATCATCAGGTGTTATCAAACCACCGTCAACCCGGCAGCTGTTGCTATCTCTGCAGTTTCTCTGAGACCAGTGTGGTGTCGCATGCTGGCCAGATCTATGCTCGGGATATCTTTCCTATTTCGAATGTTAAGCCTGGAAGGTTTGGGATCATTATTTTCTGGGTTCGGGACAAAGTCACCATTCTCCTGGTCAGCACTCGGATCAGCCATGGGGAAGTCATTAAACTCTGAATCAGCTTGACTCCAATCATCGGCCTTTTTTACCTCACCCTGGGCCTTCTCAAGTCTCTTTTCCTCGGCAACTCTTCTCCTCTTCTGTCTCTCTGTGGCAGCCTCCTGTCTCTTGGACTCCGGAATATCTTGGCTAGAAATCATGAGAGCCCCTATACTGCCAGTCTTCTCTCTCTGTGCTTTGACAAATGCCAGTTCGATCACAGGAATCTTCAGTTCACGCTTGCAAATACAGGAGATGTGGGCCTCGGATTTACAGTCACGATCGCATCCAAACTCAGGACAGAGAACAATTGGTCCAGTTGCTTGGCAAAGCTGTCCTTAACTGCAAGTTTTCCTCTCCCAAGAGAGATATCTCTTGCCTTTTCCCAACTGGCTAGCAGTCTCTCACTAATCTTCTTCTGACTTGTTATGACTGGAGGCTTGAACTGAGTGTTAGCCAGAGTGTACTGTGCCAAGACAGCTTTGGTCATATCACTGGCAATGTCTTTGTTTGTGTAAGTTCTTTGGTTCTTTTCACTGATTTGCCTTATTAAAACACCGTATCTCAAAGCATCTCTCAATGTAGGCAACTCTGACTTCAGGAGCTCTCTCCCAGACCCAAGATAGTGACTGAGATGGCTGGATTTTTGGTTCCTCGTCCTGACACAAGCAGCCATCGCAAATATTATCAACTTATAAATGCATCAGAATCTGAAACAGAAAAAAATATTGTTAGTTGGGATGTTAAAGAATGAAGTCAGAAAGCAATGTTCACTATTTAATTGTAATGCACTAATGCAGCTGTACGTTAGATTTTCGATAAATTTCACGCTAAAATTTACCTAGCAAAAGGTTGCAAAATATTGAAACTGAAATTATTTTCTGTTTATATACACTAAAATCTACCAAAAAAGTGATGGGCCATTAGTTTTAGCTGATCTTCCCTCCTATGACACACCCTAATAACGCATTTCTCTGCACGTAGGGGTGTACCAGAACGCATCCACTCAGATAACGAGACAAATATTGTCATAGCAGACAAGGAGTCAGTACTGCAGCTAGAATGGAGAACGGATTCCAAGGTTCGACATACACTATTGAAAAAAGATTAAGTGGGTTTTCAATCCACCCTACATGGGTGGCGTCTGGAAAAGACAAATCCGAAAGGTCAGAAGGGTCTTGCAAGCGGTAACAGGCTCACAAGTTAAGGATGAGGACCGGCTTCACACATTCTTTAGTGAGGTAGAGGCGATAGTCAATGGACTGCCCCTTACACCAACATCGGAAGACGTCAACGACCTCGAGGCGCTCACCACCGTTGCGTATCGTACGTGCAAGAACATTACCCTACTGCTAGTTAGGGGGCTAATCGGAAGGGACGACGAAGAACATTTATCAAAAGGGGGATGGAAGCCTGCACAGTTCCTGGTGGACCAGTTCTAGAAGTGAGTGTTAAAGGAGTACCTCCTATCTTTGCGACAATGCCAGAAGTACTTCAAGCAATTACGCAACTTTCGAGTACATGACCTTGTGATGGTAACAAGTCAAAACCTCGCCCGTAACCAGTGGCCACTAGGCCGAATAGTGGAGGCGAACCCTGGGGAGGATGGTGTAGTGAGACACGTAAAGGTGAGAATGTCTACACAAAGGATTCTGACGTGACCCTGAAAAATATATATCTATATGAAGGGAGCAACGAGTAAAACAAACACAAAACGGCAACAACTTACCGGTAGCACACACACATATAGTTACCTATACACATGCATTTGTTTATATATTGCCCTAACATAATCATGTAACCCTATGTATGAACATGTTGAGAATCTAGTTAGAATTGACGATGGGTATCACCGACCAACAGGGGGAGTCTTACCGCATCCCATGAAACATGTGATGTGGTAATTAGAGAGGGAGAGAGAGAGAGAGATAGGAAGACAGGGGAAGAGAGAGAGGAAAGAAGGATGGGTGTCGTGTTTTGAATGGTCAGAGGCCAGTTTATGAGCGAGACAATAAGGGGTGGTGGCGCAGATGTGTGTTTTTGAACTATACTCAGGACCGTGTGGGGGCAGTGTGTGGGATACTGTGGAGAGGCAAGGAAGTCTAGTTATGTGTGCCGGACACGACTTATAACCAATATCAAGCATCAGTGATTTAGTGTGACAGTTGATGACGGTGAAATCTACAGTTAGTCCTGTACTACCCCCTCTCCCTAAAAGTAAACAATTACCTCCCTCACCCTCTCCACCTCTCACGAGTGTAACGAAAGAGTAAGTTGGTACATAAAATATGTTATATTAAATTAAAGGACACATAAATTATTTGTTATACCATCATCCTAACACGCATCTTCACTATCATCTTCAGAAACGTCTTCACTATTATCCTCACTATCATCCTAAAACATAACTTTACTATCACCCTCACTATCATCCTAAGACACATCTTCACTATCACCATCAATATCATCCAAACTTACATCTTCACTATCAACCTGTTACGACCCTTGGTCTCCTAGGTTGTAACAATGCACAAATAAAATTTATCTTTGTACTATAGGTCCAAGGAATAGATCCCACCAAAATCATCGCCTCGTTACTATGAGGTATATTGAAATTCATTAAGTATATTTAATTACAAAATTTATATTAACAAACAAACAATAAAACAAATATATCAGTAATGCAAAAAAAAAATAAATAAAAAATAACTAAAAAATAAATCTGATCAAATAAATGACTCAACCGAGTGACAAAAATAATGAACATAAAAGTAAAGACTAAACACTTATTTAAATTAACAAAACCAAGAACAATGTAGTTATCCACCACACGTACCTCATAAATAAGTAAGTTATTTTCTTTACAGAAGGAGGACAAACTTGCAGTCGGAGTAGGGTTTTCTCATTGATCGATCGATCCATCCCCCACAATCTTCCCTTCTCTCTTTAACGGATCAGGCCGGGGGTCAGTGACTGATCGATCCATCCCCCACAATCTTCCCTTCTCTCTTTAACGGATCAGGCCGGGGGTCAGTGACTGATCGATCCATCCCCCACAATCTTCCCTTCTCTCTTTAACGGATCAGGCCGGGGGTCAGTGATTGATCGATCCATCCCCCACAATCTTCCCTTCTCTCTTTAACGGGTCAGGCCGGGGGTCAGTGATTGATCGATCCATCCCCCACAATCTTAGAGAAAAAAAAACACCTTCCCTTCTTTGTTTGACGGCTCAGGCCGGGGGTCAGTCATCGATCCATCCCCCACAATAAAGCAAATTCATATGCTTTGTTGATCACGTTGGGCATTAAAATAAACCGTTAATAAGTCCCTCTAACGACACTGGAAAAATGCTTCAGTTTATTTTCAACGAGTTTTAAATGAGAGCACTTATATTTTTTTCATCCCATTCGCGGTAATACAAACAATAACAGGATAAAATGACATGAGTTGACCTTTGAGCTATATTATTGGTCCTACATTTCAATACTGTTAATAAAACTGACGCCAATAATAATGCTCTACCTTATGTTCCTCATGATAAATACGGGAACTATAAGACTATAAGCAGGAGTTTTCAGCCCGGGTCTGCGTGAAGTAAGCCAGGTAGTACACTTTGATCTCCTCAATGCCATGTATGTATTATGTGGGATTTTATTTCTTATTAGACTTATCTTGCCGTCAAACTTCATGAAGCAGACGAACCCTTCAACTGACTGGTTACCCAAAAGAATTTGTAATAATAACGCAAAGTGGAGAAGTTGAGATGTATAAACGTTGGAGCTGTCTAGTGTTTCAACTGATGATTCCATAAACCATAAAATTATCTTAGTTGTGACAAATGACTTCCAGTTACATGTTTTCTTAATAGGAAAGAAAAACCGCATAATAGCATGGTAAATACATTTGTTGGAAATATTATATCGATTTTTTTTTATTTCTTGTGAATGCAACTAGACGCTTACTCAAGGTAAATCAAAGCAAACTATACTTTCCCAAGACTGCCTATGGAGGGTACTGAATAAACTCGTGTAAATCTCACTCTCCCACGGCTTCTGCCAGGGACACTGCATCTCGTTATGTTTAAGGCAATAATTGTGTCAATTGGTTCGAAATTTACTCTGCCAAGATAACGGTTCACGAGCAGGATTTCCATTCGTTCGAGTGCTATTTAATTTCTCTTTTACAACTACCGTCACCAGTTATGCTCCTTTTCTCATACACCAAATTTTCCACTTATTTTCGTTATCTTTTTGACCGCCATAATTTTCATTTTTAGTGTTCTTTTATTTAAAATGTATTATTATTTCCGCCTCTACAGCATTAAAATCTAAACCAAACACTGGAGAACGCGCATGCGTGCGTGGTGACAACAAAGGCTGTAAGAGACTGCTCCTTAAAAGTCGTATTTCTGACGAATTCAACGAGTCTACTAATCCCAGCCTGTGCAGACAACTATAATAAGACCCAGTTATCAGCACAGTGGCATCTATTTTTTTTTTTACTTTTGAACTTTGTCATTTTTGGGAGATAAAACATCTGGTCCTACCACCCGATCCCCCTGGGCAAAGTTTTTCAAGTTTGCGCATGCACAATGTGATAGTGTGACGTTGCAGTGACGTCATTACCCCTCCACATGACTGCAGTGTTGCCAACGTGCCCTATGCCCGCTTTTAAACGCTCCCGTTCGTTGGAAACGGCGGCAGTAGGTGACAGTGATGCTGATGACTTTCTTCTTGAAGACAAGTCAAAGAAGAAGAAGAAACCACAAAAGTCAGGGTCTCCAGCAGGGGCCGGGGCCACGGCCCCACCTCGCACCCCGTCTGGGGCTGTAGAGGTTGGCCTCCTCCTCCTGTCATCGGGGTCCCCAAGTGAACTTACATGTGGCTCAATGACCGATGGACATAGGGGATTCCCTTTGTCTCCCTGCCCCGTCGCGCCTTTGTTGTCTCGCCTTTCCTCGGGACTTGCCTCTGAGCACACAGACGACCTGGTTCTTCCGTCACTGCTCTCCACTTCAGGACTCAACACTTCGCCTCCGCCGAGGTTCCACAGCCGTGATTAGTCACCACACAAATGGACGAGACGGTACTCCTGCTCACTCAGGTGGGCTTTCCTGCTCCCCAGGGGGAGGTGATGCTGAAGTTCACCACCATCACCCCAGAAACTCGTCGTACCAAGATAATGGTTCGCCTTGTACCCTGGGAGATCCCTATCGACGATCTTCGCCCTCTTCTCCCACAACTACTGGACATGGAACGCCGCATCAACCCGGTCTCCAAACGTCCATCCAACGAACTCATCGGCTGGTGGGTGGGCCCCTTCCCTTCGAAGGTGAATGTAGGACCAATTCACAACTGTCCTCTTGACCGATTTATCGGAACCCCGAAAATCTGTGGTCGTTGCCAATCGTGGAAACACCGCACCTGGGAGTGTACGAGGATGGTCGCCTGCGGTTTCTGTGCAGGTCCTCACGACACAGTGGAATGCAAATCGAAAATTCAGAAAAATATCCCAGTTATTCCACGGTGTGTCAATTGCCATGGCAGTCACCTCGCCTGGGATGCCAATTGCCCACGGCATCCTGGCACTCGCCCGGGGAAAACTTACCTTGTACCACCGCCCTCGTCTCTGACGAAGCCCCTGTCAACCAAACCTCACTCCTATCCACCACTGCCTCTTTCATCCACCAAGGATTTCCCATTGATTTCCTCTCCTCTACCATCCCCCCTACCACCCATCCTTTCTCCCCTCCCACCCTCTCCCTACCGTTCTTGGAACAAGGTCGTTGCCGACCCTGCCACACAGTCACCACCACCTCCTGCCCACCTGCTGTCTCTCACCAGCACCACCACCTCTTACTCACCTGAACCCTCACCGTCCCTCTCCGTCGCTACCACCACCACATGCCCAGTCGGGCCCTCGGCAATCCTTGCCGCCACCTCCAGCTCCTACACAGGTACACCAAGTTGGTTCTATGGAAACAATCACTCTCCGTCTGGATCGCCACTCCAAGCAAATCAACCTTCTCTCTGTCCAACTCGACTTGTTTGTGAAAACAATTGCGACATTGCAGAGGTAACAACAACTCATTCTGGACACCCTGACCCATTTGTCTCAACAGAATTTGGTACCTCCTCTGGAGCCCTGTCTAGCCCCTCCGACTCATCTCACACCGGAGGCCGTTCCCTCCTCTTCTTACAATGGAACATCCAGGGACTTAGACCTCGCCGGACAGACCTCGCCCAGTTTGTGCTCTCTCATCAAGTTGATGTTGCTCTACTTCAGGAAACCATCACAAACGATGTTACTCCACTCCGCCTCTCTGGCTATACTGTTTACACCCTGCCTCGATACCGTGGGCAGGCTCGTGGCCTCCTCACCCTTGTGCGTAACACCATTCCATCTGTTCGTCTTCCTTCACCTGACTCACATGGACCCCCGTCTGAATTACTTTCTGTCTCCCTTACTCTTGGTGACCGGACCCTTCGTGTAGTCAATGTTCATTTCAAGAGTGATTCTCTAGACCCCCAGGTTCTTCACGACCTCCATGATGGGGTTCCCACTATTGTTCTTGGCGACTTTAATGCCCGCCATCCCACTCTTACTCCGGATCATCCCACTCCATGTACCCTTAACGGATCACATCTCTCACAGTTTCTTAATGGGGATGATGATGTTCGCTTTCTTTGTCCTGACGATCCTACTCGCCTCCCCCATAGTTTCCTTGATGTTGGCTTACTATTGAACGGTCATACCTCCTTTCATCCTACCGTCTGCACCGAGTCTGCTCTGTATAGTGACCATCTTGCCGTTACTACCCATCTCCAGGCTCTCCTTCTCTGCCCCTACATCAGATCCTTATCGATTCCCTCGCCTTCGCCTCACACAAGATGCTGTTCCTTCCTTTACCCAATACCTTGCTACCTGGGCGGATCCTATGTTGTCCCTCAGTCCCTTGCCTCTTACAGCGCTGATTTTGTTGATGCCGTGTATGACTCTGTCAATCACGCTACCCCTCCACGCCCTCCCCGTCACCCCAGAAGTGCCACCAACTACTGGTATCGTATCCCTGCCATGAGACATCTCCGGCAGGTAACCCGTGATCTCCACTCTGCCATACGGAGGTCTAACTCTCCAGAGGACTGGGAAGACTTCAAAAATTGATGCTCCTTTGCAACTCAGGAGCGTCGTCGGATTCGTGAGGCGGACTGGCTATCCTTCACGGGGTCTCTATCGTTCCAGTCGTCGCCCTCTTATGTATGGAATCGGATTAATGCTATACGGGGTACTCGACGGAGGTCTCCTCCCCACCCTGACCCAGCCTCCCTTGCCTGCTCTTTAATGGAAGACTGGGCACGAGCTTCCTCCCCTGAGGCACTTCCAGATCCATTGCAGGAGGCAGTGCAGGCTCGCATCGATACGTCTGAGCCTGTTGTTCGTGCTGCTCTTACCTCCCCTGCCCCAACTGATCATCCCATCACACAGTTCGAGCTTCACAGTGCAAGTCGCTCTAGAAAAGACACCTCTCCTGGGGATGATCAGATAACCTACTCCGTCCTCAACGCCTGTACTAATATTCCTAATGACCACTTGCTTGCTCTCTACAATATGTCTTATGAACATGGGGTTCTCCCGTCTAACTGGAAAAATGCCACTATTATCCCCATCCCTAAGCCGGGGGATCCTGGGAAATATCGACCCATTAGTCTTACCTCCTGTGTTTGTAAGATGATGGAGAGGATACTCCATCGTCGCCTTCTTCACACCATAGGCGGCTTCCACAACTACCTCAATGGTTTCATACAACATCGCAGCACAGCACACTCCATTGCTTCCTTTTTTTGCAATCAGACTGCCCGCGTCTTCCTTGATATCAAGGGGGCCTTTGATACGGCTCAGCCTGCCCTCATTTTAGTTGAACTTGCGCGGTTCGGGGTTAAAGGGAGACTTCTTCAATGGGTCGCCTCTTACCTCACTGGACGTCAAGCCCGGGTTCGCGTTGAAGGCTCTATGTCTCCTGTTCAAGAAATGAACCTCGGCACCCTTCAAGGTGGAGTCCTGAGTCCCACCTTGTTTAACACTCTCATGCACTCCATTGCGTCTCTCCCGTGGCCGACAGAAGTTGTCCACTCAGGATATGCCGACGATGTCCTCCTTTAAGCCCCTGACTACCTCAGCATGCAGGAAGCCCTTGGTCTGGTCTCCAGAGAGTGTGATTAACTTGGTTTCCTTCTTTCAATTGCGAAAACAAAAGCCATGTGGCACGGTCGTGTTGTACCTCTCTTATCAGGAACGCCCTTGGACTGGGTCAATGAGACAAAATACCTGGGTGTGATGGAACTCGCACACGTTGTCAGATCCCTGAAGTCCGCTATCTTCGAGACATATGCTTTCGGCGTCTCGCTCCCCTCTCTACCATGTGCAGGGGTTCACTTGGTGCCACCATCCCTGTACTTCTCACCATGTACAAGTCCTTTGTCCGTTCCTGTGTCGACTACGCCGCCCCTGCCCTGTCAACATTAGTCGGACTGCTGTCAACCGTCTCGAAGTTATCCAGAGGAAAGCTGCTCGTATCATCCTTGGGGCTCCTCAGTGGACACGCTCTACTCTACTTCACTATATACCGAACTTAGTCTTTCCCCCTTATAGGATCGTGTCCAGGAGTTTTACCTAAAAACTGCCGTTTCCATTCTACGGGATCCTCGGGGCAACTATGTCCAAACCAACTTGACTCCTGCTGTCCGAGACCGACCTCCATCTAGAAGACAGTGGCGAGGGTCACTCATCCGAGCCCTTCAGGAACACGACCTCCTGCCTGATATTGTTGTCACCCCTGCTGTTGCTTCGTCTCCTTCTCCCTGGCTGGATTTTCAACTTGAAGTGATTGCCCTCGGTGGACCGCTCCTGAAATCCCAGGTGAACCCTGTTATTCTCTGCAAATACCACCTCTCCAGGATCGCCCGCTTGTCCCCAGGTAGGGTCGTCCTCTACACTGATGGTTCTGTTGACCCCGCTACAGGTCGGGCCGGGGCTGGTGTCTACATTTCCCGTCCTGATGCCCCTGAGCCTATCAAACTGTCTCTCAGAGTTTCTGACGGGGCATCCTCCACTCAGGCTGAACTGATAGCCCTCCTTGCTGCCCTTCTTGCTGAGGAAGAAGCAGATGGTTTCTGCCCCTTGCTTGTCTGCTGCGATTCCAGGTCTGCTCTCGACGGGATCGCATTTGGATCAGGAAAAAATAAGGACCTCATCCTCCGAATACAAGGGTTAACATCCACACTTCAAGATGCAGGCCGTCCTGTGACATTCCTATGGATACCCAGTCATGTCGGTATCTTAGGGAATGAGGCAGCAGATGGCCTTGCCAAAACTGGCTGCAACAAGGCCACACCTGACTACGTTGTTTCTCGAACACTTTTACAGCTTAGAACTCAAATTCGCCGCAAACAGAGAGAAGCTCGGGAAGCAGCCATCCCCCTGGACTCCCCGCCCACCTGGTACGATGTCCTCCGTAAACTTCCTGACCTCTCGTATGTCTTTGGGAAAGGGTCGCGGAAAGGGGACGTGATTGCTGCCCGTATCATCATTGGGTATGACTTTGCTTGGGAGATTGGTATCCCCGCATTCCCTGAGCAACGCTCTTGTGCATTATGCAGAAGACCCGACAGCAGCACCCTTATCCACTACCTCCTAAGATGTCCCCACACACAACGCTTCCGTGACGCCTGCTGGACCACCACTCCACGACCCCCTGACGGAGACACGATGATCCTCCCCATATTGGCCAGATACTATGTAAATAACATTGATTATGTGTTAAAGGAATATCATTCCTTCCTTAGGCTTTAGTAAGCCCCTTTATAATATTTATACTGTATATACTTGTCACACTTGCCAGATGCTTCTGGTGTCATTGTACAGGGGTACCTAGTGACAGCACTAGGATCCCGCTTTCTCTATCAAGGAATAAACAATTGAAATTGAAATTGAACCAAACTCTTTGCCTCCTTCCATTCATCTTTGACTGAGCAAATGCAAGATTACGGCTATTAGCAAAAAATTCGTAACTTGCCAGGAAGATCCCGATGAAAAACTTTGTCACAGGTTCTGAAGATACGTCGAGTTATCACGAAATATTTCTGTAAGTTGTCGTCAATCGAATAAAACTTGCGAGTTGGGAGAGAAAAGTTATGAAGGAGACGAGAACACATCGTAAGTTTGATTGTATTTTCCATTGTGATGGAAAGATTCTCTCCAGAACATATTCTTTCTTTATAAAAAAATCCTCCATTACTGTTGGCAAACTTTTGGTCTTCGTCCTTCATACACTTTTCATATTAATAAGACTTTCCTTGTTAAAGAGATCTGAGTGGATACAGCATTCGTCTTCTGTCCTAAGTCGCTGGTTTGCTCTCGGGTAACTCCACCCTGGTCAGGTTTGAAAGTAAAGGCGATAGGGTGCAGTGATGGCCACAGTGCCCCTTTGTGTACCAAAATAAAACTTAATCGATAGGCCTTAAACGTATTGTAATAAAATATACAACAGAATTATATATATATATATATATATATATATATATGTATATATTTATATGTATATTAGGGTGTGTCAATTTAGGGGGTGAACTGGCTAAATTGAAAATCGAGTAATTTGGTAGCAATTTATTGTAGTCTTTAAGCATGCAAAACAATATTCTGGCATAAATTTTTTTTTATAATAAGTCCTACCTACATCAAATGGATTTTTAAATGTACATATTTGTGAATTTATAACATAACCAGCGTTTGCACACATGCTACTGTTTCAAGTTTCAAATTATTATATTTTATTATCCGTAGTCTATTTGAAAGTAACCAATGCCTTCATACTCTTTCCTTTGGTTTCTTGTCATCAGTAGTCTGCTTGCTATATGTGCTTTGATGTAACCTTCTCGCCTCTCGTGGCTGTAAACATGGCCCGCTGCTTCTGTGACCATTTTCACACATCTCTCCACACTTTGAGTGTGGGAAGGCCACTTCGGCACCTGCATTGGAGTCTCTTTAAGGTTTCTCAATTCTTGGCTAGTTAGACTTGTTGTCAATGGTGGCTCTAAGACTTCCAAACTCAAGTCAACCAATTCTGACAATTTGGTGGCATTGACCTTTATTGGGGGAACTTTTCTTGAATGAAACGAACAGTCTCCCAACTGGTCGTCATCTATTAGCGTTCCTCTAATCTTTAGAATGACTTCTACAGCCTCGGTTCGGAGATTGGTACATTGACTGCAAAGCATTGCTTGCAAAACTGCTTCTGATCGAGCATACCAAGCGGACCTTCTTGCCACAGGTAACACGATGTCCCTCACTACCTTCCTCTGTGTTCTTACTAGCTGCAATTGAAACAAAAGGTGATTGGGCCCATCCACCCACATAGGATTAAGTTTCACACTAAACCACTGGGGAAGATAAACTCCAATAATAAATTCAACAATTAACCTCAAATTCTTCAGCACTTTGCCCTTCAATTCGTGTTTGGAAATCCAAATCCTGCAGAAACGAAGAGCTGTAGTTAACCAACGGCTGTGACTGACAGGTCCAATCTCCAAGAGAGCCAATGACTGAGGCACTTCTCCTGATCTTATTGCTTGGGCAATACGATAAGCATAGGATTGATCTGTGCTGAGATCTTTGATGACTCCTTCAGACAACGCCGGAAGGGGAGGGCCAACTTCGACCTTTGGAAAGGTTGTATTTATTTCTAGTTGTGTTGCTTCATCCAGCATGATGCCAAGGGGACCTGACCACTTGTTGTTGCTCTTTGTAGGACCATCAAGTTCCTGGATGAGATGACGAAGAGGTAGCTCGCCTGTATGTAAATCACATACAATCCAAACAAGTCTTCTTCCTAGTTTTTTCTCTAAATGCGTCATTACACCCCCCTGCCATCCGGTGTTCACTGCAGTTGAATCTCCACCAACAGCCTGCAGTGAACTGCCAAGTCCTCTCTCCTGAACCCAACATAAAATATGATCAGCAATGACCTCTGCATGTTTCTTCCCTTCTACTTCAGTTTCGGGAGCAAAGTGAAACAAAAACCGACCACCAGGCTCAGAACAGACAGAGTAGTGTTCTTCTTTGATGAGACCTGGAAACTTTCTGTTCACTCCCTCTACTTCTAGCAAAACTTTCGTGTCATCTATTCTTCCATCAAACAAAAGACAGGAGAGCCCTCCCTCGCTTAAATCTTTTTCATGCTGATCAGATATTTCCTTCATTATTTTTTCTTGTGCTCTTCTAATTTTATTATGATCTATCACCAAAGATACATCCTCTCAGCTGATGAGGCCTGCATCTATCCAAGCGGCAGTTGCAATTTCTGCAGCCTCACGAAGTCCAGCATGGTGGCGAATACTAGCTAAAGCAATGTTTGAAATATTTCTTGTGTTGTATTTCATTTTCTTTGGTAAAGGTTCAGATGGCTCTTTGGAACTATCATCTGATGTTGCTTCCTGTTCATCAGAAGAACTATCAAAGAAATGATAAACATCTTGACACAGCTCTTCCTCTCTTTGGATGGCTTCTTCACTCTTCATTTTCTTCTTTTGTTCCCTCTCTCGGATTTGTTCTCTCTTCTTGGCATTAGCAATCTGCTTCTTTGTTTCTGAATAATCTATTGAACCCATTTGCATACTTCCTTGGCCTTCTGCCTTTGTCCTCTGTGCCTTTATAAATTCAAGCTCTAAAACAGGGATCTTCTTTTCACGAGGACAACCACAATCAATGTGGGAATTATTTTCTCTCTTACCTGAGTGAGAACAGTTGGATTCAGAACATAATTGTATGGAGCACTTGCAGGTCAAAATGTCAAACAGAGTATCAAGTGTGTGCAGAAATTCATTTTTCCTGGCCAAGTTTCCTTTACCAAGTGATGTTTCAACTGCTTTGTGCCATAATTTCGTTAGTTTTAGCTCAATAGTTCGACACTGATTAATCACAGGTGGTTTGAATAGTGCATTAGCTTTTGTCCATTGATGCAGAAGAGGGACTATCATGTCATTTATGAGTTCTTTATCTGTATAGTTCCTTCTGTCCTTTGCATTTTTTTCTCGAAGGAGTAACCCTAATCTTAGCATGTCTCTCACTGTTGGAAGTTCTGATACAGGAAGCTCCTTCCCTTTACCAACTAGCAGGCTCAAGTGGGTTGACAACTGACTTCTTGTCTTCAATTTTGACATCTTCACACTATCTGACAAATAGAAAAATATTTCAATGTTTCATAATTCAATTGTTGTTTCAAAAAATATCAATTTGTTTATCAAAAATGCTGTAACAGAAATAACATAATAATTTCTTAGAACATAATGTTTTATACAATGATATAAGTAACTGCGACAATCAATATGCCCTACTTCCAATAATTAAAATGTAGAATTCGTCTGGTATAGTAGGTGCAAGTGCAATGAGAGCAAACCACCGTCTATGATATCTAGAAGGAGAGTGAGCCGGGCGCCTTATCCTCACGCTTGGTACAAGTCAAAACAAGAATTAAACTGTCCCACACGGAGAGCCTGTTCATGTTCATGTTCTGACATGCATATTGTGCACAAGCTATAGAACCATAAAATACTCCATAATCCATATGCTTACATGAGATTAGTTAATATCAAGTGAATAATTCTAATCAAGTCTCATTAATTTGTTGAAATACTGATATTTGAAACTTTAAGGTATAATTGATGTAGGTGAGGGTTATTTCAATTCATTTTTGTTTGCTAATCTCAAGTTTAGACATAAAGAGGCACAATATTTTGACTACCAAATTTGATTTTTAACATGTTGACAAAATTGACACACCCTAATGTATATGTATTGTTACGAGTTGGGGATTTAGAATATAGTTATACGTCTACCCAGATCCCAACGGGTAACAACAAAAAAAAAACAAAGACAATCGGACTATAAAAGGGTAGACAAAGGATGCGAGTTTTCGTTGTATATAATAAAGTACCATAAATTCCTTAACAAAATATTCAGCTTATACGCTATCCTTAACCAAACTTAACCTAAACACGAACAGTATATACATAGTAATAAAACATAAAACAATAGTGAAGCAATGTGGAGGGGGGAGAGGCAATACAAGATTACAAATACTTAAGTGAGGAGCTGAGATGGCTGACGGGCAAGGCTGAGTATGGTAGAAGACGGTAAATAGTCACTGTGCCGTAGGTTTCCAGGATAGGTGATCCTGTGGTCGCTTCCCAGAGTGAAGTGTGTCCTCTCCTCGAATTGGAGCTGACAAAGTAGACTGAGGCGGAAGTGACGCAACAACCAGGATATGGAGAAGGGAAACCCGGGAGTGGTAACTAAGACGAGCCATACTCGTGTTTCGTCCCTAGATGGCGTTGCTCGTGGTGCTGGGTAGGTAGATGAAGACAATCGGTGGAGGGGTTCGTAACACACCCCCCCTCCAAAGACCTTCGTAGCGCGGGCGCGAAGGAGGTGATCACCTGGTGCGTCTGGAGAGTAGCTGCTACATTTCCACTGGAGCTCGGGATAAGGAGTCTGCAATCAGGTTTTCCACCCCCTTTATGTGCCGGACTTGTAGATTATAGGGCTGGGTGAGGAGAGCCCAGCGGAGGATTCGCTGGTTGGAGGTCTTGTTGGTTTGGATGAACGTGAGTGGGTTATGGTCGGTGAAGACCAGGGTTGTTTGTGGGCAAGACTGGAGGTAACATTCAAACTTCTTTATTGCCAACACCAGAGCCAGGGCCTCCTTCTCTATGGTCGAGTAGTTGGTCTGATGTTTTTTCAACTTGGCAGAGTAATATGCCACAGGGTGAAGGACATCAGTGGTTGGGTCGGGTTGTAGGAGCACAGCCCCCACTCCGACACCACTAGCGTCGATTTGCAGATGGAAGGGCAAGGTGTAGTCAGGGGGGTGGACTACAGGCTTACAGGCAAGGAAGGCTTTGAGGCGGTGGAAAGACTGGTCGCACTTCTGGTTCCAGATGTAAGGGACCGCAGAACTGGTAAGGTCTGTGAGGGGTCCGGCCACGCTGGAGAAGTTACTGCAGAACCGACGGTAGTAGCCGCACATCCCCAGGAAGCGCACGAGTTCCTTCCTCGTCCTTGGAGTGGGGAAGGACAAGATGGCTTCAACGTTTGCGTCCTTGGGTCTCACCATACCATGCCCAACGATATGTCCCAGGTAAGTCACCGAGGCCCGGCCAAAAGCAGATTTAGCCAGGTTTATGGTGAATCCAGTCTCTTGCAGTCGTGCAAACAGTATCTCCAAACGCACCAGATGTTCGTCCCAGCTGTCCGACACCACCACCAGGTCATCCAGGTAGGCGAACGTCCCACCTAGGTCTTGAATAAGGTAGTTTATGGCCCTCTGGAATGTGGCCGGAGCATTAGAAAAGCCAAACGCCATAACCAAATATTGAAAAAGACCAAATGGAGTTATAAATGCCGAGATTATTTTTGCCCTATCCGTGAGTCCTACTTGATAATATCCTTTCAACAGGTCTATGGTACTGATAAATTGGGCACAGCCTATGCTGTCTATTATATCTTCAATCAAAGGTAAAGGGTAGGAGTCAGAGACAGTGACCTGGTTCACTTTACGATAATCTGTACAGAAACGAAAGGTGCCATCGGGTTTTGGAATGAGAAGGCAAGGTGAAGCCCAGGGGGAGGTACTAGGCTCAGCTAAGTTATGTTTTAACAAAAAATCTACCTCCTTTTTCATAATCTCTTTTTTTTGTGGATTTAGACGATAAGCTGATTGTCTAATGGGTTGTACATCATCTGAGATTAGCTTAATATCATGTTTAAGTATATTGCAAAACCCTGGGAGGTCTGACGTGACTTTAGGAAATGTTGATAATAACTTAGTGAGATCTTTTGCTCGAGATGGATTCAGAACAGAAAAATACTCATCCAAATTGTTGAGTATGTGACTGTTAGCAGGGTTCTCTTTAGGTAGAGGGAAGTCTAAATTCTCCAATAGGTCCATGTCATCTGTCTCCGGCTCCGGCCCTGACAAAACCGTATGCAATACAGGTAGGCTTACAGCCTCTGGGATGTCTTCCTCTGACTGCCTGGAATGGTAAAGTTTCATGAGATTAATGTGAACAAGTTGTGAATCTTTTCGGTGATCAGGAGTATGGACTATATAGTTGAGAGGAGATAGTTTATTAGCATTGACTTGACAGTTTTGATGGAACCGTTCCAAGCAACCTTGGGACGGTGGGTGGTAAGCCGAAGATGTACAATGGTCCACACTGAGGTCTTTCATCACCTGTTTGAACACAGAAGGATCAGATTGTTGGGCTGAAATGAGCTCATCCTTACTAATGGTCTTATTGTACACATTTTCTGTGGGTAGTAAGATATTGGAGGTGGTTTTAGATGAAGAGGGCCCATTTCGCACACTCTGCGACCGGGTGACAGCACAAGATGGGAAAAGATGAGGAATAGTTTCTTTAAGGTCAGTGGTGGAGTTGACAGGTAAGGGAGAGTCGACTGTCTTTATGTTAGGAACCACTAGATCTCCTACCAAGTCATTACCCAATAATAAATGAATGCCGCACACAGGCATTGGGTCTTTCCTAATGGCTATTTGCACTTCCCCAGTAATCAAGGGACATTGGAGGTGCACTTTAGCTAAAGGATAGGAAGAATGGGACGAGAGATCTGAAATTAGAACACTCTCATTTGTAAATGCGGTAGATATATCAGGAATGACGTTAAACAGGAGGATAGATTGTGCTGCGCCCGTATCACGTAGTATACGAAGAGGGAAAGAACGAGACCCCTCTATGATTGAAATTTTTCCCTCATAGGTGAATGAAGAGAAGAGATCCTGATGGGGCCTTTCCACATTGGCATTTGCTATTGGTTTGGATTTGGGATCCAGGGAACTACTTTTAGCAATTCGACACTTTGGGTGTTTACAATTCTGGATCGTATGGCCTGGGTTTTTACAGTAAGAACAAGTAAGCTTAGTTGCATCGGGGGGAGTAGGTGTGGGACCTTTCGACCTACCACTCACGCCCCCAAGGTTATCATCAGAGGAAGACCTAACAAGTCGGGAAGTACCACGTTCTCTACTGCCCAGTGACTCCACCAACAAAGCATACGCATCAGCCAGCTCAGCAGCACGCCCTAAATTAACCTCTCCACGCTCCTCCACATGCTTCAAGATGTGAAATGGTATCTTGCTTTTCCACTCCTCCAGGACTACCAAATTTAACAAATCCTGAAATGTGGAGGTCTCTGTAGCCTCTAACCACTTCTTAAAAAACCTAAGCTTTTCTTGAGCAAACTCAACAAATGTGTGTGAAAATGGTTTGGTTAGTTTACGAAACTTCTGCCGGTATCCATCTGGCGTGATAGCATAAGAGGTGAGGATATTCTTTTTTACGTTATCATAGTCATCAGTCTGGTCTAAACAGTTATAAACTCTACGAGCCTTACCATATAATTTAGGAACTAACACTGACACCCACTGGTCCTTTGGCCACTCATTCTTCCCGGCTATTTTCTCAAAAGTCCTAAATGACCCGTCCATATCGGATTCATCAAACCCGGGAACAAGGGAAGAAGCAGTAGCAGGGTTAAAAGCAGCGAGTTTCTCTCTTAATGCCACTTCTTTTGATTTAAACTCCGATGTTAAAGTGACTTCTGTCTCTCTCACCTGTAGTTCTTTCAGTTTAACCGCCTGCACCAACTTGGCCTGTTCCATCCTTTCTTCATGGTCCAACTTGTACTCCAACTTGGCCTGTTCCAACTTGGCCTGTTCCATCCTTTCTTCAGGGTCCAACTTGGCCTCCTGCTCCAACTTGGCCTGTTCCAACTCGAGTTCTTTCATTTTGATTTGGAACTCGAACCTAGCTCGTTCTAGTTCTAAGGGGTCTATTCGTTGTGTTTCTTCTGGAGGGCTAGCCAGACCCGAGGCAACTTCTGAGTGAGGAGGGGTGGTGGATAGTGGTTGAAGTTTCTTGGACATGGGCGTTAATCTGTCAACAGCGGATTCTTTTAAAACTTCTTGTTGAACCAACACTTCAATCACATGATTTTTTAACATTTCCTTAGTCAGTTGCTGTGAAAATGGGATATTGTAATAGTTGGCTATTTCTTTCCATTCTTTCTTCAGGATATTAACACGTAATTTAGCTACGGAAGGATTTTCAATAAAATCCTGGAGATCAAAACCTGAGGTGGCCATTGTTAAGAAAAATAGGATAAATTAACTAATGGTCAAAAGATAAGATAAGTGGATAACCCTAGAAAATATCACGGCAGTGGATAACCAGAAAGTCCCGGAAACTAACCAAGTTATACCTAGGGAAATTACACTTATGATTATTGTTCTTCCGAGAAGATCCTTAGATAAGGACAAGAGACTTGAAAGAGGTAGGGCGTATTACGGCATTAATATAAAGATCCGGATTAACAACCCTGATATACTTGAAAGAGGTAGGGCGTATTACGGCATTAATATAAAGATCCGGATTAACAACCCTGATATACTTGAAAGAGGTAGGGCGTATTACGGCATTTATATAAAGATCCGGATTAACAGCCCTGAATGAGATAATAAGAACAATAATTGAGGCTTTATAATTATGGGGTCCTGGTAGAGCGGGGCGTCCCAAGATATCACTTCACTCTAAACTAGTAACTATGGAACAGCCTACTCTGGAGTGAGGGTACGGCATTAAACAGATCCGGATTCTTCCCTACACTCGATAAGACTTACCACACGACTGCCACGTGTAATAACAGGTAAGCCTTATGACACTTGGAACCTATTATCCTACGTCTGTCACTCTTACTATACGGTAATACCAATATATGCACACACATATGAAGGAAACTTTAAACCACCGTAAAGCAATTGTAAACAGAAGTGACTGGGAGGGGTAATTAACACTGAGTAACAAGGGAGGAAGGAATATGGTACTTAAGGTCGTGTCCTGTCACGGTCGCCATTTGTTACGAGTTGGGGATTTAGAATATAGTTATACGTCTACCCAGATCCCAACGGGTAACAACAAAAAAAAAACAAAGACAATCGGACTATAAAAAGGGTAGACAAAGGATGCGAGTTTTCGTTGTATATAATAAAGTACCATAAATTCCTTAACAAAATATTCAGCTTATACGCTATCCTTAACCAAACTTAACCTAAACACGAACAGTATATACATAGTAATAAAACATAAAACAATAGTGAAGCAATGTGGAGGGGGGAGAGGCAATACAAGATTACAAATACTTAAGTGAGGAGCTGAGATGGCTGACGGGCAAGGCTGAGTATGGTAGAAGACGGTAAATAGTCACTGTGCCGTAGGTTTCCAGGATAGGTGATCCTGTGGTCGCTTCCCAGAGTGAAGTGTGTCCTCTCCTCGAATTGGAGCTGACAAAGTAGACTGAGGCGGAAGTGACGCAACAACCAGGATATGGAGAAGGGAAACCCGGGAGTGGTAACTAAGACGAGCCATACTCGTGTTTCGTCCCTAGATGGCGTTGCTCGTGGTGCTGGGTAGGTAGATGAAGACAATCGGTGGAGGGGTTCGTAACAGTATATATATATATATATATACATATATATATATATATATATATTTATATATATATATATATATAAATATATATGTAAAAAAATATATATATTTAGAAATATATATATACACATACATACATACATACATACATACATACATACATATATATATACAATTATCTCGTGTATTACATATACATAAACTAGAATATGAGCCACAATTGATCTCGTGTCTACAGATGATCGATCGTTTGTAAAAGTCTTATTCATAATCAAAATTATTTTGGGTTCTTCTTAAACCTGCTTACATAAGAACTATTGCAGCGAGTCAAGATTATCATCTACTGGTTTAGCTGTGGGTGTGATTGATTAGGTTAACCTTGTTCAGCAAGGAACTTAGGTTAAAAATTGGTGTTACGAACTACATCAGCGATATAAGTCCCTTGGGTTTCACGTACAGTATTCAGGGAGAGTCCCTGCAGTGTCGGCCAATCAGGGCTCGCTGAGACCCAAAGTAGTATCCACTTTTATTTTATAAACCTTCAGGTCTCTGTAAACTCTTGAGAGTATATTAAATTCTTTAGAGCTTAATAAACTTTCCAAAGTTGCCAGTTTGAAGCAGTGAAGTAATACATCAAAAGCGCCGTAAACCTTTCAACGAGCCGATCATGGTTAGGTGAGGTACACACTCAAGTGCTCTCTTAAGTTATCAACACCACATCAGTCTTCAGCCCCCGCCGTCTACTCCACTAGATCTTTACGAGCACCAAAATGTAATTTCACCACTAATACAACGGTTTAAATCATTATATATTTAAATACAACTCAATTCTTAAGACAACAATAAGACGGGTAATGTAAAAGTTCGCTGATGTCAGTATTTTTCTGGAATCTTAAAATTAAAATTTTTAAGGTAAAAATATGATCTATATATAATTATATATGTATCCGTAAAATCACCAGTTAACAGGTTATAGAGCGTGTGGGTGTGTGGATCACTACACTAATGCACAATATACAGTAAATCAACGTTTATTCTCGCAACTAGCAATGTACACAAGTGTCCCAAGAACAAGTATCTCGGAACGCGCCAAGTTCACACAACAATAAAAATTTCTTACTGCCTGCCACCACGACAATCTGATTTCCAGGGGCGTGTCCGTAACTTTATGTGCTGCAATGCTTCTTCTGTGTCTCTACTGATGGTGCAGACAGTCTTATGTTCTATACCACATACCCTGAACTGACTTTCTGTATAATCACCTACCGGACTTTCAAATGATGTGATTCTAATAATTAAATGGAAAATATATATAATTTGCATTTTTTAACAGCCCGTGATACTACTTTGCCAGATCTGTCTCCACGATATTACATGATATTATCGACAATAGAGTTAAGGTAACTCGGCGACATTTCTCTTTGTATCGGTATTAATACTTGGACAAATAGGGCATTCGGTAGACCCTGTTTCAACATTTATCATCTTTACGTGTTTCACCGTGTTCAGCTTCACTTTGGGGACGCCACCTTTAACGAATAAAATAATGTAACTAACTAACATTTGTAAATCTATGATGAGTGTCAAATAATTCAAAATTGAAATCAAAGCCACAGCAAGAGAAGAGGATGAATTTCTGTGTTACTGGTCTACTAACTAATGTTGAAATGTATGCAGAATTTATAAAACAAATAGACAAAAATGGGATAAATTTGTTACTAAAATATGTAATTCTATATACTTCAAAAGAGACTTTCTTAACGATTTCAAAGAATTATTACTTGTATTATAATCTGCAGTAATAAAGCATGGAGCCATATAGTCCTCCAGTCTCGACGAATTAGCTTAATATATCATGCTTGCAAAGTTTTAATAAACACAGTTTTAAGTAGAATAAAATATACAATAGACAGTGAGTTATCTGAAGAACCAAACGGTTATAGTAAGGGAAAGAGAACTAAAGAAGCTATATTTTGTTTGACAATTTTGAGGAAAGGGCTTCAGAGTTCTAAAGAAATTTGTATACAGCGATTTGCTTGGTTGATTTTGATATCCCAGCATTAATGAAGGACATTCGATAATTAAAACAAAACAAAAATTACAAGCAAAAAGAGGCTGCAGCGTTAGTAAATAATGAACTTATTAATTGGTTTAAGTTATACAGGGAGTAAGACAAGGCTGTGTTCTATCTCCAACATTGAATATATATATATATATATATATATATATATATATATATATATATATATATATATATATATATATATATATATATATATATATACACATATATATTTAGAATTCTTTATGAGAAAAATTTTGAAAAGCAATGAAGGAATAAAAGTTAATGGTAAAGTAACAACAAATATATGCTATACAGATGATACTGCTTTGATATGAGGATAGTACTTTGAATGATTGTCGGATGACCTAACCTTAATGGGTGTTACGTTGAAATAATAATAAACTACATTTGTATAGTTCCTTACTAAACATTAACCATAATAAGAGAGGGATCTGTGCGAGGTTAGTACTAATGATCAACTTATAAATGAGAGCAAGTGTAAGCTACAGTACTCCATGAACAATTGGAAGACATTTCTTACATTTACAACAATATTTTACAAAAGACTGACAATAAGTATTTAATTTCACTTCGAGTTTAAACTTCAGATCAATTACCGAGTAACTGTTTTTTTTTATAATTGATACGTAAAATCAAAAAACATTACAGTATATCAAAACCATGCATCAGCGAGTCTACACTTAATCTAATGGATGACGTTTACCCAAACCCTAGGTAGCCCGATGATGATGAATGAAGTAAAGTGGCAAATGACTTTACCATGAGAGAAGAGAGGAAAGAGAGAAGGAAAGGATAGAAGCGGGAAGTAAAGTAAAAGGGAATAATAGCAGGTGGGCTATCCATCTAGCTGAGTCAAGATGATAACTAACCTGTCCAGGCACCCACGCAGAGACCCCGTACATAAAATTAATACAGTATAGGAGTCCATCATAGTGATGACTTCGGTCTTCGAGTTGATAGCTGTTATGATCCATTCATCTAATGTGGAATGGATTAGGCCTATCCTGCAATGAATAATGTAAGGCTAAAATAATAAATTCTATGGTTACATAGTATAAAGCTGCCAGTTCATTTCATTGTTACAAAATTGTCAAACAAAGTGTAAGAGACGTTAGAATAAATCATGGAGTGTAGTGCGAGTCAAGTGCTGTTGCTGTTGTTGTGGTGGTGGTGGTGGTGCCTCAGATTCTGAGATAAAAGTCCATAGCTTGGCCAACCGCATTTCTGCCAAATCACCGAATTTACTGCAGTACCTGTTAACATATTATCACTTACACGATAAGAGATAGATCATTTCTGATCATCACACACATATATTACATCATTAATATGGTGTAGTATATTGTTGAAACAAAAATGCAAATAAATATCATTTGTACTCATGCAATGGCTCATTGGCCCATTTCGTCATGACTCAAGTTTGGCCCAAAGTTAACACGAGGAGCATGGCTGTCCACACAGACACGAGCAGCGTGAGCCATCCACACAGAGTTCAGCGTGAGCCACCGCTGTGAGAAGCCTCACTTCGCAGTTACTCCCGACCCAAGCGGTTCCACACTTCCACTTGCTCACGACGGCGCCTAGCCAGACTTACTGTCGCCACACACGCCACTTTCACTTTGACGTGGATATCTCGTCTCTGTTGAATTGACTTGCTTGTTTCTCTGTGTTTTTTGCTCACAATTCTTAGTGCCCTCACCGATTCTCCCAGTATTAACGAACCCTGCGGGAACTGTCACTGTCGTTAGGTCAGGCCACTACCCTACGACCCCCATTGGGGGGGGGGGGGGGGGGTTGACTACGGCACTGGTCCTGGGGCAACGAGGAACTTGGTAGGTATAGTGAGCCTTCATTGTCAATTTATTGATTTAAGACGAGCGAGAGAGACGTAACCAATGGAAGGAAAATGCCACAAGAGACTTCGGAAGGAAGACGACTTCTCCAACATGGCCAATATGTCCCCAGCAATCCACCCCGTGGCAGAACCACCCACCGTCGCGATTCCGACTGTGATGAAGTACAAGATTCCCAAGGAAACCGAGTTCAACCA
The DNA here is from genome assembly GCA_958450375.1 of Homarus gammarus. Lineage (NCBI taxonomy): Eukaryota > Metazoa > Arthropoda > Malacostraca > Decapoda > Nephropidae > Homarus > Homarus gammarus. The sequence goes on along the minus strand of CAUDMG010003218.1, from coordinate 704,746 downwards.
TGCATACGAGGTAGTAGTAGCACTGTGAAGCCCAATCTAGTTGGAGACCTGACACTTTCCCCCCAAGACCACAACACAGCCAAGATCCTCAGCGAGGTCAGCAATCTCAACGGGAAGGCGATCAAGATAATACCATTAGACCCCGAGGAGAAAACAACCAGAATGGTCCTACTACGATATCCTCTGGAACTACCTGTAGAAGTCGTCACAAGACATTCAAAAGTGACCAAGGCGGAGCGCTGTGTTACAAGTCGGGACAAAGCACAGACAAGGCAAGTGCTAGTGGACATCAAGGGGACAGTCCCAGAGGAGGTAGACTTAGGCAACTGGGGGACCTACAAGTTGCGTCCTTTAGTCCCAGAACCACTATGATGCTACAAATGTCAGAAATTTGGACATCACCAATCCAGGTGCCACAAAAACGTGAGATGTGGCATTTGCAGCCAAAGCCACATGACAGAAATGTGTATTCAGAAACACAAGGACGGAACCATCATGACAGCCAAGTGCCCAAATTGTGGAAAGAAACATCACGCTTGGAGCACATCATGCCCAGAGAGGAGAGAGCGAATGAAAGTTGCAATGCAAAAGTTCAACCACAAAACAGAACAGAAGCAACTCAGAGCACATTCGTGTGGGGTCAACAGCGACAGAATACAGTCAACCCAACACCTACTCCGCCCCAACTGTCAGAGGATTCCTTCCCTGCACTTCCTTCACCAGGCTACAGGACAAAATTGAAGACGCCAGGACAAAATCAGTCCATGCAGAAAACCATGACAAACCAGTGGACTCCTCAACCGCAGCTCCAGAGCTGTGTAGCAGTAAAAGGACAGAACACTCCAGTATTGGAGGAGAACACCATATTGCCTGGGACACTGCAACCCCTTCAGGCGACCACCCAACTGAATACACCCCAGCCTGCCAATCTATAAGCGATAATGCAGAAACAAGATACCAGCATCGAAAATATAATAAATGCAGTTATGACACAGCTCACAGAAAAGATGCAGGAAGACCAGACCTCCAAAACTCCACAACTACAAGTGGAACAGACGACGCCCTTGAGACAGATATCAGACAAGAGGAAGAACTTGCCATCCAAGATATCACTCAAAACCGTGAAACCTCAAGCCCCTTGCAACAGCTCACGAGGAATAGAACAACAAACACAGACCGTCAGCAAACACACGATCACAGACAAGAGCGACAGCACCCTGAAGAGAGAAGACAAAACTCCCGAGATTCCACCTCCTGCTCCTCCCTCAGAGTAGGTGCCCAAGAAACGGCCACCACTCCTGACGGACGAGGAGGAGAGCGACTCGACCATGAACGCCGAGAGCAACTACAGCACCAGCGACGAGGAGACAATGATAGAATAGCCCCACCTCCTTGTAATCTCAAGATGACACAGTGGAATATGCAAGGCTTGTCCAACAAACGGCATACTGTACAAGCAGCAGCCTTAGCTAAAAATATTGATGTCTTTATTCTACAGGAAACTCTGATGTCCAAAGATCAACAATTCTGCTTGCCTGGATACCAACAGTACTCTGTACCAAAGGGGCCCAACTCCCATGGCAGCATGATTCTCGTCAGGGCGACCATCCCCAGTTCAGAAGTAGAACCAGTTCACTGTGGAGATGGAGTAGAGGCACAAGCTGTTCGGATACACCTGGCAAACGACAGTCTTGTAGTATACAATATCTATAAACCACCTACCAAACGACTAGAAACCGGTGAACTACTGACACAAGCAACACAGGAACTTGTGCTCATTGCTGGGGACTTCAATGCCCACCATCCAACGATCAATTCGACCACAAGAATGAACCTGGATGGTCGTCACCTAGTGGAACTGCTGACCGATGTTCCAGAAATAACGCTCCTTAATACTGGGGAACCAACACACATACTGGGAGGAACATTGGACCTCACATTCATCTCCACTGAGCTCGTTCCAGTGGCTCAGTGGGAAGTGGATGATGAACTGACCAGTGACCACTTTGCAACGACAACTACTTTGAGAATGGAACTACTCCCTCCTCCCCCACGTCCGCCACCCAGATGGAATACCAAGAAAGCAAATTGGAAATTATATCAAGATGAACTTCAAAAATGGTTTTCGAACTATGAACCACCAGAAGATATTGACCAACTAAACCAGGACCTTACTGATGCCATACAACATGCAGCAGAGAAAGCAATACCAAAAACAAACCCTTCAAATAGACACCACAAAGACCACTGGTTCTACAGTGACGAAGTCAGAGAACAGAACCCCAGAATCAACACATTCAGAAGACATCTCAGACAATACCCTTCCCCTGAGGGAGTGAAACTCTTGAGAGTTGCTGTTCAACATGCTCGTCAAATTACTCAGAAAATTAGGGAAGACAAATGGCTCGAGTGGTGCGCAACCTTTAATGCACACACCAGCCTGAGTGAACTCTGGAGAAAACTCAGGATAGCAACAGGAAAATTGCCCAGAACTCCAGCCCACCCCCAGCCACTACAGGAAGCAAATCGCTTGGCAGAGCACTTTGCAGAACGCTCGTCATCAGCTCAACTACCTCCTGAAATAAGACTTCATCTACAGCAAGTACAACTGGAGAGAGAAGTAGTAGTCAGACATGCAATTGAACAAGCTGACACTACAGACTGTCTGTTTACTATAGACGAAATCAGAAGGGCCAGGAAAACAAGCAAAGACACCGCTCCTGGCAGTGATGGTATAACCTATTCATTGCTCAGCAATGCAGGACTTGCTGGTGAACTTGCTCTCATAACAGTTATAAACGCACCATGGTCAGCAGGCAAACTCCCGTCAGCTTGGAAAGGAGCAAACATTGTTCCTATTCCCAAACCCAATGATCCCCCGAATTTCAGACCAATATCACTAACAGCATGCATTGGCAAAACCGCCGAAAGGAAGGTCCTTACACGACTCCTGTGGAAAATTGGACAAATTCACCACAATATCTTTGGATTCACCAAAGGTCTCAGCACTGCACACAGTTTGGCCACTCTCCTGGGATCGGTTGGTCAAAATAAGGCAATCGTAGTATTCCTTGATCTAGAGAAAGCATTTGAACTGGCAAATGCACAGGCCATTGTAACCACTCTGGCCCGGAAAGGCGTCAAAGGATACCTACTGGCTTGGATTGCTGACTATCTCCAAAACAGAACAGCAAGAGTTACTTGTCAAGGACAAGTCTCAGGTCAGCAAAGACTGGAAAATGGCACACCACAAGGAGGAGTTCTTAGTCCAACTCTCTTCAACATCCTCATGGAAAACTTGTGTCTGCTCCCCTTTCAAGAGGGTACCAAACTGCTGTGCTATGCTGACGACTTAGCACTGATAGTAAAAGGCAGAAACCAAATCAGCAAAGTCCAAAGAGCACTAGACCTCATCAGTGAAGAATGTATGAGGCTCGGGCTCAAGATATCAATCCCCAAATCGAAAGCCATGAGGTTTGGACACAATGAGCCGGTGACACATTTTCAAATACAAGGTATTGCCCTACAATGGGTCAATGTATACAAATACCTGGGCATCTGGATTGACAAACGCCTCAAATTTGACACTGAGATAAACTATCTAAGAAACCGAATAGGCAAGGGAGTCAACATGATGAGTGCCATGACAGGACCCAAGGTGGGTGCGAGACATGTAGTCCTAAGAACGCTATATATACACGCCATTCGATCATTAACAGACTATGCGACACCGGCTCTTAACACACTGTCTGAGGGGCAGTGGGCGAAATTAGAAGTTGCCCAGAATAACGCTATGAGAGCCATTGTCAAGGTACCTATGTGGACAAAAATTAAAAACTTACACAAGGAGACCGGTCTCACATCTCTCCAAACCAGAGCGGAACGATTAACAGCGTGCTTTGCAACAAAACTGATTACCAGGGCTCGGGAGGGTGACATCAAGAGTGGACTCTTACGAGCACTGAACCTTAACAGAGATGTCTTTAACAAGAAAACATGGCTATTGTGCGCAGCTGACGCTGTAAATCGACTGAAATTGAAAGACACAATCCTCAGCAAAGGACCTGATACAATGAGTCCAGACTATAGCACCCCAGCACCGTGGGAGTCCCCGCCAGCAATCTTCAACATTCTACAAAATGGGACAAGAAAGGCTGACTGTAACCCACATGAGCTCCGACAGATAGCAGAGAGAAACATGAAGGCACTAGCACCTCACAATAGTACAGTGTATTACACAGACGGTTCTGTAGAGACCACCAGTACGAAGGCAGGTGCAGCCTTCACTATAGAAGGAGGTAACACGTCCCTTTGGAGAACTTCAGATGGATGCTCTACTTTGCAAGTTGAGCTAGCTGCCATACTTGGAGCCCTAAGACACGCTTCCATAAACAGTCAACAAGGCATTGTAATACACACTGACTCCCGATGTGCTATTGAAGCGCTACAATGCAGAGAGCATAAAGACAACATTCATCTCATAACATCCGTTATTGGACTACTGCAAGGGTTAAAACTACAAGATCGGCAAGTTATCATTAACTGGGTGCCCAGTCATATCGGAATCCCAGGGAATGAACGAGCTGATGCTGCTGCCAAGGCTGCGTTAGGACAGCGAAACATTGAGATGAACATCCCGCCCAGTCAGGAGCAGATAAAGAAGACCACAATAACACGAACCGCCCAGTGGAAAATAGACAAACAGAAGTTTAACACCAGTATCACGATCGGCTAGGTGGTACTATCTGGTCACGAATTATGAGAGACCACCATTCATGAAGGATATAACAAGAAGGGAAGAAGACAACTTACACCGACTGAGACTGGGATACCCATGCATTTGGGAAATAATTGTATCGGCACAAGCAGAGCAGCGCATGTGCAAGACCTGCGACAGCGGAGCAGAAAACACACTGCAGCACTACCTCATAGAGTGCCCTGGAACACAATTAGCTAGGAGAAACATACAACCACCTATCACAGCAGAGAAGGTTGCCAGAAAGCTAACCACCAACCACTCTCAAGAAACCCTACAGTTTCTTACCGAGCATCCCCCCCCCACATTAGTGGTGGAGATGTGCATTTAACCAAAAAGACGCTGGTGTTTTATCCCAGCAGTGGGTGGACCAGCATTTTAGCTTAAGGTCCGCGTAGGAAATATTCCTACAAATCAATTAAAAAAAAAAAAAAAAAAAAAAGCTGTCCACATATACGATAGGAAACAGGATACAATAATGTTTTACTTATTTATCCTAATGACATTAATGGATATATTGAAGTCTTGGGTAAATTTATAAAGTTATTTCTAAATTAGCCTTGAATGTGACCTCATATTAGACTAACCTGTACTCTGCTCGACTAATATATCTGTATGAATCAAGCAAGACGGCTCAGCAAATATGTGAAGACCAGTCCTGCCACCACCACACAACCTCACCCACACCATGATAAAGCCTACCACTATCCACATTTATTCTATCATCTCTGTTTCCTGCCATTAAGTGAAGTGGTAGATTTATAGTGTAAGTATCAACTACATCCTACACATATATTGATGGGGTGTGGATGAAATTAAGGACTCGTCGACAATATAATACTCCCTTATGGCATAAAACCACCAAAACTGAAGAGAAAATAAGTGTCATACACAAACTAAGACATTCTTCATGTTAATTATACATCTTGTTCATAAGGTTGAAAAAAAAAACGTAAGAGTGATGAGAGAAGGTGGTAATATGTCTAGTGAGTTACCATATAACGTTAAATCCAAGAAAGAATCAGTTTGTTACTTGAAGAAACATCTTATAAATGCAAATGCACAGTGTTGCCTTCGGAACTGCAAAAATCAGTTCGGTTTTCTAATTCAATTTCACAGGAACAGTTCCCACTGGGCATGAGTGTGGGGCTTAAGTTCAGATGGTATCCGTTCCCTCTCTGGCTCCCAACAGTTCACCATATACCACCATATATTTTCTATAGGGTTCCCACCATCACTATATTATCTGACAGACTATACCATACAATTATGTAATTAATCATTTATATCGTATAGGTGGTGTAGTGGCGGCTCACTCTGTGGACGTGGATTGAGAGACCATATGGAGCCGACAGGGAGTGCAGTTAACAATAGGCTACAACAATAATTACGTAATTTGGTTTGAGGATAAATTCAAGCGTCCTTTACAAAACCTATGTATTAAGGCCGAATATTATGAGAATGTCCAAATGTTAACTCTATATCCTAAGTCTCACAGTAGTTTTGTGATGATCAGTAGTAATAATATAATGAGTAAACCGTGATGAAGAATGGCTTAGTCAGCGTATAAACATTTTCATAAACAAACCTTGATAATTTGCATTTAGACAATCAAATATGAAACAACAGGAATAATAGATTGTGGACGAGTACTAAACATCTTTTACAATCTAACCAGCAATATATGTGTAGCATGTTATAAATATTTACAATATAAATCAAACGGCTTTCTTTTAATGGTGTCTTGCACTGGCGCTAAGACGTGACATCATCAGCGTTACTAATGAAAATTTAACATTTATCATTTGATAACATTATGTCAGTCATTGTTCTTATTAATGAAAGACATTTTATTACGATCTTCTTAAATAATTACAGCCTGAAATTATAAAGGAGGATTATCTCCCTTCCCTCAGGAGTTGTGTTGAACATATAGATTTCCATTAAAGTTTGAAGCAATCGTTGAGTGCTTTAAGATATTCTGGCATGGAAATGTCATTAACATGAAACTTGAAAAACAAAAAAAGCTTTGCCTCTAAAATGTCATTCAACAAAATGTAGGATATAAATGCCTGTATCAATACATGTCCGGCCCCTCCAGCCCATATGTGTTACTACAACTGTTTACCAGCACATTCTCACTGTGTCCCCATAATTGCTACCTAACACTCACGTAGTGTATTACACATATCCACAGTGTTACCGTGTCTGAACGTCTAGACTCTAGAGTGTTGCTGTGTTTGTTTATACACGTCCACAGTGGCAGTGCTGGCCAAAAGAACACAAACCCATAATTTTGGAAGAATGGTTTGCCGTCATTAAGTAAACACCATGTGGAGAAGATTTACCGCACTGTCTGCCTCGACCACCCAGAGCTTCCCACAATGCCATCCGCCACATCAATAACAGGTTATTTACATCTGAGTCTTGCCCATAAAAATGCGATTTATCTTCGCGTTTATCCAGCCCATAAAACGATTCTATTTAGCTCTTATTTTGCTGAATGAACAACCAGTGAGTAGTGGTGATGGCTGTTGCCCTTGTGGATCTCTTGTTATAAAGTGATGTATCGTTCAGAGGCTCTTGGTGTTACAGCGTAAAACTGTTCTGATGTTCTTCAATACCGATAATGTTACACTACTGACGCTGCCTCTTTTTCTTTTACACTCTTTAAACAAATTGCGTCACTGTTTATATAGTGTTGACAATACCTCGTCTTGTTTAGATGACACGACAACTTCTGGTGCTTATATGATTTTTAACCACGTTTATATATATATATATATATATATATATATATATATATATATATAATATATATATATATATATATATATAATGCAACTTCTCAACTAGATAAAGTCTGACATCGATCGTCTTGAAACAACCTAACAGTTTACACGAAGTCTATATTTTCTTGATTGGAGACACTTTAGTAGACACTTTTAAGTCTGCCACTTCAACATTTCCTGTCAGTCGGTCTTGTTTCTTTATTCATCTTTATTAGTCTCTTCACCGAGCTCCCTTTCCAATTAGTATTAGAATTTCTTTCACAATTATTGTCTCAGGTCATCTTTTATCTACAAAACTCCCTCAGTTATTGCCTTGTCAGTTTTTGTTTAATATCGGACTTAGAAGGGCTGAAAAATATTAAAGATTAATGGTAACAACTACACCCTTTGACATTTGATAATTACAAGAGTTCTACCTCCCATAATTATTAATCGTTGGCGGACTAGTCTAATTACTAAACCTTGTTATACGCTTGAAGACCTTAGTTGTTGACGCGCGTTATAACATTATAACTTCTACGACACTTCACCTGACACGAGTTTAGTTCAACTCCTCTATTATTGTTTAGTCTGGTGTACCATATTGTTTAGTCTGGTGTACCATATTGTTTAGTCTGGTGTACCATATTGTTTAGTCTGGTGCACCATATTGTTTAGTCTGGTGCACCATATTGTTTAGTTTGATGTACCATATTGTTTAGTGTGATGTACCATATTGTTTAGTCTGATGTACCATATTGTTTAGTTTGATGTACCATATTGTTTAGTGTGATGTACCATATTGTTTAGTCTGATGTACCATATTGTTTAGTCTGGTGCACCATATTGTTTAGTCTGATGTACCATATTATTTAGTTTGATGTACCATATTATTTAGTCTGATGTTCCTTATTGTTTAGTCTGATGTTCCTTATTGTTTAGTATGGTGTACCATATTGTTTAGTCTGATGTACCATATTGTTTAGTCTGATGTACCATATTGTTTAGAATGGTGTACCATATTGTTTAGTATGGTGTACCATATTGTTTAGTCTGATGTACCATATTGTTTAGTCTGATGTACCATATTGTTTAGAATGGTGTACCATATTGTTTAGTATGGTGTACCATATTGTTTAGTATGCTGTACCATATTGTTTAGTCTGGTGTACCATATTGTTTAACATATGAACATAAGAATGGAGGAAACTGCAGCGGGCCTATTGGTCCATACTGGGAAGTCTCACTTACACCCAACCCCTATTGCTTATATAGCCATCCAACCTATGTTTGAAGCTATCCAGCGTAATCGAGTTAATGATGATATTTGGTAACTTGTTCCACTCATCCACTACTCTATTTCAAAACCAATGTTTACCTATTTCGCGCCAAAATCTAAATTTGTCTAATTTAAACCATTGTTACGAGTTCGCTCCTGGTTGGATAGTTTGAGTACCTTTGTAATGTCCCCCTTGTTCAGCCCTGACTTCCATTTATACACCTCAATCATATCGCCCCTGGCTCTACGTCTCTCGAGGAGTGCAAGTTAAGAAGCTTTAACCTGTCTCTGTACTCAAGGTTCCTAATGCCCTAGATTAGTCTTGTGATTCTTCTTTGAATTCTTTCCAAGGATTCCATATCCATTCTGTAATACGGTGACCAGAATTGAAATGCGTAATCCAATTGGGGTCTCACAAGCGCAAGATATAGTTTTAAGATGACCTCGCTAGTCTTGTAACTAACACTCCTTTGTATGAACCCAAGCACTCTATTAGCCTTGTTTCGAGCAAATACACATTTTGTTTAGTCTGGTGTACCATATTGCTCAGTCTGGTGTACCATATTGGCACCTTACTATAATAAGATGCCAACTATAGTAAGGTGTTCTCAATAGTAAGCTGTTCTCTATAGGAAGGTGTTCATTATAGTATGATGATCACTGGAGCAAGGTGCTCACTATAGTAAGGTGTTCACTATAGTAAGGTGCTCACTATAGTAAGCTGTTCACTATAGTAAGCTGTTCATTATAGTATGATGGTCACAGGAGCAAGGTGCTCACTATAGTAAGGTGTTCACTATAGTAAGGTGCTCACTATAGTAAGCTGTTCACTATAGTAAGGTGTTCATTATAGTATGATGATCACTGGAGCAAGGTGCTCACTATAGTAAGGTGTTCACTATAGAAAGCTGTTCATTATAGTATGATGGTTACAGGGTAAGGTGCTCACTATAGTAAAGTGTTCACTATAGTAAAGTGTTCACTATAGTAAGGTGCTCACTATAGTAATCTGTTCGCTATAGAAAGCTGTTCATTATAGTATGATGGTTACAGGGTAAGGTGCTCACTATAGTAAAGTGTTCTCAATAGTAAGCTGTTCTCAATAGTAAGCTGTTCTCAATAGTAAGCTGTTCACTATAGTAAGGTGTTCACTATAGCAAGGTGTTCATTAGAGTATGATGATCACTGGAGTAAGGTGCTCACTATAGTAAGCTGTTCACTATAGTAAGGTGTTCACTATAGTAAGGTGTTCTCAATAGTAAGGTGTTCACTATAGTAAGGTGTTCACTATAGTAAGGTGTTCATTATAGTAAGGTGTTCACTATAGTAAGCTGTTCATTATAGTATGGTGTTCACTATAGTAAGGTTGAATTGAATTGAATTGAAACAGTTTATTTAGCCAGAAAAACACAGATACAGAGTGGATAATAATAACAATATTAACATGGCTGAGCCAGTTGAGAACCTGAGCTCTCTTTGAGGTATCTGATATATACTATACATTTATCTCAAGAAAGTATTATGTAACATTTAGTATCATCTGGAATAGTACAATAGCATGGGAGTAATAAGTCCATCTCATAGTGCTACCACGGTTATCACTTCAATATTTATTTATTTAGACATACCTGCTCCGTTGTTTCCATTTTCCCGTGTGATTTTATCAATATATATATATATATATAAATATATATATATATATATATATATATATATTATATATATATATATATATATATATATATACATGTACTGTATATATATATATATATATATATATATATATATATATATATATATATATATATATATATATATATATATATATATATTAGAGTGGAATTTAAAAACACAAGTAAAATGGGGGAGCAGTACAACCTGGGTTGTACAGTAATAAGGTTGAACAAGAGGACAGAGCTTTCAGGATTATGTCCAGTTGGCATTTATGTTTATTGCAATGGTAATTACTTATTTATTTACATGATAACTTCCGATAAAACGGTTTCGATGGTACAATAAAAGCAGGTACAGTAAATATAGTAAGTGTTACAAGAAGTATTAATACTTTGACAATAGATATTTTTTTAGAGATGATTTAAAGGAAGGGAGCATAGTCTTTGCTCGGATGTGTGGGGGTAAGTTGTTCCACACCTTCACACCATGATATTCTATGGAGGTCTGGGACTAAGAGGAGAGCATGGGGGGTGGTCTTAGTAGCTCTGGGTGCCTAAGTTGTATCCCAGATTATTCCGGAAATGGAAGTAATTATTGTCAAGCAAGTGATTGATAGATTTGTAAACAAAGAGGGCACAGGAGTAAGTGTTAATATCCTCGAATTTTAAAAAATTCAATATAGCAAATTTTTCGTTTGTGTGATCTGTTTTTTTCAAGTAGGTCATTGTCCGTACAACTCTCTTTTGTGCAGTAACCAGAGATTGTGTTTTTGAAGAGCCAGAGGCCCCCCAAAGTGTGTGACAGTGTATCAGGTGTTGGTAAACAAGATCATGATAGATTTCTTTCATTGCTGAGAGAGTGAGTGACTGTCGAGTGTGATACATGATACCGCACTGTTTATTGATTTTACTGTGAATGGCTTGTATGTGGTTTCTCCAGTTAGGTTTCTCATCAACAATAACTCTGAGGAATTTAGTATTTTGTTCGCGTTTGTGGACTATATTACCAAGGTAGAGGGGGTTCAAGTCTGGAGGTAAGTTTTTTCTTCTGTGAAAGATCGTGTAGTAGGTTTTCTCAAGGTTTAAAGTCAGTTTATTACGTATTACCCAGGTCCTGACTTTAGTTAATACAGTGTTCATAGTTCTCATCAAGGAATGGAGGTCTGAGTTGCTGGCATAGAGATTGCTATCGTCTGCAAATAAGTTGTATTTTATGAGTGAGCTGGCGTGGACGATGTCGTTTATGTACAACAAAAACAGTACTGGACCAAGAATTGAACCTTAGGGGACTCCATACAATATTGGCGAGGAGTCAGATTGGTGGTTATTATAACAGACATACTGCATCCTGCTGGGATAGGCCCCTAACGCTGTAATGTTCAAGCTTTGAAAGGAGAATGGTATGGTCGACATTATCGAAGGCTTTAGAGAGGTCCAAGAATGTACCGACTGTGAACTGACTGTCATCAAATGAATTTAAGATGTCATTAGTAAAGGATAGCAGAGCACTCTCAGTCGACCTTCTAGCTCTAAATCCAAACTGGGAGTCTGTAAAGTTGTTATTGGCATTGCAGAAGGAATTTAGTCTATTACATGCTAGCTTTTCCAGTATCTTACTCAAGGCTGGGAGGACTGATATGGGGCAATAATTCTTGAAGAGACCTTTATCCCCAGATTTTTTATTGGTGTTCACTATAGTAAGCTGTTCACTATAGTAAAGTGTTCACTATAGTAAGGTGTTCACTATAGTAAGGTGCTCACTATAGTAAGGTGTTCACCATAGTAAGGTGTTCACCATAGTAAGGTGTTCACCATAGTAAGGCGCTCACTATAGTAAGGTGTTCACCATAGTAAGGTGTTCACCATAGTAAGGCGCTCACTATAGTAAGGTGTTCACTATAGTAAGCTGTTCACCATAGTAAAGTGTTCACTATAGTAAGGTGTTCACCATAGTAAGGTGTTCACCATAGTAAGGCGCTCACTATAGTAAGGTGTTCACTATAGTAAGCTCTTCACTATAGTAAGGTGTTCACTATAGTAAGCTGCTCAATCTAGTAAGATGTTCACTCTAGTATGATGATCACTGGAGTAAGGTGCTCACTATATTAAGGTGTTCACTATAGTAAGGTGTTCACTAAAGTAAGCTGTTCACATTAGTAAGGTGTTCACTATAGTAAGGTGTTCACTATAATAAGCTGTTCACTATAGTAAGGTGTTCACTATAGTAAGATGTTCACTATAGTAAGGTGTTCACTATAGTAATGCGTTCACTATAGTAATGCGTTCACTATTGTAAGGTGTTCACTATTGTAAGGTGTTCACTGTAGTATGGTGTTCACTATAGTAAGATGGTCACTATAGTAAGGTGCTCACTATAGTAAGGTGTTCACTATAGTAAGGTGTTCACTATAGTAAGGTGTTCACTATAGTAAGGTGTTCACTATAGTAAGGTGTTCACTATAGTATGGTGTTCACTATAGTAAGGTGTTCACTATAGTATGGTGTTCACTATAGTATGGCGTTCACTATAGTATGGTGTTCACTATATTAAGGTGTTCACTACAGTAAGTTGTTCACTATAGTAAGGCGTTCACTATAGTAAGGTGTTCACTATAGTAAGATGGTCACTATAGTAAGTTGTTCACTATAGTAAGGTGTTCACTATAGTAAGGTGTTCACTATAGTAAGTTGTTCACTATAGTAAGGTGTTCATTATAGTAAGATGGTCATTATAGTAAGGTGTTCACTATAGTATAGGTGTTCACTGTAATATGGTGTTCACTATAGTAAGATGGTCATTATAGTAAGGTGTTCACTATAGTAAGGTGTTCACTATAGTACAGTTTCACTATATAGTAAGGTGTTCACTATAGTATAGGTGTTCACTATAATATGGTGTTCACTATAGTAAGGTGTTCACTATAGTAAGATGGTCACTATAGTAAGGTGTTCACTATAGTAAGTTGTCGTGGACAAACTCGTGGCATGACAAGAGACAATGAACGTCATCAAGTCAATAAACACCGAGTGACTGGAACTAATGGCGTGTGTGTAGGATCTTCATAAACTTTATGGTCATGGAGTATCACACGGACATACTTGCACAACCATAAATAAAAAATGAGCACATATATACAATAAAATGTACTCACACACACACATAGTCATAAACAGAAAACCACATGAGCACAACCACACAGGCACATTGGAATCTTAAAGAACTAGAGTTGTATTCAGAGGAGGATTGATGCTTCACAAACAATGTCTCGCAGAAGGACTCTCGAGTCCCGTGGCTATCGTGAGGTGGTATGAGGTTCAAGTGAAAATTAAAACAGGTTGCCCATCCACAGTACACCTCCTCTCTTCAAGTAGATTAGTTGTCGCAGGGGAACTCCCACCATCTGGCATCCATCAAAGCAACAAACAACGGACGAACAGACAAGACAGAAACACAAGAACCGAAGATATGCAATATATAAACTTGCTTCTGTATCGGGAATAAAGTGCCAAGCCAACTGTAGAAGCAAGAGTCGTGAATAACTCCTGAAGCCATTTCCGCCTGCGCTGTGTCAACCCAAGCTGCTCCATTATACATTTTCATTATGTTATGTCCGGATAATGGTCACCCGCTGTCCCTGGGCTGCTCAATTATACACTTTCATTATGTTATGTCCGGGTAATGGTCACCCCTCCACTCATTATCCTTTGGTTGTTAGGATATTCCACAGTTCATAAAGCTCTCGGCTATGACGTGCTTAAACTTCAGGTTGTCATACAGAGACGTGAAAGCACAAAACACAAAATGATGCATTTTTCCCTGTTACTGACGGATTACACTTTTAAAAACGAAGTAAACAATGTACAGTTATATCTATAAGCCATTCATAACAGAGTCTATTGAATAGAACTTTTATAACTTTCCCATTACCTCAGTAAATGTCAATACTACATTACACATTATTCATGTGGTATCTAGTAATGGAGACAAAAATAGCCTAATACATGAGAAGATTATAACTCAAGCTACATGAAAAAATTTTCATGGACTAATCACTAGAATGCAAGTCCTCCTATACCCACTCCTCCTTCTCCTCCTTCACTTCTGCCTTATTGTCAAAGCCATTGCCTTCACTTATGTGTTTCGTGGAAATTTTTTTTAAGATGGCTTAAACGTACAATCACCTACAAAAAATCCAAACTAAATTACAACACTGTCCTAAAGGTAATTTTTATTATGAAATTAAGTGTTTCTGCAGTTAGGGCATTAAACAACAGTCAAGTCTTAGCTTCAGTAAGAGGCAGCAACATTAAGATTTAAGATTGTATATCAGGGAAACTTTATTTTTTTATGTATTTCAGTACTTCAACAAAATAAGAAATTTTAGTACAGTACGCAAAATGCGTCCGTCCATAAGCTAAATAAAAATCATATTGTTGTAATATTTGTATCTTACTGAATTCAACAACTTCGGGTTTTAAGTACAACTACATAAAGTCTCCTCACACACAAGGCAACAAGAGATATGCCTCACCTGGCAAACACTAAAGGTAGCGAGTTGTGTACAGGAACTATACATACTGGTTATGTGCAAGGCATGACACCATGAGGCACAGCCACTCCAGTAATACCTTAGGACTTAACCATAATCGTTGCACCCGGGAGCTACACAATACAACAACTTTTCTACTCAGCCTTTACTTTACGATCGACCAGAAAAAGAGGGTAGGTTCACTTTCTCTCATCCAGTGTGATAAAACTAAATATATGAGTTTTTCTTTTATCTAGGAATCGAAAAAGTTTACCAATAGTCAACAAAACAGTTAATTTTAGACAGTTGTACTCACACTAAAAAATTAATGTTAATTTTTTGTACTGCAGAACACGTTCTTCTCTTTATGAGCAAAAAATTTTTTGAACATCATTTAAGTTCAACGCTGAAGTTAAGTTGTGGTTTACGTTTAAATTTTAACGAGGGAACGTGTCCCATGACTGGTAATATTCTGTTTTTACATTATATTTTTCTCGCAACGGCGGGGAAGGATAGAGAGAGAAGGAGTTAATAGAGCAGCCAGATAAAACAATTAAATTTCCTCGTTAAACCATGAGACATTATAATCGAGTAATAAACAATCATTGAGCAGATGATGGGTTAGGTATAGTGTACACCAGTACAGACAGCTATTACCCAAAACAAGGAATGGTATTATTTTAGAATTCTATTTACAGGTAAGTTATATTTCATACGTTGTTTTCCCACACCGTGAGCAACGCGGTGACAACAAAACTCTTCCCCAGGCGGAAATGGAACGAGGATGTCCTGGGGGTAAGCCACGTATCCTGCTTCTAAATCCTTCCTTATCAGTAGAGTTTGTTGTCGTAAACTACTGAAAAGACGCTATTGTTGGCCAAGAATTTTCTCGTCCATAAACTCTGGATAACCACAGGTTCCTGACCTAAGGCTCTCAGTGAATTATTAAAAACATTACGAACTTTGTTTATGAGAATCAGTACTCCTTAAAATACCTCTATAAAATTGTCCGAAATATTATTCGAAGGGTGCGGCCACACTAGCGAACATTTTGCCCGAAAATGTGACCGACAGGAATAAACGAGGCCCAGGGTTCTGACTCTTTTAGTGAGGCCGCACTAAACGGTAACATGTTGGCAACCGTGACAACAATAATCTCGTGAAGAAGTGGTATAAACTCAAATGTTAGAAACAACTAGTGTTCGAATCTTGTTGGGCAATAAAGATATGCTTCACGCATAAGGTGGTAACATTTATACAATCGTGGTGGTAGTACTAGAATGGACGAGGCTACTGTGGCAGCAATGAACCCTGTGCTTTGTTTTTTCTTGTACTGTAGATCACATGTTTCGGAAAAAATGTGCACTAGTGTGGCCACACCCTTACGTTGTTCAGTAATGATTCGTTAGCTACTATAAATGATAACACACGCGAGGGTTTAACTATTGAAGGGACATCGAGAGTAGTGGCGCATATTCTAAATGTAAGCAAAATTCGCCCTGGTTTATGATTCTAACAGCTTGTTTTCTGCCAGCATGTACGAGATGTGCCTTGAAGCAATAAGTGTCTTCGCCGCCTTACTTGCTTAAATATCTTCACGTGGCTTTCCACTGATGTCTTGGATTCAAATTTCATCCCATAAATATCCACTTCATCTCGCACATCATCAACACTGGTGTTTTCCTGAGACAGATATAATTTTCCATAGCCAACCTAGGTTGATATAAGAACATAAGAATGGAGGAAACTGCATTGGGCCTATTGGTCATACTGGGTAGTCCCGTTTATACCCTACCCCCATCGCTCATATATTCACCCAACCTGTATTTGAAGTTATCCGGCGTATTCGAGTGAATGATGATGTTTGATAACTTGTTCCAATCATCCACTACTCTATTTCAATACCAATGTTTACCAAACTCGCGCGTAAATCTAAATTTGTCTACTTTAAAACCATTGCTAAGAGTTCGCTCCTGGTTGGATAGTTTGAATACCTTTGTCATATCACCTTTGTTTAACCCTGACCTCCATTTATACACCTCGATCATATCGCCCCTCACTCTACGTCTCTCGAGGGAGTGGAAATTAAGATGCCTTAACCTGTCTCTGTACACAAGGTTCCAATGCCCTAGATTAGTCTCGTCATTCTCCTCTGAATTTTTTCTAAGGATTCTATATCCATTCTGTAGTACGGTGACCAGAACTGAACCGCGTAATCCAAATGAGGTCACACAAGTGCAAGATATAGTTTTAGGATAACCTCGCTAGTCTTGTAACTAACACTCTTGTATAAACCCAATTACTTTGTTAGCCTTGTTTCTCTATAACAATTTTGTTCATCTGATATGTTTTTTTCTGTCTTCATCTTCTAGACTAAGTACTTTAAATTTGTCCACATTAAATTGCATACCAATTTTCAGACCATGCGATTTTATTTTTTAGATCTCCTTGTGGTTTTGCGAAGTTTTCGTCATATTTAATTACACGCCTTATTTTAGTGTCATCAGTGTCATTTACTTATGATGCTGTCTACATCTATATCTATGTCGTTAATGTATATAATAAATAGTAATGGTCCAAGTACTGAGCCGTTAGTGCCGTTAATGCTTACTCGCTGTTTCGTGTCCTATAACCACGCCCTAATCCAATTTATAATATCTCCTCCAATTCCATGAGCCTCCACTTTTCGTATTAGCCTCTCATGGGGGACTCTGTAGGAAGGCTTTGCTAAAGTCGAGGTATACCACATCACAATCGTGTCCGTCATCCACTGATTCGAAAACATTTGAAAAGAATGTTAATAGGCTAGTCAGATATGAACGCCCACTTGTGAAGCCGTGTTGGAAATCATTGAAATTATTGCTTCCAGCAACTTGCCTACAAATGATGTTAAAATGATTGGGTGGTAGTTCGAGGATAGTGATCTATCTCCCTTCGTGAAAACCAGTATTACATTCGCGATCTTCCAGGATTCTGGTGCCCCATTAGTTTTTAATGACATGTTACAACTTTGCTAAGGGTATATTAAGCTCTTCCTTACATTCCTTTAATACTTTGGCAAATATTTCATCGGGACCTGGTGACTTATTCGGCTTTAGTTTGTCTGTTTCCTTATTAACATCATTGCTAGTCACCACTATTTCGCTTAATATATTTTCTTCACTATCTCTGTATATACTCGGTGCCTTGGGTATCATTTTAAAATATTTGGTGGTAAAAACCGTTGAAAAATATCTGTTCAGGTTATTGCTCATTTCTCCTTCGGTATCAGTTAGCTCGCCGGTATCTGACTGTATTGGTCTAATCTTGTTTCGTGTTTTAGTTTGAAACATTTGGAAGAATCCCTTGGGGTTTGACTTCACCTCCCTTGCTACCTTCAGTTCATTATTCCTCTTTGCTTTTCTTATCTCGGTCTTAACCCTACTGGACAATACCTTTTAATAATCTCGGAGGTAAACTTCATCACGATGTATTTTCCTAACTGAAGGGTGTTGACTGAGCTTTTCAAATACAGAGTGATTCTTCTTTCATATAAAAGGTAACTGAAATAACAACACACTTGTGAGACATTAGCTCTAACCAGGTCACCTTCGGACACTGCACCATTTATAACTATTCCTAGTGTAGGTCTTAGAGTCATCACGTGCCGCACAAATAACAGCTTTACCAAGATATAAGTTGCCATGGAAAGCTTTTTTAAACCAAGTTGCTTTGTCATTCAGTAATCATCTTTTATCACAGAACTTGTCATCTGTCGGGATATTTTTGCCTCAGATTTTTTACCAGTGATCGACAACATTGACGAGATAAGCTGATCAATAGTAACTAATCAGCTCATCTCTGTCTCTAAGAACTGACCTTATGTAATGCATGGTTGGTGAAGTAAAACAAGAAGTGGTGTTATTAGATCCTTCAGTACTGGTAATAGTCTTGTGCTAAAATATCAAACCAATTCCTGTGTCAATGATCTTCAGGAGGCAATGCACATCTTGGCCTGCTTTGACCTACAACAAATACAACCGTAAGTCACTACCAAGAACAATATACTAACAGTTGTGTTGAATTAGCAGGGAGTATATCCTTACTTTTAGCAATTCGTCACCGCGTCTCTGGCACTATCTGTTTCCTTCCCTGTACCTCCATATCCCCACTTCTTTACCAGCCTGCTCCGACCTCCCGAAACTCATTACAATGTTTCCCCCACCACCTTTCTAGCCTCCTCACAACCACCACATTATATGCCATACCAACCAATAAACAAACCCTCGCCTCCCAAACTCCTTACATCCACCGACTTCAACTGTCTCCTCCACCCTTCTCAGTAACGCCCAGTAACACTACTCGGTGGTTTGCTGGTAAAATAGCACCACATACCTGGCGATCTACTGGTAACAGGCCCTGTAAGCACCACAAATACCATCATGTATCAGCTGGTTTGTAGGATAACTCTGGTGTCATTAAAGAACATAATGTCAGTGTCTTGTAATGTTTGTGACAGTCGATATCATATGCCAGACATATTTTAAAACGACACAATCAAGTGGAGGCTTCTTCAAGAATATTAGGCAGAGGAAACCTGAGAATGTTGAAAATTCACAACTGTACTGCCTGGAGATCTGCCAAAATTATTGTGGAGATGTGAATATTTTCCCTCCTTGTGGCCTTTTTGTTCCTGATACTTTAATATTGCAGAAAAAAAAAACATTAAAGCAGGACCTCAGATAATTCAGAGCATCTCCAGAAGTACAACTGTTGAACCTTATATCCAAGATGATACGCTACAATGCTGACCTTCCATAAAGAACTGCACCGGCAATATAATTACATAGCACCTCATACTAGGTGGTCTTGCTGAAAATACGATAATATAACACCCCACAGTGCCCTGGTAACAGTATTGTTGTTTATAATATTACACAGTTGGTGGTGCTATGGAGAGCATCAATGTATAGCACCTTACACATGATGAGCTGTTGCCAGTATTTGTGTATAGCTCTCCATAAAGCAAGTGGTCTGCTTGTAATTCCATCATACAACAGTACACAGTTGGTGGTTTCTTTGTAGACGCCCCTGACATACTGACAGGATATTACGACGGTTGTCTTTGGCTGTCGTGTCTGGTGAGAATACCAAGTAAATCTCCCGGACAGGAGGTCACCCGGCACAACATCTGACCTTACTGGGGCTTTATTGCCTGCCAGTACTATCTTAGCTACCGACTGATAATTAATCAGCAAATCGCATAAGCCTGAGTTCCAGGCAGTAGAAAGTAACATTCCAGAGGCAGGGACACCAGGCATCATCAGCAAACAACTGCAGACAATCAAGTTAGTTCCCGGTGGACACTAAACTTAGCCAGTGCTCCAGACAAGGTCGTAAAGAGAGGAATATGGCTGAGTAAGCCCCTGATGGACAGGTAGCTGGACAGAACACCAGACAGACACACTAAAGAGCAGTGGATGTCTGAGACTGTCCTTAGTGAAGAGTAAGACTGGCCAGGTCCCCCAAACAACACCAGTAAAGTGCAGTGGACGGCTGAGACAGTCCCCAGTGGACACTAAGCCTGGCCAGAGCCCCAGACTGTGGCAGTAAAGAGGACTGGGGGGGCTGAGGAGGACAGAAGAGAGGTCGCCGGGGGCCAGTGGCTAGCAGTGCCGCTCGTAATGCTGCGTTAACGGCAGCCTGTGTCTTGGTGGGAGACACTGACCATTATTGTCTGGTCAGCCCACCGCTGTTCCTTGACACTTAACGTCGCACACACTACTCCTCACTTGGTTTACGCGACCCAAATATAACAAAAAATATATATATATTCTCTCTCTCTCTCTCTCTCTCTCTCTCTCTCTCTCTCTCGTAATTACAACTAATCAAAATTGCTTTTTTCTTGTTTGCCTTAGTTCTAAAAAACACCAATTCCAGGTTGTGACCTTCAGGTATGACGATTACCACCTCATAGTCAATCCATTTTCCTTCGCTACTATCAATACATATTTTACGTAAGTTTGTGGACACCCTTAACGTAAATATAAGCATTGGCGGTGGCCAGAGAGGTTATAATAAGATATGAAAATATATATGTTTCTATTCAGAACACCGAAAATTATTCAGCTTTGATTTATTGCTCAGGTTTTCTCCGCTTATAACTCGTGTAAGTGGCATGCAACATAGTGGAGTCTTCGTTTCTTGGTCGACTTTGTTATTTGTAATAATCCAAGACAAGTTGAATGCCCGGATATGCAGAAAAGAGGTGAAGTTTCTCCTAGGAAAAAAGTGGGTCGAGGAAGCCACAATACGGCGCCCTCAACCCCGAGAATCAAATCAGATATGGTGGTGAAGAGTGACATTCAATGACCACACACAGCTGACAGCCACATCACGTGTTTCCCCCCATGTTAACCTCATCACCTTCACGAGCACAATAACAAATGTCAACCTCACTGAGTAATTACAGAAGCAGGAGTTAAATGTTCATGGTCTTGAGTCCTGGACTGCAAATAAAACATTCTTTAAAGCTCAAGAAGGCAATCGTTGTTGTCCTGCAAGTGATACATGCGTATATTAATTATTAACCACTTCCTATGCATAGCAGTGGAGCACGTAATTTATCAAATTTTCTAGATGACTTTCTTAAAGTAATCTCCAAACTTAGCGAACTACAGAGCCATAAAACTGTGCATAAACGAATACAGTTTTGCATGAACTCAACAATTATATTGCTAGGCAAGTTTTGCTGTTGACCGGACTCCACCTCCTTGTGTATGGACTCCCCTCATGAATTGAATAAAATCGCCTGTAGTTAGTCATAAAATATTAAGGGTGGCGTCCCCGTAACAAAAGAGTTAATAAAGGTCGTCGAATCCATCATGCAGGTGATTCATCTATTATTAGAAATATCAACAATCTATCTTTAGGAGTTACAAGGTGTACGTTTACTTTCAGCTAACACTCTAATAAATAGTCCTGGTCACAGTTCCCTGTGGTCATTGTTTTCCGGTAGCATTGGGACGCCGAGGGGCAAGCCGTTTACACAGCTTTAGTCAGCAATTTATGTTGGTGGGTTACCATATTGCTATAGTGTCACATGCATCCCAGTACATGCAGTTTCACAGTTGCCTCCATGAACTCAGTGAAATTAATATATATATATATATATATATATATATATATATATATATATAAATATATATATATATATATATATATATATATATGTCATGGTTTTGGGTAAATCGGTGGTAGTAGGAGTGGATTATATTATATAACGATAATAATATGTCATATTTCTTATTTCTTACCGTAGTGTTCGATACCTTCACACTGATTACTTACAGGAGATTATGGCGTATCTACGTAGAAGTTCACTCTACCACACGACATTCCATGATTATACTTGATAAATGATGATTTAATGAATTCATTAATTTTCAACATCCATCTAAGTTATTGGTTATACTTCGTCATAACCAATCAGTCATTACCTTTAGTAATAATAAGATAGGATCACAGAAACGGGCAGATAATTGCACTTACATTTATTTGTCAAGCTTCCATACAATGATTTACAATTTGCATGGACATATGAATCACTCACGTTCACGCTGTAATAAAATTAATCTTCTAAAGAGAATTTTCAACTTGGAGACACATGTGATTACTCTACTGTGGGTATGACTTAACAGAGCTTAATCTTCAAGTGATACATTTACTGCCAGCCTGGATTGCTTTTGTTGCAACCAGGCTTCCGCACAAGAACTTCTTTCCATGGCCATAACAACAAAAAGTACTCTTGGGTTACCACATATAGTCTCGCGTCACTGGCAGTCACTGTAGATGGTTGTCGAGGCAAGGAGAACTGGTAAGCGTGACTCAAATTAACCATTTAGGTGCAATAGACCAGCCTGGATTGCTTTTGTCGCAACCAGGCTTCCACACGTGATATTTCCACGGGGATAACAAACCTAGGTTAACACACTTAGTCTCGTGTCGATCACGGCCACTGTAGACGGGTGTCGTGCAGGAGAACTCTAAGCGTGAATTAATTAACCATTTGTTGTAGGTTTGATAGGTCAGCCTGGATTGCTCTTGTTGCAAACAGGCATCCACACGTGATATTTCCATGGGGATAACAACCTAGGTTAACACGCTTAGTTTCGTGTCGACGACGGTCCACAGGACAGAGTGGCGGTGGAGGACTGTGTGGTGTGGTGCCCCGCTTCCTTGAGGAGGGAGAGAATGGGAACGTCTTAACTAAGCCATGGTCGTCGGGATACTACTTAAAATGAGGTTTTTGGGTGTGAAGCGATGAACAGCACAGCACTGTTTCACTGTCCACCCCCCCTAAATGCTGGCTAACATACACTAATGGAAAATACACATGTGCCAGTTATGCCTCGCCGGGTCCCTTATCTCTAGTAAAACAAACTTTGGAGTTGGTTGCGTGGGTAAGCCTAACGCAACCCATGACAATATATATATATATATATATATATATATATATATATATATGCAAGTAAATCACTGTAGGTGCGCGTGATCTAGGTATATGCTGATAACCACCAGGAAAGAAGAAAACACGAAGTTCCCAAGCGCTTTCGTGTAATCCACATCTTCAGGGGTGAGTACAGACTAGAGAGAGTAACGCAAAACAAGATGAATATATACAGAGGAGGGTGAGACCAGGTCCACAATGGTCAGGTAATTAGGTAATGACCCTACTAATCTTTAAATGGCACACAACGGTTGGTGGTTGGGTCAGATGGGACAGTGACCCGCCCTCTCACCTGATCACAAATCTTCTTAATTACAAAGTTGTCCAGCTTGTACATGCCGTTACTCAAATTCATGTTGAATGCTTCGGTATGTTTAATAAGACTAGATTCTATGATGTTCCTACTATCAATTGAATTACATGGTAATATTGAGGAGGCATTATCCCAGTCAATGCAATGCTTGTTATCCCTCAAATGAACAAACAGAGCATTGGATTCCTGGCCTGTCCTAACACTGTATTTGTGTTGTTTAATTCTAGTTACAAGATCTTTACCTGTCTGGCCTAAGTAAAACATATTACATTCCTTGCAAGGAACTTTATAAATGCAACCAATTGTGTTGTTGGGGGAGTTCTTGATTAACATTTGTTTAACAGTGCATGAGTTTTTAAATGCCACATTGACGTTCCAAGATTTTAGCTGTGCCGGAATGTGTGAGAAATTTTTGTGAAATGGTAATATTAAGATATTCTTATGGTCATGGGTGGGCTTGGGATCAGTTCTATAAAAAGTTTTCTTAGTAATGTTTAAGCATTTGTCTATGAAAGATCTAGGGTATTTAAGGTTTGAGCCAATATTATATATATATTTGTATTCCTCATCGATGAATTCCGGACTGCAAATTCTCAAGGCACGTAAAAAACTTTGTTGTAAATACTGACTGTTTGACTTTATTATGGTGGGCAGAATAATAATGAATGTATGAACACACATTGGTTGGTTTTCTATAAATACTGAACTTAAAAGTGTTACCTATTCTGTGTATCAGACAGTCTAGGAATGGCAATTTACAGTCTTGCTCTAATTCCACAGTGAATTTGATCGAGGGGGCTAAGTTGTTAAGTTGTGGTAGGAAAACTTTTAGGGAATATTATGCTCAAAAATTTGGTATGGCAATGGGTAATCCACTCTCACCTGTATTAAGCAACCTATATATGGAATTCTTTGAAAAGAAACTATTAAGTAATATTTTGCCACCCTCAGCAGTCTGGTTTAGATATGTTGATGATGTATTATGTCTCTGGCCATGTAATGAGGACCTAAAAGTTTTCCTACCACAACTTAACAACTTAGCCCCCTCGATCAAATTCACTGTGGAATTAGAGCAAGACTGTAAATTGCCATTCCTAGACTGTCTGATACACAGAATAGGTAACACTTTTAAGTTCAGTATTTATAGAAAACCAACCAATGTGTGTTCATACATTCATTATTATTCTGCCCACCATAATAAAGTCAAACAGTCAGTATTTACAACAATGTTTTTACGTGCCTTGAGAATTTGCAGTCCGGAATTCATCGATGAGGAATACAAATATATATATAATATTGGCTCAAACCTTAAATACCCTAGATCTTTCATAGACAAATGCTTAAACATTACTAAGAAAACTTTTTATAGAACTGATCCCAAGCCCACCCATGACCATAAGAATATCTTAATATTACCATTTCACAAAAATTTCTCACACATTTCGGCACAGCTAAAATCTTGGAACGTCAATGTGGCATTTAAAAACTCATGCACTGTTAAACAAATGTTAATCAAGAACTCCCCCAACAACACAATTGGTTGCATTTATAAAGTTCCTTGCAAGGAATGTAATATGTTTTACTTAGGCCAGACAGGTAAAGATCTTGTAACTAGAATTAAACAACACAAATACAGTGTTAGGACAGGCCAGGAATCCAATGCTCTGTTTGTTCATTTGAGGGATAACAAGCATTGCATTGACTGGGATAATGCCTCCTCAATATTACCATGTAATTCAATTGATAGTAGGAACATCATAGAATCTAGTCTTATTAAACATACCGAAGCATTCAACATGAATTTGAGTAACGGCATGTACAAGCTGGACAACTTTGTAATTAAGAAGATTTGTGATCAGGTGAGAGGGCGGGTCACTGTCCCATCTGACCCAACCACCAACCGTTGTGTGCCATTTAAAGATTAGTAGGGTCATTACCTAATTACCTGACCATTGTGGACCTGGTCTCACCCTCCTCTGTATATATTCATCTTGTTTTGCATTACTCTCTCTAGTCTGTACTCACCCCTGAAGATGTGAATTACACGAAAGCGCTTGGGAACTTCGTGTTTTCTTCTTTCCTGGTGGTTATCAGCATATACCTAGATCACGCGCACCTACAGTGATTTACTTGCATATATATATATATATATAAATATATATATATATATATACATACACATATATATATACATATACATATATACTGTATATACATACATATACATATATATATATATATATATATATATATATATATATATATATATATATATATATATATATATATATATATATCGTGTAACGACGCAAAAGGTGTTTAAGAAACGAAAAGGTTATTTTTGGATGATGGATCAGTTAACACCATCAGATCTTAAGTTTCAGTCAAAGACATCCCATAGTATCCAGCATCTGGCAAAGAGCCTCAAATTAAATTCCTAACACTTTTATGATATGGTTAAAAAAAAATATTTTCTCCCTTGACCACTTTAAGATTTCTTCCAATCATTTTCTTTAATACAGAAGTTCAATGTTAGTTCACCTACACACATCTCTCCTTATCTACTACCTTTTATCATCCTACCATTCCTCATTATTGTTTTTCTGCTTGTTACCAAGTTCTAACCATTCCATGCTTAAGGCCCTCTGCCCCATCACTCCGTATTCAACATGATTATACACTGATCGCCCATAAGTAGTGTAGATACAGCACACTGACGACTAGGTCTTCGGTACACAAGAAAATATGGTAATCGGTCGTGCACTCTACCGCCACCTCTCGCTTTCTCATACAGATGTAAAGTTAGTCCAAAAATGGACCGACTGAAGACTTCCCATTAAGTGGTTGACCTTGGGACTCGTACCAGCCATTGTTGATTCAGAAGGCGCATTTTATATCCTCTCGGTCGCCACACTGAGCTCATCCAATTTTCCACTCTACCTCACCTCACCATCTCAATCAACACCCCAAACCTTCATAACTCCCACCTTCATCTTCGGTTATTAAGGTTCCCTCCTTCACTCCATCTCTTCCCTTCCTGTCCGTTTAGAATTATTCCCCTGTCTCTCTTATATGGATGGATTTCCATCACTCTAGCTCTCCATTCCTCCTACCCCCCCCCCTCCTCTCGATTACTCCTCCACCCAGTCCTCCCTCCCTGCCCTTACTCCTCCATCATTCCCTCCGCGACTCCTGTTAGTGCTCCAGCATTCCCTCCCTCCCCTTTCCTCAGTCCACCATCATTCCCTCCCTCCACCATCATTTCCTCCCTCCCTCCCTCCTTCCCCTTCCCTCAGTCCACCACCATTCTCTCCCTCCTTCCCTCCCTCCCCTTTCCTCAGTCCACCACCATTCCCTCCCTCCTTCCTCCTCCATAATTCCCTCCGCGTCCCCCTCTTAGTGCTTCATCATTCCCTCCCTCCCTCCCTCTCCTTCCCTTTCCTCAGTCTTCCACCATTCCTTCCCTCCCTCCCCCTAGTCCTTCACCATTCCTTCCATCCCTCCCCTCAGTCCACTATCATTCCCTCCCTCCCTCCCTTCCCTCAGTCTTCCACCATTCCTTCCCTCCCTGCCCTTAGTTCTCCATCATTCCCCCTCTCCTCCCTCTCCTTCCCTGGGTCCTCCACCATTTCTTCCCTTCCTGCCCTTAGCTCTCCGTCATTCCCTTCCTCCCCTCCCCTTAGTCCTCCACCATTCTTCTCTCCCTCCCTCCCCTTAGTCCTCCACCATTCTTCTCTCCCTCCCTCCCCTTAGTCCTCCATCATTCCCTCCTTCCATCCCTACCCTTGGTCCTCCCTCCCTCCCCTTTCCCCAGTCCACCATTATACTAGGACGTCATAATGGAAAATTGTATTTGGATGTCGCAGTTTTGCTTGACTGGCGGCTGTTTCTCTCTCATCTCTCTTGGTAAGTGAGTATTTTTCACGCTGGCTCCGCGTCCTTTAGGTTTGGTAGACAGTAAGTTGTACAGTATTATAAAAGAACAGGAGACTCATCACAGATATTACTTGCACATTATTTGTCAATCAAGTGATCCTTTCCCCAATTATGTAACAGTATATTTTCATACTTTTGACTGCCATGCTCATTCAATAAACCCTTAATTATTATTTAAAAATGATAATAATATTATTATTATTATTATTACACACACACACAAACATAACTGTTTGCCACCGTTGTGACCAAAAGTCTCTCAGCGCTCCTACTACAGCAGCCTTCCCACATCTCCTCCACCAAAAAGCCAGCCCAAAGATTGTTGTTCACTTCCTCATTGTTGTAATTGTGACAATTTTAATTCGAAAAGAATAGAAACAAGTGTTGGACAGTGGAAATACCTGACAAGTTAAGTGATCAGTGGTCACGGCGTGCCAGTGAGCTCCCAGATCACAAGTGTGATAAGCAATGAGAGGGTGGGAAGGGGGGGGGGGGGAGGAGGCATCAGACCTCTTCACATCTAAGGGCGAAGCTGAACGCTTCACGTGAGAGGCTTCTCGCAAAACTCCATGGAACCGCGAGGACAATACCACGCGAACTGAGGCCGGCTATATCCACGTGGACCAAGGCTAGTAACACCATATGGTTAACATCATGTTCCGAAGAATCAGTTTGAAAAAGTGCTGTTACACAGACTTCGTTAGCGCTCCCAGACATCTTGGAATAAATCCTCACCACAGGTTTAGGAGGGAGATAGGAAGAAACTGGTTCACAAATAGGGTGGTGGACGAGTGGAACAAGCTTAGGAACTTTGTAGTAAGTGCTGGAACGCTGGAAAGTTTCAAAAGGAGGCTAGATAGATTCATGGATGATAGAGAGTGGTAGTAACTCTCGACAGGAGCTGCCATGCACAGGACAACCGGCCTATTGCAGACTCCTTATTTTCTTATGTTCTTATGTTCTTATGTTCACAGCTGCGTCCGCGTTAAGACTAACCTCTTTCCAACCACAGTGAAAGCTATCAGACTCTAGTTAACTTGAGTGTTCCTCCTTTTTTTTTATTAAAAGATTTAGTTAAATGACGGACTACCTAGATTCTATTTGTCATGTTTGCACAACAAAAGTTGCCTACTAGCAATGACAAATGCAGCTTTTAGGTCAAGATGTGTGGTGTATCTGTGTCTTTCATCACCATGTACAGTTAAAAGTGTAGTAATGTACACCTTTACCCTAAGTGAAGCCATTATGTTAGGGGACATGTGTTCTACCAAGAATTATTCTCTCAGTGATAAAGGATAAATGGTATCAGGCTGCCCTGGCTGTGGTATTGGTACACAGTTAGTCCATGATGTGGGCAGTTGACCTGTGGCATGACTCATATTGTACAATGCCAATAGTGGATTGATTGCCCGGCACATGCCCTAATGGTCTAGCGATCTTGTTGATGACTCCGTCATAACCGGTAGTCCGGTAACAAAATGGCATATTTTAACTGAAACAAAAATTTTGGTCTTCAGTTATTTCTTGGTTAATTTTAGTAGCCTAGGAAGTGTATTTTGAAGAAAAAAATGCCTATGACCCCGTGTCACTATACTGTACAAGACGGTGTGTGATGGTGGTGGAAGTCCCACCACCATCACACACAATCACGTATGTTGGTGTTACTGGAGAGAGTATTGCACCAGTTGAAATCAGTCACGGGGGCATTATCGCGAACCGAAGTGCCACGACACCTCCACATGGAGAGGCAGAGAACATAATGGTGAGCAGGTTTTGATGTCTGATAGATAAAAGATCAGCGAGATCATTGTAATATCTGATAACACTGATGTATTTATGTTCTTGCTCTGCTATTACCATAAAGCCAATCTACAGATTCTTGTAGCAATAGAACCTCTTTAGCAATGTCGAGGTAGGGAACTTGCAAACAGCGATCACAAAGAATTAGATTTCAGTTAGATTTTCAGGGCAGACGTAAGGAAAATTCCACTGAAGTACCAGATTTCAGAAGGGCAAACTTTGACAGTTTAAAGAGGCAGCTGAGAGAGGGGGTGTCGCGCTTGGCCGTGAACCTGACAGATGACACCGACCTGATAACGAGATCTTATATTGCCGAGTTCCACGACAATTTAAATAATATGTTACTTAATGCACAAAGGCAGAACATACCATACAAAAAACTCAGATCAGACAACAATGACCCTAAGTGGATAAATAATTATTTAAAGAGGATCATTGGCCAAAGGAAGGCAATAGGAAGAAGGATAAATCGTGGCGAAATTTACCTCCGGGATTATTATAGGGTATTGGCGAGTAGGGTTAAAACCTGTGGTGGGATGTAATCCTAGACAAGGTTCTTCAAACTCCAGAGCACGAGCAGTAAATATATTCCATAAGTACAAGACTTGGCAGGATAACCAACAGGTACAAAAACAGGGGCAAGCAAAAGAACTCCTTGTCGTAGCCAGGCCTGAGCCGATCTGAGAGAATTTAGCTAACCCGGCAGGGAGAGTTGCTAGACATTACTAGGACAATAAATGAGATCTTCTAGTTACTTGACAAGCGCGGTACAGACATGGTACATCGGGGCATAATAAGTAGACATAGGCATTAGACATAAGCATAGATATCAGACATGCTATAATAATATATAGTAATACAGACATGTGAATAAATGGTGCAATGAATGGTAACAGAGTCTTGCCGTCAGGCGTGTTCACATATCTTGGTATTTACATATCTATACACCTCCCCCCCCCCCCTTTACGCTCGTAGTGCAATCTCGAGCGGCTACGGACTCTTTTTCCATGAGTCGGGGGGAGCGGCGAGGGACAATGGGAGGATCAACTGACGACCTTCGTTCCTGGTCTGGGCAAGGGGGCACGGGGGACGGGGAGGAAGGTTCGTCACTAGAGGATGGCACTGGGCGGAGATGGCGTCTGTTTCGCCACCACACACGACCACTGGGGAGGCGGACTTGGTACGAACGGGACTCGCCACGGCCCATGAAGACCCCGACCTTGTCCCAGCGGTGTGACGTCGGGTCCTGGATTCGTAATTGCTGGCCGACAGTCAACCTGGGAAGGGGGCGGGCGTGGAACGTCATAGTGGCTTGTCACTTGGGCCATCCGGGCAGCCTCACGGCGGTCACACTCGTCCGCCTTGATCTGCCATTCATCTAAGAAGGACTGGGGGTGGGCAGGCTCACAAGTACGAAGGGGGCGGCCATACAACACCTGGGCAGGAGAGCGTCCGGCAGGGGTAGGGGTGTTACGGAGTTCCAGTAGGCCCCTGTCGAACTCCTCGCAGTCCAGGTTCCCCGTCGGTGCTGTCTTGAGGATGAGGTATTTTGCGGACTTTACCGCTGCCTCGGCATGGCCATTCGCCTGCGGGTAATGAGGTGCGGTGACGATGTGGTGGACGCCCCAGCGTTCGGCGAAGCTCTTGAACTCGTGGGTATTGAACGGGGGCCCACCGTCGGTTCGGAGGCGGAGAGGCACTCCGACTTCCCAGAAGAAGCAACAGAACATCCGGATGACCCTGGAAGAGGTGGTGTCCCGATCACAGGGAACCACCACGGGCCATCCAGAGAGCCTGTCGGCGACCACCAGGAAAGACTTTCCGGCCACATGAAAGAAGTCAGCGGACACGGATTCAAAGGGCCGCTTTGGGAGGTCATTGCACAGGTACGGCCCTTGTTGCTGGCTGGGCTGGAGTTGCTGGCAAGGCTCACAGGCCTCCACCGTGCTCTAAATATCGGCGTCAATACCAGGCCAGAAGATGGTCTGACGGGCTCTGCGCCTGGTGGCTTCAACACCGCAGTGGCTGTCATGGAGGCGGGATAAGGTGCTCCGGCGGAGGGCAGCGGGAACGACGATCCTGGGGCCGTACAACACCAGCTCTCCGTCCGCATAGAGGCTATCCCTTAGCTTCCAGAAGGGGAGGGCGGAGGCGTGAATGTCGTAGCGGTTGGTGGGGAATCCAGCGGAGACGTAGTCGAGGAGTTGAGCGGCGGCGATGCGAAGCTCCTGGAGAGTCCTATCGTCTTCGATGGAGGGCGTCGTCGTCGTCTTGTCAGCAAGAGAAGTGGCTGTGTGTGTCACTAAAGACCGAACGTGAGCCGCGGCCGTGGTACAGTCGACTTCATCTTCAGGTGTGGGGCGACTAACAGGGGCTCGGGAGAGGGCGTCTGGTATGCACAGAAGCTTACCGGCGCGCCACACAGCCGTAAAGAAGTAGGGGGCGGTCTTCTCTTTGAGACGTTGGAGGCGAGGATTTTCGATGGCGTCCAACGTGTAGTGATTGAGGATGGGTATGAGCGGGCGATGGTCCGTCATGAGGGTGAAATGCCCAAGGCCGAACAGGTAAAGGCGGCACTTGGCCATAGCCCAGGCGACTGCCAGCATCTCTAGTTCGATGGTGGCGTATCTGGTCTCCGTGTCGGTCAAAAACCTGGAGCCACACTGAACTAAGCGCAGTCTACCCTGGCCGTGATCTTGAAGGAGGGCATATCCGAGGCCGTATAGACGGGAGGCGTCGGTCTGGAGGACCACTGGTAAGGACGGGTCGAAGGGTGCCAAGACTGGTGGTGACAGCAACGCCTTCTTAACATTCCTGAACGCTAGGTCGTGGTCAGGAGTCCAGAGGAAAGAGCGCTTGGGGCTCATGAGGGGGCGTAGAGGTTGGGCTGATGTGGCGATTTCAGGGGAGAAGTCGGCCAGCTGATTTACCAGGCCCATAAACGAGCGAAGGTCGGTCAGGTTCGCTGGAGTAGGGAAGTCCCTGATGGCCTTGACCTTCTCCTCATCAGCTGAGATCCCCTCTGGCGAGATGTTGTAGCCGCAGTAGTTAACTTGGGAGGCGGCGACCACAAATTTATCTTTGTTCAGGGTGATACCATGGGCACGACATCTTGTGAGCATCAGATGAACTCGGTTCAAGTGGGCCGGGAGATCATCGTCGAAGAGCAGGATGTCATCTACGACCTTCACGCAGTTGGTGACACCCTGCAGAGCCATATCCCCACGGAGGCAGTACGCATCCCCCGTTGCTGCGAAGCCCATGGGTCCGCGGCAGTGTTGGAAGCGGCCGTGGGGCGTGATGAATGTAGTGAGGTGGCGATCTTCTTCCGCCAGGTCGACTTGCCAGTACCCATGTAGTGCATCCGCCGTGGTAAAGAACTTTGCAGACGGGGTGACGCTGCGGACTGCTTGAATGGGCGTAGGCGATGGATGGGCGGGACGGGAGACCTGCGAGTTGAGATGGGTGAGGTCCACTGTGATGCGAACACCTACAGGCTTGGGTGCCAAGACCATAGGGTGGCACCACTCGGAGGGCTCCTCACCGGCGTGTCTGATGATCCCCTGCTGCACCAGAGAATCGAGCTCCGCCTTCACCTTGTCCCGTAGGGCAAAGGGGATAGGTCTGGGTGTGTGGGTGGCGAAAGGCGTCGCGCCAGGCTTGAGGTGGATTCTCATCGGGGGGCCTGTCATCTTCTTGAGCGGCGTCTTCTGGAGGTCGGACTTGGAGACAAGGACGTCGCTGAACTGACGAAGAAAAAACTCCCGGGCGGCAGCAGGTGTGGTCATGGCTGAAACAGGTATCTCTGCACACCTGTTGAGGTGTGTCACGGCGAGGATGGGCTTTGGGAACTCGGATGAGACGATGGCCAAGTCCTGACAATGGCCACATGACAAGAGAGGGGTTTGGATGCCCTCATGGACGTGGACTGTGGCAAGGCAAGACTTGGGACCGAGCTGTAATGTTGCCTTGAAGCAACCCAAAGCTGGAGACATCGGGGACCCGTCCGCTGTGAGCACGTCTTTCATGGCTGTGGGTGACAGGTTACTCCTGGGAATGTTGAGGGCGTCCAGGTGTGTTGGTCCAATCACCGTGATGTCCGCGCCCGTGTCAGGTATCATCAGGAGGTTGGAAGAGTTGGCACCGTAGGACAGACGAACATTGACGGGCTTGGGGGACCTGTCACTCGAGGCATCATCCACGCGTCGGCATCCTTTGTTGTTCTTGGGAGACGGTGGTGTGGACGTTCTGTCGGGCTGTGAAGAGACGTTTTGACCTGGAGATGGAGGCTTCTTGGTGGACCTGCAACACTTGGCGAAGTGTCCTTGCTTGTTGCAAGCGTTGCATGAGACCTTGTTGGCAGGACATCGAGTTGTGCGGGCCCAATGGCCTTGAAACCCGCAGTTTCGACATTTACTATGAGCCGCAGGGCACTTTCCTGGACCGTGCTGGCGCTGACAGTTTCTGCAGGATTCGGGAGAAGAAACTGGTGACTGTGACGGGGGCTGTGGAGAGGACGCCGTCTGCATCTGGCGTTGATTCCTCTTGTAGGTGGAGACGGCGTGAACTTGAGACGGCGATGAGTGTATAGCTGAGGCAGCCTCTCTTGTGGCCTCATACGACCTGCAACAGGTGACGAAGTCGGTGAGGGAAGAGGCGGCGTCGAGGGTGAGGAGTTTCTGAAGCAGGTCCTCGTCACGTACACCCATCAGCAAGATCATCTTGAGCTGGATCTCAGCACAGGTTACAGGATCGCCTGTACATAGGTCCACCTCGGCTGCTAGGTCCTTAAGTCGTGCGTAGAAGTCTGAGAATGATTCCCCAGAAGCTTGTTTGCAGGATAGCAGTTCCCTACGACGCAAAGCTTCATTGCGGAGGCCTCGGAAATGACTCTGCAAGGCGTTTAAAACCTCTGTCACTGACATGGGGGAGTCAAGGGGAATGGCTAGCGTGTGCTCCAGGAGGCGTTGAACATCGAGGGAAATGCACGATCTTAATTGGATGAGTTGTTTATGAGGGGGCATTCGGTTGAGGTCAGACATAACAGCAAAGTCTTCGAAACGACGTCGCCATTGACGGTATACTTGATATGTTGCATCAGATTGAAGAGGTGGGGGCCTTGAAACTGAAGACTTGCTGTGCAGGGGTGTACTCGAGACGGCAGGTAGTGGAGGAGGCACGGAGAGGTCGACGAGAGTTGAGACTGGAGCGGGTGGTTGAGAAGGCACTGAGGCATACCCAAGAGGGATAGGTGACGTGTGAGGAGGCGTTGTCTGAAGGGTAGATGAGGAGGCTGAAGCTGGCGAATTGGTTGTGGCAGCTGGTGAAGTCGTCCTCGTTGCCAGCAATTCAAATAGTTCCAGGAATTTGCGGTTATCAGCTTGGTGTTGTTGTTGGAGTTGAAGACGGTAAGCTGATTCCTCTGACTGTCTTGACAATTCCTTTTGACGTCGTTTTTCCTCCTCTAATTGTCGTCTTTGGGCTTCCTTCTCTTGGGAAACTTGTAGAAAGTGAATTAAATGAAGTATATCCTGGCTCCCATCCTTTGAATTTGGCGCGCCCGGCGTGTGGGGCGTGAGGGGGGGTGGGAGGGTCTGTGAGGCTTCGTCTTCCTCATAATCCTCATTTAAATTCCCCAGCAAATCGTCGTGGTCAGACATCTCGTGTTTGGTATGGTTGCAATGGGAAAGACAAGGAGAATAAGGTGAAGTGCTACGTTTTCACCAATGTACTTGCCTAAGTGCAGGAACTGGCGGGCAAGTAAAAGAGTTTTGACTGTAATATTTGTGAAGTTGAGTGGAGAAGGCTGGCAGCGGTGGTACTGGGCTGTATTCCTCCGCGCGCCCGGGCGATGGCGAGGAGACCAGTGGCTTGCGGGCCGGTGTAGACGGAGGATGTATGCCTGAAGTGCTCTCTTGAAAACTGGGCTAAAAGGGTTTCTGCTACCTGTAGGGCCCCAGAAACATAGCAAAACAGACATAAAGGCACTGCACTTCACTTAGGGCACTTCACAAGGTCACAAAGCACTTTAAATCCAGGGGCACTGTAGAATCCATCTTCTAGGAGGGAAACAGACGAGAACCGGCTCTTGAAACTTGTAAACTGTCGTGTTGGAGCTACTCACTGCGCCATGTGGTGGGATGTAATCCTAGACAAGGTTCTTCAAACTCCAGAGCACGAGCAGTAAATATATTCCATAAGTACAAGACTTGGCAGGATAACCAACAGGTACAAAAACAGGGGCAAGCAAAAGAACTCCTTGTCGTAGCCAGGCCTGAGCCGATCTGAGAGAATTTAGCTAACCCGGCAGGGAGAGTTGCTAGACATTACTAGGACAATAAATGAGATCTTCTAGTTACTTGACAAGCGCGGTACAGACATGGTACATCGGGGCATAGTAAGTAGACATAGGCATTAGACATAAGCATAGATATCAGACATGCTATAATAATATATAGTAATACAGACATGTGAATAAATGGTACAATGAATGGTAACAGAGTCTTGCCGTCAGGCGTGTTCACATATCTTGGTATTTACATATCTATACAAAACCGAGATAAGGAAAGCCAAGAGGAATAATGAGGTAAGGATAGCAAGGGAGGCGAAGACAAACCCCAAGGGATTCTACCAAATGTATCAAACTAAAACACAAGAAAAGATTGGACCAATACGGTCAGATACCGGCAAGCTCACTGATAACGACAGAGAAATGAGCAATAATTTGAATAAATATTTTTCAACAGTTTTCACCACCGAAAATTTAAACATGATACCCGGGGCACCGACTCTACTCAGAGATAGTGAAGAAAACAAATTAAGCGAGATAGTAGTGACTAGTAACGATGTTAGTAAGCAAATAGACAAACTAAAGCCTAATAAGTCACCTGGTCCCGATGAGATATTTGCCAGAGTATTAAGGGAATGTAAGGAAGAGCTTAGTATGCCCTTAGCAAAGTTGTTTAACATGTCCTTAAAAACAGGTGTAGTACCAGAATCCTGGAGGATAGCGAATGTAATACCGATTTTCAAGAAGGGGGATAGATCACTACCCTCTAACTACCGCCCAATCAGTCTAACATCAATAGTAGGCAAATTACTGGAAGCAATCGTTTCAAAATCTATTCGAAATCACCTGGAGAAGCACGGATTGATCAATGATTCCCAGCATGGCTTCACAAGCGGACGTTCATGTCTAACTAATCTATTAACATTCTTTTCATCAGTTTTCGAATCGGTGGACGAGGGGCACAATTATGATATGGTATATCTCGACTTTAGCAAAGCCTTCGACAGAGTCCCCCACGAAAGACTAATTAGAAAGGTAGAAGCACATGGCATCAAAGGTAATATCCTTAAATGGATTAGAGCGTGGTTACAGGACAGGAAACAGCAAGTGAGCATTAATGGCACTAAGTCCCATTGGAGCAACGTCACAAGTGGAGTTCCCCAAGGCTCAGTAATTGGACCATTATTATTTATTATATACATAAACGACATAGATATCGGCATAGACAGCAACATAAGCAAATTTGCTGATGACACTAAAATAGGACGTGTTTTTAAATCTGACGAGGACTCCGCAAAACTACAAGAAGATCTAAACAAATTTTTCGAATGGTCTGAAAAATGGCAGAAGAAATTCAACGTGGACAAATGTAAAGTACTTAGCCTAGTATATGCAAACAGAAAAAGCAGATATCAGATGAACAACGTTGATATAAAGAAATCCGACTGTGAGAAAGATTTAAGTAGGAATCTTAAACCAAGACACATTGCGTATTTGCTCGAAACAAGGCTAACAAAGTAATTGGGTTCAAACAAAGAAGTGTTAGTTACAAGACTAACGAGGTTATCTTAAAACTATATCTTGCGCTTGTGATTATGCAGTTCAGTTTATGTCACCGTACTACCGAATGGATATCATATACCTAAAAAACATACAGAGGATGATGACAAAACCAATCCCGGGCATTAAGAACCTTGAGTTCAGAGACAGGTTAAAGCATCTTAATTTGCACTCCCTCGAGAGACGCTGAGTGAGGCGCGATATGATTGAGGTGTATAAATGGAAGTCGGGTGAACCAAGTTGATATAAGAAAGGGACTTAAATTATCCAACCAGGAGCGAACTCGTAGCAATACTTTTAAATTATATAAATTTAGATTTAGGCGCGAGATAGGGAAACACCGGTTTGGAAATACAGTAGAGTAGTGGATGAGTGGAAAAAGTTACCAAACATCACCATTAACTCAAACACGTTGGGTAGCTTCAAATATAGTTTGGACAGATATATGAGCGACAGGGAGGGGGGTGTAAACGGGACTGTCCAAAATGGGCCAATTAAATAGGCCCGATTCAATTTCCTCCATTCTTATGTTCTTATGTTCTTAAAGTGAAGCACCATGCTGCGGCGTTCTCTACAAGAAGAACTTCATCTAGAATAATATGTGTGAAGAAAGAACAATATGACGAAAATGTTTGAGCCAGTGTCTCTGCCAAGTACCGTGGAACTTGCCAAGGAGGAAATCTTGCGCCTGATAAAGTGTGGCTGCCAGTGTGCCACTCCCTGTAGCACATGTGCATACAACAGTGCTAACTTAAAATGCATATTGTTTTATGAATGTTACAACAATGGTTGCGGCAATTCGGAATATCATTCGTAGTAAATAAATGAAAACTACATTGATTGTGAGATATGTCGGAACGTACAGTCAGCAAAAAAAATATGCACCCCGTGGTCTGATGGCCTCTGCCACGATCATTGACTGAGGCCATGTTAATGAGGTAAGGTTAGTATTTCTGGTTGTGTGATGCATTGTATAACCAGTATGATGTATTTTTTATATCACTTATAGTTAATACAGATAAATTAACAGGAATCACCGGCGTAAATGGGTGTTGTTCAGAATTGTTGGTCCGGTGTGTTATGTTGTATAACACCATAAAGGTGCAGATTTTTTTTTGCCGACTGTTTATTGTTAAGAACACAGTGCAGGTGAAAAAAATTCAATATGACTAAAATAACAATACAAATAATAATAATAATAATAATAATAATAATAATAATAATAATAATAATAATAATAAAACAGAACCATAAAGAAATACAAAAATTAAACAAAGATCAAGAGTGAGAAACACAATATGTATGTTGTGTTGTCAATGGTAAGAGAAACAATTGAGACCCTGCAATTGTGTGTAAATGAGGCAGAAAGTCAGATGAGCAACCTGGAAATTGGTCACAATTTTCGTGATGCCATATGGAATGAAGTTGATACTTAGACATTGGGGAAATGGCATGATATGTGAAGTTTATCTTATCCATTTATTTCGTTGTTTGGCCGAAACAAGGCTATCAGAAAATAGAGATGGGGGCAGAGGCCATCTTGGATTTATCAAAATGACCAAACGTGGCAGGGTATCACCCGGTAGATTTCAAAAGGTGTACCCTAGGTTATTAAGATTAACCAAGAAAAAAATTAAGACTACAAGGACGGTGGATCTACCCCTGGCGAGGGCGGCAGTATTTGGAACATCACACTCGTCGTGCTGTTTGCCCAGCATAATGAGACTACTTCTCTCTACAGATATCTTATCAAGGAGTTCTCGAGTTCTAGTTAGCAACATGTTATAGCTAGAGACATGAGCCCACGTTGTTATTAACTCATTCGTTTTTTGCAGCGGGTCTGAATGGGAGACGTGCTTACTGTGTGGTGGTGTGGGTGGTGGTGTATGGTGATACTGGATGGTGATAGTGTATGGTGGTGGTGGTGGTGGTGTACGGTGGTGGTGTATGGTGGTGGTGTTGGTGTGGGTGAATTTGAATTTTGAATGAATTTGGCTGCGGCGAGCAGCTAGTTTATTGTGCACCCCATACTCATCCTGTGAGCGGTAGCGCAAAAATGATTACAGAGTGTAGGCCACAAAGGGTGTTTATCAGACCCCAGGGATTTTAATATTATGGCAATGACTGTTACAGAGTATTTCCAGTACATTGTTTGTTTAAGTCGGTACATAGAATTTTGATTAGGTATTAGATGCGAAGTGTGGATACAGCTTTAGTATATCGCCTATCTTGTCATCAGAGATAAAGTGCTGTGTCATTGCATACACAGTGTGCTTGGACCTATCTCTATAAGGTTCTGTTTTTTCACAGTCTAAGACGTAGAGTTAGAGTGTGTGGCCATATGTCTGGCCACACACTTTAGATTTAGTTTTGTTTACATCTGCCTGCCACGCATACTGCCAGAGATACTTATATCCTAACCTTAGTCTAGCGGTTACAACATTTTGTAATCTAGTGATCTTGTTATTTGCTCCATATACATGTTTTATTTGATGCATCTCATCATGGTAAACATTGGATTGACTAGTACCTGTTTGCTCTTGTCTACTGAATTCAAATTCATCAGGAAGCTCTTTTCTGATTTCAGTTTTTAAGGTTCTGCTTGACAGTCCTAGATTGTACTCAACATTTTCATTGTTGGACGCGAGTTTAGCTAAGGCATCAACTCTATCATGTTCACTAGTGCTTATGTGAGAGGGGATCCACAGCAGTTTGATCCTGATACCCCCGTCAACAAGACACATATGCTTGTGCTTGGCTTCAGAGACAAGCGGGTGACAATCTGAGTTTAGTGTATCAAGAGCATGTAGTGAGGATAAGGAGTCAGTGATGATGAGACTGCCAGTGGCAGTGTTTTCAACAAGTTTGAGGGCTGTGAGTATGGCAAATAGTTCAGTTTGTAGAGTGGATGCCCAGTTACTAATTCTAGTTCCTTTCTCCATTACATTACCGTTAGGATGAGTCACAATGACAGCACTTCCAACCCTCCCACAGACAGTGATAAGAGAGCCGTCAATGTAGATGGTCTGTGTGATGTTATTTTCAGTCTGCAGGTTATGTATGAGGACAAGAGCTCTCACTTTGGCAGTATGTTGAAGATAAGGATTATGTGTGGTCAGTCGTTTAGGCGGGTACGTGGGTGTTGTGATATCGAAGGGAACTGTCCGCCTGGGTGGCAGGAAGCGCTGCTGTGTCTCAGCTTTGTACAGATGGTCTAGTCAAAACATCCACATATGTTTAGCTATAGTTTCGATCCAATTAGATTCACCAGTTTCATGACTCATATATTCTAGCAGTTTCTTAGAAGCAATGGTATCTGGATCACCACGCAAAAGCCTCAGGGCTATCATGAGGTTGACTTCAATTATTCTATCTTTGATAATGGGGATACCTAGTTCTTTCCTCATATTAAGTATTTTAGAGTTCATGGGATAACTCATGGGCATTATTTTGCATTTTTTGAGCTTGTCAATGCCTTTCTCGTCACGGAGGACCAGGGCTGGTTCGAATTAATCTATCAGAGATCTTATATAGCCCAGGTAAATTGTTATGATAATTCTGATACTGGCGCCATAATGTGGGCTGTACCCCGCTACATATTAGAGGGTTTTTAATCTATCAGTACATTGGCGGGTTAGGTGTTGTATGGCAGGTAAGGTACAGGGGATATGGACACCGAGATATTTAAAAGAAGAGATATAGTCAATAGAGTTGTTACCTATCTTAAGCTATGATGGTCCACGTTTGCGGTTACTAGTGGAGATGATGAGACCAAGGTTCTCACAGGCTGACAGTACATGGTTCAGGGTGGTTTGCATTTCACGATGAGCTTTAGTATGTATAAGAATTTCATCAGCATAGCTAACAGTATTATTGCTGGGGCTGTCTGGGATTGATTTTAATAATGCGTTAATAAGAACATTGAACAAAGTGGGACTCAGTAATCCACCTTGGGGGGGGGGGGGGGAGCCAAGTTGGTGGTGTAGGTTGGTGGTATAAGGTGGTGGTGTGGGTGGTTGTGTCGATGGTGGTGTGGGTAGTGTAGGGTGGTGTTGTAAAGTGGTTGTGTGGGTGGTGGTGGAAGGTGATGGCGTGGGTAGTGTTGGGTGGTTGTTGTAGGGTGGTGTTGTAAAGTGGTTGTGTGGGTGGTGGTTGTAGGGTGGTTGTGTTGGGTGGTGGTGATGGGTGATTCAGTTGGGTGATGGTATTGTCTGTTGGTGTAAGTAATGGTGTTGGGTGATGGTGTTGATGTGGGTAGTGGTGTTTATAGTTCTCATGTTCAGTGTACTGTGATGGTGCTTCTCTTTGGTCGAGCCTCTAGTGACAGGATAAAACCTTCAGCCTTCCTGAATATGAAATACGAGAAGAATGTGAATTATGCATGACCTATGACAGCCTACCTTGTTTGTTTATTTTTCTATCGAGTTTATTATTGGTAGAAACTGTGAAGAGATCATCCCTCAAAGACGATTTATTGTCCATTTCTTTCCAATTTACATCATTCGTAAACTTGTGAGTGTACTATGTGAGTATTATGTGTTAGTATTGTATGTGTTATGTGTGAGTATTGTATTTATTTTGTGTAAGTAGGATTATGTGAGTATCATGTGGAAGTACCGTATGTGGGTATTGTATGTGAGCGCTGAGAGTTTTCTGAATTTTGTGGGTAGGATTTTGGTTGGAATATAAATGTGTGAGTTTAGGGTGTGAGTGTTATGAGTTATGTGGTTGTGTTTTGTGCGAGGAAAAAAAAAAAGACATTATTTTTCATCAACAATACATAAATATATAAATTGGTGTATATTCTTTTCTAGGGACAAAACAGAGAATAATTTGTATCTTCTTCTACAGTAACTTGGTGTGTGTCTGACGATCGCATAAAATATCAACCAAATGAGAAACAATAACATAACATAACATTTCAGAAAAAGGTAACATTAAACCCAACCAGCAAACCATACACGCATGCCAGCACACATGTATAGGTAAACACTCAACTACGTGTAACACCACAT
Organism: Homarus gammarus; assembly: GCA_958450375.1. Lineage (NCBI taxonomy): Eukaryota > Metazoa > Arthropoda > Malacostraca > Decapoda > Nephropidae > Homarus > Homarus gammarus. The sequence continues at coordinate 662,337 of CAUDMG010003218.1, read as the reverse complement.
AACATAGATAAAGCACACTGGTTGGTAGCGAGAGCGACAGGACAGAAACAGGTCACGTGTACAGCAGAATGTTTAAAAAATTAAAATATGGGAAAAGTTTACTAAAAAATTATTAACGACTGAAAAATATCAAAATAATATATTAGATGATTATGAAAAGTCTATAGGAGTTAAGTGAATATTGACAATGGACGGAGTAATATACATTGGTCATACACACAGGCTGGCTGGACCACAGACAGACGTACCAGCTGGTGATAAACATGGCCGGGCTGGACTACAGACGGGTTACATAAACACATATTAATGAAGACAGAGAGCGAGGACGTGAAAAATATCAAAATGTGGTTTTCTTCTTTCTGGATATATGCACAGCTGTAAACTACGTGCGTATAACTCTGCTTATGAGTTATTCCCAGCACCACAGTAGCAGTGATGAAAAGCTGGCGTTGACGACTAGAACAGGAGCCGCAGTACAGTATAAATACACAATATATGTAAGACCTACTAGAGCGACAATAGCCCATCATGGGTAGATTGTATGGCCGGAGACAGAAGAGATTGTGGTGTGCGAGAGACACTAGTGAGAAAGCCAGTGAGACATATGGTGGGTTAGAAGACAGAGCGAGGTTGAGGTGTGGAAGAAAGTGAGAGATATAATGGGTTAGGAGACAGAGTGGTGGTTGTCGTGTGATAGAGACAATAGTGAGAAAGCCAGTGAGAGACATGCTGGGTTGGGAGACAGAGGAGATGGTAGTGTGAGAGACAGTAATGACAAAACCAGTGAGAGATACAATAGGTGACGGTTCTGGTGTGAGACAGCAGAAAGAAGCCAGTGTAAGATATGATAGGGACCTGGACAGCTGCTGGTGAGGGAAAGGGAGATACATTCTACCCCCCCCCCCCCTTCCTCCCCTCCCTCCCTCTCCTTCTTAAAGCCCTCCCCCTTCCTCCCCTCCCTCTCTCTCCTTCTTATAGCCCTCACCCTTCCGACTCTCCCTCTATTCCCTTCCCTCTTCGCCTTCCCTCTCACTCTACCACTATTGGTCAATATGTAGAGTAGATTCCCGCCGGCATAATAATGTTAAAATGAGAAATTATGGAAGAGCACAAGAACGAACATGTGATGGTCTTCCTTCAGAAGATTCTTTGCTTAATATCGGATAATCTTATTGATAAAAAAACTTGCAATAGAAAAAAATCGATATTTTTTTTTCAGTTCACAAATGTGTTTTAATTGATCTTACAAAAATTTCATTCATTAAAGTTCTTACTAGTAAACATGTTACAACACACACACACTTACATATATATATTTATATATATATATATATATATATAATCAACGACCTCACCAGCAAGGAATCGAACCCTCGACCTACTGGGTGGCCCTAGGGAACGCTTACCGGCTAGCCCACAAGGACACTAAAAGCAGTTCTAGACTCTGTTATATTTCACACAAAGCCTGTTCATCGAGCTGATGGCGCCGTGAAGATGTGAATTACACGAAAGCGCTTGGGAACTTCGTGTTTTCTTCTTTCCTGGTGGTTATCAGCATATATATATATATATATATATATATATATATATATATATATATATATATATATATATATATATATATATATATATATATATATATACATATATATATATATATATATATATATATATATATATATATATATATATATATATATACACACGTGTTTACATTAAACATCGAGTAATAAACAGTTTATACTTTCCTACTGTAGCCTGTAACTCTGCAACCAGAAAAGTTAATTTACCCTTATTAGTGAGAATTAAAATATGTATGAGTTGAGCTATACTCACAGGCTGGAGGTACAGTGCAGGGATCAGAGTGTACAAACGAATAAGGGCGATCGCGGTGACATGAATTGCATAATACAGAAATAATAACCCTCGACCTGACTGACAAACACAAATATAGAATCTTCTGTAAAATTCCTCATCAGATTATTATTTGTTTATGTTAGAGAATATGTTGTATGGGCTCACAGGAAAGGAGGAAGAGTACGTGGATAAAACTGGATATTGCTATAGTAGGTATGACTAACTTCTGTCTCTGAAAGAACGAAAACGCTACGACCTAACATGTCCGAAGTTCCATGTGGGGGGCACAGACGTAAAGAAAACAACCTTTATCACCACAGTCATAATCTCCAAAAATTGTCAGAGTGTTTCAAAACACGGAAACACAAAGACACAGAGGAACAAACAAGCGTTCAGAGTTAGAGATACAAATGATATTTGACCAGCCAGGAGGAGCAATTACATGCCGTGTTTGGAGAATACTTGGGGCCGATATGGCCAGGAACATGCACAACAAAGCCTTAAACATAATACCTACCTACCAGATCCAGAGAAGGTGTATGACTATTGACCAAAACCAGTACACCCAACAGCAGTGACCAGACCCACAACCACTGTGAATTGATAGCCATTCTATAATAAGGGCACCAGAACTGAACCGCATAATCGAGGTGCTGCCTGACTAGCGCAAGATATAGTTGCAATAAGACCTCTGCACTCTTATTACTTATACTTCTAGATATAAAACCCAATACTCTGTTTGCCTTATTTCGAACATTAACGCACTGTTTTCTAGGCCGTAAGTCCGGGCTTACAAGTACCCCTAGGTCTCTTTCACAAGTCGACTTCTCTAGGTTGATGTTGTTAAGGCTGTATAATACATTGACTGTATTTGTTCTTGCTGGTGTTGAATTTCATTTGCCATTTTTCAGACCACCCCTACAGTTTATTTAGATCCTCCTGTAATACATTTGTATCCTGCCTTGAATTCATCTGCCGCCCTATTTTGGTGTCATCCGCAAACTTGTGACAACGACAAAGAGAGAGGTGAGGTGATGTGGAAAAACTGTTGCTCCACAAATAACACAATACGGAAAGATATTGACAATGGTCGACATTAACAAGGACACAAAGCTACTAGTCAAAATAAAGGAGTTTATTGAAGAAAGTGACAATCTAATTAAACTATAATTATAATCAGCTAGGTAGTAGGCAGCTACCAAACAAGGAGGTACTTCCGCCTGGTTAGATATTGGAAGCATAATGTGTTGTCTAATGGTAGATCCTGCTGCCATATGGCATCACGAAAATTGTGACCAAGTTCCATTCTGCTGATCTGACTTTCTGCCTCATTTACACACAATTGCAGGGTCTCAATTGTTTCCCTTACCAATGGCAACACAAAATACATATATTGTTTCTCACTTTTGATCTTTTTTTTTCATTTGTGTATTTCTTTATGGACAGTGAAACCCAAACTGTGATATATTGTGTAAGATCTAATTAAAACATTATCATCAAATTATCTTCCACATTACACTATAGAGTTTCAGAGCTATATGCCGGCATTAAAATACGTAAACTATTATACAAACTATTTAAACTATTTATCACACTCAGTGGATAGAAGTGAATTTTGCTTCTCACTATACTGTACTGTGTTCCGGGTCGGGTCTCCGGTTAGGATTTGAGTAGGATATTATATAGTGTGATCCTGGACACAAGCAACAGAAATTCTTCAGCAATAATGGGGAACGCCCACGTCAAGGAAGTAGTGGCGGAACTTGCTGATGGTGGCGGCAGACGTCGTGTCATTACCGCACTTGATGACAACCGGCCAACCAGAGAGACGGTCGACGATAACGAGGAAGGACTTTCCTGACACACAGAAAAAGTCGGCCGACACAGACTCAAAGGGGCGGGTGGGGTTGTCGTCACTCATAAAGGGTTCCTGCTGCTGGCTGGGTTGTAATACTTGGCAGGGCTCACACGCACGGACAACATTGGAGATGTCGGAGTTGATGCCGGGCCAGAACACAGTCTGTCGTGCACGTCGTTTGGTGGCCTCAGCTCCACGGTGACTGTCGTGAAGGCGGGCCAAGGCGTGGGGACGTGATGCAGCAGGGACAACTACACGTGCTCCGTACAGAACAAGGTCTCCGTCGCAGTAGAGTTCATCGCGGAGTTTCCAATACGGGAGCAGGGTGTTGTGAAGATCGTAGCGGTTGCTAGGAAATCCATTCCTCACACACTCGACAAGTCGGACGTAGGAAGGGTCATCTCGGGCCGCTGTTCGAAGGTCCTCCATTGCCTTGTCGTCATCTGGTGACAGGTCCGAACGAAGGGATTGGACGGCATGGAGAGTGACCACAGTCCTGACGGAAAGAGCGAGGTCGGCGTCGAGTACATGGTCTTCTGGAGTAGGGCGGCTGACAGGGGAGCGGGATAAGGCATCAGGGATGCAGAGCTCCTTGCCAGCACGCCACACTGCAGTGAAGATGTACGCCGAGAGCTTCTCTTTCAGACGCTGGAGGCGAGGGTTCTCAACGGCGTCTAGCGTGTAGTGGTTGAGGATCGGGACAAGCGGGCGATGGTCGGTCACTAGGTGAAAGTGTTGCAGGCCTATGAGGTAAAACCTGCACTTGGACATCGCCCAAACCACAGCCAACAGCTCCAACTCAATAGTGGCGTAGCGCGTCTCAGTGTCAGAGAGGAAACGCGAGCCACACTGGACGAGCCGGAACTGCCCTCCACCATGATCCTGCAGTAGGGCGTATCCCACGCCGTACAAGCGTGAGGCGTCTGTCTGCAGAACTGTCGGCAAGGCTGGGTCAAACGTGGCGAGGACAGGTGGACGAGACAGGGCCTGTTTCACTTGCTGGAAGGCCTTGTCGTGGTCGGGGGTCCACAGGAATGTCCTCTTGGGGCTCATCAGGGGGCGAAGTGGTTGAGCAGCTGCGGAGATGTCCGACGAAAACTCTGCTAACTGGTTGACGAGACCGATGAAGGACCTCAAGTCGGTCAGGTTAGCAGGGGTGGGAAAATCCGTAATGGCGCGGACCTTTTTCGGGTCAGCTGCGATACCATTCCCTGAGAGGGTGTACCCACAAAAGTCAACTGAAGAGCTGGCCAGAACAAACTTGTGGGCATTTAGGGTAATGCCGTGCTTCCGGCACCTGTTGAGTACCTCGTAGATACGGCAGAGGTGATCCATATAATCCTCGTCGTACACGAGTATGTCGTCGACCACTTTCACGCAGTTTGCCAGACCTTGTAGAGCCATATCACCTCGAAGACAGAAAGCGTCTCCTGTAGCGGCGAATCCCATGGGGCCACGGCAATAACTGTAACGTCCATGCGGGGTGATGAACGTTGTGAGTGGTCGGTCTTCTTCGGCAAGCTCTATCTGCCAGTATCCACACAGGGCGTCCATCGTCGTGAAGAAACGCGCCTTCGGGTTCACGCTGCGTATGGCTGCAAAGGGCGTGGGAGAAGGGTGCGCAGGACGAGACACCTGGTTGTTGAGCTTGGAAAGGTCAGTGGTGATCCGAACACCACCTTTAGGTTTTGCGACGACAACCATCGGGTGACACCATGGAGACGGGTCATCGCCGGTTGGTACAATAATTTCTTGGGCGACCATGGAGTCCAGCTCGTTTTTGACCGCCTCGCGGAAGGCCAGGGGAACCAGTCGAGGGGTGTAAATAGCGAATGGCTTCGCGTCGTCCCTCAGGTGGATCCTCATGGGGGGGCCTGCCATCTTCTTGAGAGGCTTGGATTCCAGAGCGGACTTGGTCACCAGAACGTCGCTGAATTCCTTCAGGAAGTATTTCCGAGCATCCGAAGGAGAGGTGTCACTGGCAAGAGGCAGGGGTAGGGCGGCAGCAGGGTCGTTGCTGCTCCCTTTTTGCACCCTGTTGGCGTGTTTTACCTCAAGAATAGGTTTGGGGAAGTCCTGGGAGATGATGGCCAACTCCTGACAATGTCTGTAGGACAGCAAAGGAGTCTGGACACCGTTATGCACATCAATCCAGGCTTGACACGACCTGTTGCCAAAGGTGACTTGTGCTTGGAGTGAACCCAGGGCCGGGGTCATCTGTGAACCATCTGCCATAAAGCGGAGATCCTTGGGGGGCGGTCCTAGATCACTTGGAGAGAGCCCCAAGCATTGCAAATGCTGGGGACCGATGACTGTAGCATCAGCGCCGGTGTCGGGCAACATCTGAAGACGGGATGACACACTGCGGTAGGTCACGATGACGCTGATGTACTGGGGGACTTTGGTCCTGGGACGCGGGGGGGAGCACACATTCCTAATGTGGCTCGAGCGTTGTCAGGAGTCGTCGTGCCTCTGATTGGAAGACTGTGGGCGGCCCTCTCTGGTGGAAGGGGGCTGAAGCTTCCGCCGACGCGGTCCCTTGGGTTTGTTGGAAGGGCAACACTTGTCATAGTGGCCCAGACGACCACACACATTGCACTGGACGCGTTTGGCTGGGCACCGTACTGTGAGTGACCAGTGGCCCTTACGGTCACAACTGTTGCAGGTAGACTGAGCAGCTGGACACACCTGTGTTCCGTGCTGCTTACCACAGTTGTTGCAAAATAAACCGGGCGTGGACGTGGTGGGCGAAGGCGTAGGAACAGACTTCTTGTCCTTCTTGTACCGGGACACAGCGCGTACAGCTGTAGGGGGAGCACGGATGGCAGAGGTGGCACACCTGGCAGCCTCATAGGAGCGACATATCGTCAACACATCCTTAAGAGAAGAGGAAGAGTCGAGGGAGGTGAGGCGTTGGACAAGTTCCTCGTCCTTAACACCCATCAGGATCACCTGCCTCAACTGGGTCTCCTCGCACTGCTGGTGGTGGCCTGGACATATATCTACCTCTTCCGAGGCTCTCTTAAGACGCACGTAAAAGGCATCAAAAGACTCACCCTCCATCTGTCTGCAGCTAAACAATTCCCTCCTGCGCAGAGCTTCATTCTGCTGTCCTTTGATGTGCCGTTGTAGAACGTCCAGTACCTCCTCTACAGACAGCAAAGAGGTTGGGGGTACCTGCAACGTATGTTCCAAGACACGCTGAATTTCCAAGGACAGGCACATACGCAGCTGGATGAGTTGTTTAGGCTGTGACAAACTCTGGAGATCCACCATTGTAGAATAATCAGTCCACCGTCGCCGCCATTCACGAAAAGTCTGGAAATTCACATCAGGCTTCAAGATGGGCGGTGTTTGAGCTGCTGCTTTAGGTGGGGCTGGGGGGTGTGAAGGAAGCATGGATGAGGTATCTGAACCAGTCAGTACCGAGGCAGTGTTAGAGCCAGGGGCTTGGTTAACAGTGAGGCGAGATATCAAGGCTTCAAACCGTTCACTGTCTTCCAATCTCCGTTGGTGGTCTCGTTCTGCCTCTGCTTGCCTTCTGTGCTCATCCGCCAAACGTCTGTGAGCTTCATCCTCGCGTTTCTCATCTCTCATAAACTTCAGTAAAGCAATTATCTCTGGAGACAACGCTGAATATTGAGGTGAGGGACTGTGCGATGTGGGGGCTGGAGCGTCGTGGCCGGACTGGTCATCCATCTCTGCGGGGCTATCACCCGCCTGAGTCATCCAGACGCTGGGTCCACGGCTACGTAAGGCGTGAGACATAACTACTTCCTCTGTGTACTATGTCTTAAATCAGTGTTGACCGGTCAGCCCGTCGTATCAACAAGATTTCAGACAAAAAAATTAATTAAATACACAGATAAGTAGGTTATATATATAAGGAAGCCGCGCGGTCAGCGAGTGTTTGTACATGTACGTGTGTGAGTGAGTGTGTGTGTGTCCCGGGCGGGCAAAGCGTCTCGCCCCAGCTGTGAGGGGGGGTGGAGGCGGCGCTGTGAGGGGGGTGGAGGGAGAGGCGCGGCGACTCCCAGTCAGTCCAGTTACCCTCAGAACGCGGTCAGAGACGGGTGCACTGAACTCTACTCCTTACAAATGCCCAGAACGTGCCGTATACCTTGGGAATCCTTTAGAACAAGGTCACACATGAATGGCACGAACACACAATGCACTAAACACTTCACAGAAAATCACTGACACTGCTCAAAGTTGCTAAATTCTTCGAGGAGAGGTGACGCGCGCGGGAGTTGACCCAAGCGAGAGGCCATAGCCGGCTTTCTACAAACTTTGCACTATCACTCGTAATTATCCAGTAAGATCGGATCACTGCGCCATGTTAGGTTCTGAATAATAAGTTCTATATACAGGAGAGAACACAAACACCTGTATAGCTTTGTAGGTTCGGTTTACTGGATAAGAGTATGTACACAGAGGAGAGCAGCGGTCTCCCTTGGCTAGGCTCCTTTGTCAACTGCTATAGGCGACGTATGGCAAGTGATACATTAGCAGCTTCCATACGTCGCCAGGCACATTAATTAAGCGTGTGGGATATTGTAATAACATTGCCACACGCTGCTAGCTAGGCTGAATAAATAATACATAAATGGAGCACATACATAATATACATACATGATATATAATCCAGCATACATAATATACATACAGAAAATACAATTGTATTCAACAGAGTCAAGTATATTGCTTGTACATTAATTGAATGTTTCAGATTTATTCAAATTGATCATTAAGCTGAGTCTCTAGAGTGGTTTGTGCTTCCTTTCTGTCTTCTTCTGTCGCACATTATCTGTCTCTGCTGTTCGTGTACTTGGCTGTTCTTCTGGGCGTCTATTAATATGACTCCTGGAACTTAGCAACTAAAAGACTCATCTCTCCTGCAGTCTACCCTTGTGGAACCATCAATTATGATCAATTTTCTTCACATTGTGTCACGGGCAGCAGACTAGTCATCTCGTTACCTTCTCAGTCTACCTCTGTCCTGCCTCTGCTCCCAGCATAACTACGGTCACCCTTCTGATATTCTTCTCCCTCATCATTGTTGATATAATTTTGTAAAACTACGACCATAAATTCCAAAATTTACTCACTTCGGTCTACTCAACCAGCATTGTAAAACTGAGCTATTTTACTGCCCATAATCACAGATAAATCATCATTTTGTCTGGCAGTAATCCTAGGTAACGAGAAAGAGAAGCCTCGGTGAACCAATTGTCAAATTCGGGTACAGATCGTATCCAAACTGTGAACGGTAACTGGCGAACAGACAGAGAGAGACAAACAGGCAAATAAACATAGAAACAACGAGAACCGATCAATACTCATGGAAAACGCTTGATTCACTACGTAATAAGTCTCTCATATTGTGATGTAAAACAGTAGTCGTCTGAGTGAGTGAAAAGATATCAAATGAAGAGACAAACTGAAAACTTAGACAACTGTTACGAAACCGCTTAAGATCTAAACACCGGAGCTACCAATGAAATACAACATAAAGACACTGAACTTCAGAATCATAGAAAGAAAAAGAAAAATACAGTTTGAGTTTTTACTATCCATCCCAAGAACTGATAACTTGCCGGATATAAAAGAGAAAACTATAAGATAGTGGAGGCAGCTGGAATTTTGTATCTAACATCACATAACCCACACAGCCAGTATGTAATATGTTATCGTCATGGACATTGATGTTGACTCGGTGGGACATGGTAACTTATTATTAGGAAAGTTAACTGGTTTAATATTTCCAGGCCATGTGGACCATTAATTGAGAGATGTTAAAGGACCGAGTCAACATGAAGTTCCTGATATTGGCATACTAACCAAGTTCGAGTAACTAGTTGATAATATAGACAACCTGTAGGTATTGCCAGCCATTCTTGCTGATTTTGGCTACATTTAGTGAATAAACTAATACTATATGAATGAACGATATATATTTTTTTAACAAATATTAATGTAGTGGGAGATCCGAAACAAACTCTGAAGCTTATCCACCCTTTCTCTTTCAACCACAAGACCTTACAGAGGAAATAGCTGTTAAGGGCACAAAGTCGCTGATTCTTTTCCTTTACCAAAGAAATCCAACTCATTTCTAGTTTGAAAACTCTGCCTTCCGTCGTGAATGGGCCCACAATAAGTCAATTTCCTTTGGTAAAATTCTCTAGGATCTGCAGACTCTCTCTATTTCTTATTTCACTACTGATTTATATGGATAAAAAAATCTATGTATTAAGATCCTAAAAGCGTTTTCTAAAATGTATGCAAGTTATAATACAATGAACATGAAGATACAGATCATCTCTTAAGTGTGGGTCAACTAACATGATCAACAATGTTAATAAAGTGAGCTATTTGTGATGACAATCAGTTCGTATACAAAGAACATTAACATACACGAGAACCTTCTACGAGGGACTAAAACACAAAGGTCCTTTAGTGTAAGACAATTTTCCTGACAAAGGAGTCTAGAGTAAATACTGAGATTAAGATAATCTACAATGAATACTGTAATTAAAATGACCAAAAGGTGTATTTCTATAATTAGGGATAATGTGGCGTTTTCATCCAACTTTAACAGCGTCATTTCACCGGGTTCACCGTTAAGTCCTTCAACCGCTTCCCTCCCTGCCTGCTCTCTGCCTTCCTCCCTCCCTGCCTCCCTCCCTCCCTCCCTGCCTCCCTCCCTGCTTCCGCCCTCCCTCCCTCCCTCGCTCCCTCCCTCCAACTCACAACTGTCTCAGGGAGCAGGCAGGGGGGGGGGGGGGGCAGGGACACACTATAATTATATGAAGAGAAATCCTCCTGGTCACTAGAGGAACACGTCAATGGGTAAAATACAGGGTAATCTTTTTATTCGAGTCCTAAATGATTACTATATATGAGGACGTGCAGTAAACACTAACCTAAGATCAGTAGAAATAATGTCTGATCTTTGCTAAAATAAATGTAAGTCACTCTCAGTCACTCTCAGTCACTCCCAGTCACTCCCAGTTATTCTCAGTCACTCCCAGTCACTCTGTCACTCTTAGTTACTCCCAGTCACTGTCACTCTCAGTCACTCTCAAGTGAATTATCAGGTTATTGGTGGTGTCTACTTCACCCGTCAGAGGCGCCTCTACTCTAGTGGTATAGGTTCATTGTTTCAGTCACACTGTAGAGGAACGCGTGTTTCTCGTCGAGCATTATATATCATACCTGTACATCTGTAATGCATCCTTTAGGGAATGTCAAATCGTATTTCAAAGTCGTTTCGGCGTTTTCCTGTTTATTGCACGACCTAATGTAAAGCGACCATTAGGATTCGCGAATAAAAAACATGACGATTAGTTTGACGTCAGTCGTGGGGAAATTTCTTGAATCAATTATAGCAAATAGCATCCGATCGCATTTAGAGAAAAAAAAATAATAAACTACGACTCTCAACATTGATTTACAAAGGGAAAATCTTGTCTCACAAATCTGCTAACGTTTTTTAGGAAAGTCTTCGAGGTAGTAGATAATGACGAAAATTACGATGTTATTTACTTAGATTTTAGCAAAGCATTTGACAGAGTACCGCATCAGAGGCTTCTGAGAAAAGTTAAGGCTCATGGTATCGAGGGGAAAGTTTTAAATTTGATAAAATCATGGCTCACCGATAGAACACAGAGGGTTAGCGTAGATGGTGTTAAATCTGAGTGGGGCTGTGTAACCACTGGGGTTCCCCAGGGGTCAGTACTGGGCCCACTCTTGTTCATAATCTACATAAACGATCTAGATACTGGGATCAGCAGTGACATAAGCAAGTTTGCGGATGACACCAAAATAGGGAGGCAGATTAATTCAGGGTAAGGTGCAAATGCACAACAGGAAGATTTAAATAAACTGCAGGGGTGGTCAGAAAAATGGCAAATGATATTCAACACCAGCAAGTGCTGCGTACTTAATATTGGAAGAATAAATACTGTCAATGTATACAGCCTTAACAACATCAACCTCGAGAATTCGACTTGTAAAAGAAACTTAGGGGTACTTGTAAGCCGGACCTATGGCCTAGAAAACAGTGAGTTAATGTTCGAAATAAGGCAAACAGAGTAATAGGTTTTATATCTAGAAGTGTAAGTAATAAGAGTGCGGTGGTCATATTGCAACTATATCTTGCGCTAGTCAGGCCGCATCTCGATTATGCTGTTCAGTTCTGGTGCCCATATCATAGAACGGATATCAATTCACTGGAGAAGGTGCAGCAAAGAATGACGAAAATGATTCCAGGACTTAGAAACCTTCCATATCAAGATAGATTAAAGAAACTAAACTTACATTCCCTAGAAAGACGAAGAGTGCGAGGATATATGATAGACGTATTTAAGTGGGTGAAAGGAATCAATAAAGGAGATATAGATAAAGTTCTTATGATATCCGAGCAGGATAGGACTCGTAGCAATGGATATAAGGTGGATAAGTTAGGTTTAGGAGGGCTATAGGAAAGAGCTGGTTCACAAATAGGGTGGTAGACGAGTGCAACAAGCTTAGCAACTTTGTAGTAAGTGCTGGAACGCTGGAAAGTTTCAAAAGGAGGCTAGATAGATTCATGGATGATAGAGTGTGGTAGTAACTTTCGACAGGAGCTGCCATGCACAGTCCAACCGGCCTATTGCAGACTCCTTATTTTATTATATTATTTTCTTATAAGTAACCAGTCACGTATGTCATTTTAAAGTAGTTAATACTGAGAACAAAATAGACCTTTGTTTAATTTAATGATGAAACAAGATGCATTACAAACTTAATTATTCATAAGGTGACGACTTTGGTTATTGTTGATATCTGGTTTTAGGTATACGATAAAGTACGATAATGATGGAACCATAGACCTTGTCTCCTCTCCTCAGAATGGGTTTAAGAGGAGGGGATGTACGGCACGAGCCGCCCAGATGCTCATTAATTCTTATTTTAAAGCTATAGGCTGAAACACACACATACCTGGCTGCCCGGCCGCAACCTGTGCAGTACTATCTTGGAGTACAAAGGGTTTGGGAATATAACCGTAAAGGGGAACTAATATATTTTAAATAGATGTGATATCATATTTAGCTGATACAATAAAAAAATTCTACTTCGGAATTTTTCTAAGAATTTAGCCGCCAAATTCCTTTCGGTGTCTATCTGAACATTGAGAGAATATCACTTAAAAATCCGTTTAAAAAATTCCTACACTAACGAAAATATATTTATGGATATTATTTGTCGTTCAATCTTGTGATATCTCAGCATTGATTGGCTAGTCAGGGACTCAACGCATACTATGATTGGCTCTCTCTCTCCTTTGCCATTCTTCTGCCGTTGTCATACAAACGCGGTGATTTTAACCATTTATTCTTTATTAGCATTTCGTGCATAAAAATACTGCAAGTAGTAAACTAAAGCTAGATAAAGTGTCCGCCAACATTTTAGTAAAGACATAAAGGAAGAATTAATGCTTGAAATTAAAAGAAGAGCTTGAAATAGCAGATGAACTAATGGTGTACCAGAATGTGGTGTTGACATGCATGACACCATTTAAAGACATGCAGCTTTGACGGACCACTACAGCCTCTCTGGTGAGCATAGCCCTCCACTGTACCCTGTACTGTATCCTACTTGCACTGTATTAAATAAAAGATAGCGTAAATTTATAGATAAAAAGTATATAATAAGGGTTTACTGTACCTTCATCTCTTCACTTTACTCCTATTTAACTTCACAAACTTTTTGGGTCATATTCTATGTTTTGGGTTTATATGTTAGCGGTGTGTAAACAAACTCTTGAAAATCGTACAAGCAGCCAAGAAAATATCCAGTTTATGGGCACGTTTGTCTGGTACAGGAAACGTGTTCGAGTAAACAGAACTCTGCCTTAAGAAGACTTGCCGTTCATCTTGGAGAAGGGAGACTTAACACCCCCTTCTCCCCCCGCACACAGTTGTGATCAGACATCCCTCTTGGCGCTCTGATTGGAGTAACCTGGGCGTCAACAAGTGATTCCTCTTCCCTGTCCCTAAGCTCCTACCCACCAGGACGTTAATGCAAGAATTGTTGATCAATATTTCACTGTTACAAATGAGTCAATTTCAAGTAGGGAAAAAAAAACGAAAAACATTAACAGTGAATAAACATAAAGCTGAAACAGTGACGTGGAGAGTGGAAGCTCTGCCACTTATCCTGGGCAGTGTTTATGACCCACCTGAGGGGAGGTACTGAACCTGTGTAATACCACACCACCAGCGAGGGAGGCCTACAGTCACGTGTTTCCTCTCCAACACCACTAGTGAGGGAGGCCTACAATCATGTATTTCCTCTCCAACACCACCAGTGAGGGAGGCCTGCAGTCACGTGTTTCCTCTCCAACACCACTAGTGAGGAAGGCCTACAGTCACGTGTTTCCTCTCCAACACCACCAGTGAGGGAGGCCGACAGTCACGTGTTTCCTCTCCAACACCACCAGTGAGGGAGGCCTACAGTCACGTGTTTCCTCCCCAACACCAACAGTGAGAGAGGCCTACAGTCACGTGTTTCCTCTCCAACACCACCAGTGAGGGAGGCCTACAGTCACGTGTTTCCTCTCCAACACCACTAGTGAGGAAGGCCTACAGTCACGTGTTTCCTCTCCAACACCATCAGTGAGGGAGGCCTACAGTCACGTGTTTCTTCTCCACCACCACCACTGAGGCAGGTCTACAGTCACGTGTTTCCTCTCCAACACCACCAGTGAGGGAGGCCTACAGTCACGTGTTTCCTCTCCAACACCACCAGTGAGGGAGGCCGACAGTCACGTGTTTCCTCTCCAACACCACCAGTGAGGGAGGCCTACAGTCACGTGTTTCCTCCCCAACACCAACAGTGAGAGAGGCCTACAGTCACGTGTTTCCTCTCCAACACCAACAGTGAGGGAGGCCTACAGTCACGTGTTTCCACCACACCACCACTGAGGCAGGCCTACAGTCACGTGTTTCCTCTCCAACACCACCACTGAGGCAGGCCTACAGTCACGTGTTTCCTCTCCAACACCACCAGTGAGGTAGGCCTACAACTACGTGATTCCTCTACAACACTATACAGTATCATCAGTGACTCATATACGCTTTACTCCACTCCCTGGCTCCTTATTGTATTGAAACCTTTACTTAAACATTCAACTGATCAATGACACTCTACCTAATACTGTAAGTTATTCATTGTCCATTGTACAGGGTGAGCATAAAGTCTTTCCCTGATTACACACATTTATTACACAAAACATATGCTAGGTACAAACATACAGTTTTTTGCAGCTTAAACCTTATCTCAAGAAGTTTTTTTTCCGGTACTCGTGAACTTCAACATGTGCTCCGTTTGTTGCCCGGAGCACATCTAAGCGATACTCGATTTCACGCCATGTTTTCAGCAGCATCTCTTCAGTCACAGGCGCTATTGTCTCCGTTATCCTTGCCTTCAGAGTTTCAAGATCAGGAACTGGTGAACTGTACACTTTGTTCTTCGTAATGTCTGGTGAACGTGGCGGCCATGGTGTTGGACCATCTCTCCCAATCCATCGGTTTGGAAAGGTTGCGTTCAAGAACTGTCTGTAAAATATGCATGAAAAAAATATCTATGAATTCGTCTACACAATGCTACAACATTCATGTTTCTATCTAGAATGGTCTTTGAGATATGATTTTTCATAATCAGGGAAAGAATTTATGCTCACCCTGTATATTTTCAACCACTGGATGCTGTGCTTTTTAAGAATCCGCTAATTATAATTATTATTGTTGTTATTACGCACACACACAGTACTAATACTTTGATGTCACTTGGAATCGAGTATGACGATCATCCAGCTATAATACAATGATATGACTTATTAAAGATGTCATCTTTGTTGAAGAGCTCTGAGGTGACTGGAGAGGCACAGATTTTGCTCGTGTGGAGGGCTACATCTAGTGCAGGAGGGGCGGTGGCAGCATCTTTCAGGCGTTGACGCATATCTGCCTCGTTATGCAGTCAGGTTAACTCGAAAGTATTGACACTTTCTCGTGTGGTGCTCCTCCAAGCGTTATGGTGTGGAATGATCATCTCCCAGGTGAGGGGCTCGATTTGGGACTTTTTCAGGTTAGTCTTAAGACTGTCCTTATACCTTTTCAGTTACCTGCCATCGTTATGTTTACTATTCATAATGAGAAGTATGATGAAGTGGATGATGGCTGTGCATGAGTTGATTTATGTGGCGAGGCAGTAGCGCAGGCTGCAACAGCACATCTTGGTTCTCCCATTACCTGATCCAGTGGTGCAGGTAGCTGCAACAAATGGGGATAGGGAGAGCTGCAATGAACTGCCGATAGCTCAGTTTGTTGGGTTTCGCCTCAGTAGCCAGTCCATCTTGCACTGCCTTCATCCGCCGGTGGAGTCGTTGGGTTCCCGTGTTGGTCACCTCGTCCTCCTATTCCGCCATTGGGGCCTTACTGAAGCTGTGTAAGCATGTTTGCCAGATTCAGGGCTCCACTGCAGATTTTTTCGTTTGGGGTTTACTCCTGTAGCCTTATACCTACCAAGGTTAATCCGCAGGGCAGCGGGGCAATGGTTGGTAGGCGCCAGGCTTTGTCCACATGCCAGTGTAGTGGGCCTTTAAGCCCCACTACTGCTCCGAGATCCGCTGCTGCGCGAGGCACCTCGTTATCGTGTGTTGCCATGAGGAGGCACAGCATGAGTCTTGATGATGAAAAAGTTGTGTACTGGCAGGGGAAGACTTACGCAAGGTTGCTTTCCTGTTCACCACAAGGGCTAGCCAGTGGCGGTAGCTGAAAGCGAGAGAAGCAGTGCTTGCGCCTTAACACTAGTTTAATGCTGCCACACTAGACGTATAACACCAACCTCTGCACACGCACGCACGCACACATACACACACAGGAGAGGTGGGGTGTAGTGTTGTACTGTCGCAATGGCCTTAAACCATCACACCTAGGTGTTAATGTACCTGAGGATGTAGAAGTTTTGTGGGTTCAGGTCGCTCCCACCCCTGCCAGCTTGCCTCCCTCATTGTTTGTGTTTGTTATCACACCCCCCCCCCCCCTCCCGCGCACCAACCGCCAATGTACTGATTACTCATATAATAGACACTGCTGACTCCCTGAGATCCAGACTTCCATGTGCTAAACTAGTGATATGCGGTGAGTTCAATGAGTTAAGACATCAGTAACATCACCCAACACCTCCACCTTGCACAAATAGTTGACTTTCTCACACATGGGAATGCCACCCTGGACCTCATCATGACTGATCTCGGCAACCACTACCTTCCCCCCCCAGCCGCTGCCTCCCATGGGGCGCAGCCCCCACCTGTCTCTACTGTGGTCACCTACACCTACCATCTCAGGACCGCCAGTTGTCACCAGGACTTACCGAACTACCCCTGACTCTGGTATCCCTGGACTGAAGTGATCACGTTAGAAGATGGACACTACCACCAAAGCCTACCACCACTTCTTTCCAGCCAAGACACTGAGGATCCACCCCGATGATGTCCCGTGGATTCCACTCCGTATCAAAAGACTAATTGAGCAGTGCAACAAGGCATACTACACCAACAACCGCCTGTACAAAAGTCTACGTAACCAGGTCATCAGGGAAATCAAGTCAGCCAAGAAGTCTAATTATCCCAGGAAAGTGCACGACCTCAAGGAGGTCGGCATCGGTCAGTGGTACTCCAAGGTAAGAGATCTCTGTGGTCCTAACCGTCAGTCTCCCACATTTCCTTTCATCTCACATTTACCTAGTGAGGAGACAGCTGAGATAATTAATAACCACTTTGCTACCATATGTCATACCCTACCCAGTCTTGACCTCACTCTCCTCCCGGCTTACTTACCTTCCCCCTCTCCTCCTCCCAGTGTTCAACCATATGAAATCGCCAACAAACTCCTGAAATTTAAATCCAAATGCTCCACAACCCCAATTGACCTCCCAATCAAAATTTACAAGAAGTTTGCAGTCGAACTTGCCACCCCCCTCTGTTCTATTATTAATGCATCCCTCAGACAAAGCAAATGCCCTAATGAATGGAAAACCGCATTTGTCACCCGTATCCCCAAGGTCACCACCCCACAGTCCCCTAACGACCTCAGGCCAGTTGCCATTACCCCCATACCCAGTCTACTCTGTGAAGACTTTGTTTTTGAGTGGGCATTTGCTAAAATTTATCAGTCAACTGATCCACAGCAATTTGGCAATATGATTACCTCCTCTACATCACACTGCTTAGTTAGCTTCCTGGATTTTCTGCACAAAAACCTGCAAAACGTAAGACATCACTGGCCGTTGCCCTTGTTGACTTTAGGAAGGCTTTTGACCTTGTTGATCACTGCACTGTTATCAACAAGGCCATTGCACTAGGGCTGCCCACCAACCTGGTCTCTTGGCTCACTGATTTCTTGAGTGGATGTCGTCAGGCAGTGAGGTACCAGGGTTCTGTCTCCACATTCCAACACCTCACCTGCGGTGTTCCCCAGGGGACCAAGATGGGACCACTGTGCTTCCTGATCATGATCAACCACGCTCTATCGGACACTCCTCACAGGTGGAAGTACGTGGACGACTGCACTGTGGGGGTTACAGTGGACAACAGCTCACCAGACTACTCAACGCTACAAGGCACCCTGGACAGGCTACAGGCATGGACAACGGAGAACAAGGTCACCATTAACCACACCAAAACCATAGTCATGCACATCAATACCGCCACCACTCCAGTGCAAGCTCCAGCAGTCACAGTGGGTGCTCATCCTTTCCAGTTAGTGCAGTCTGTCAAAGTCCTGGGTGTTACCATAGAACACAAACTGAACTGGAAGGCCCATGTAAACAACACAATCAAGGCAGCCTCGTACCGATTCTACATGCCACAACGACTCCGGTCACTTGGGGCACCCACGCCAGAGCTGAGGACTATCTACAACGCCTTTATTCTTCCCAAACTAACGTATGCGTCACCAGCCTGGTCGTCTTCTCTCAATTCTACCCAATAACGTCAGCTAGAGAAGGTACAGAAGAGAGCCTGCAGAATCATGCTCGGCGCAGACTATTCCGGCTACAACAACGCTCTCTCCACCCTGGAAATGCCATCCCTCAGTGACCTCCACCACCAAGCACTAGCAAGGTTTGGCAGTGGACTACTGCACCATTCTCGTCATCGCCACCTCCTGCCACCGGCAGTCCCCTGCCCACCTCGCGCAGTACGCCAGTACAACAAAATTCAGCCCATAAGAGCACGCACTGATAGATATAAGAATAGCACCATCCCATCTATTGTTAAAAGAATAAGCAACTCCTGATTTCTGTAATGTACAGCCCTGTAAATGTATTGAACGCATATCATTATGTCTAAATCAAATGTAAGTTTGTATATTTTCAGTCACCGGCTGCAACTCTATTAATACACCGTTTATTATTATTATTATTATTACACACAAACACACACACACACACACGCACAAACACACACATCATCCAAAATAAGAAAATAAAGATAATTACAAACGGAACCCAGATACAAAAACTGCCCCAAAGACCCCCCCCCCCCCCAACAAAAAAAAAGCAAAACAAGCTGGAGACTCGAGTTATGAAGGCGGCACTACCCTCCAGATGTTGTGGTGGTGGTCCAGCTGTCGCCTTACTGTGCGATGTGTCTCACAAGATGTTTTTATGAGATGTTGTTTACAAGTTTTCTCTGTGAGGTTATCCGTACAATTTGTCGTTGTTATGTGGTATTCACAAGTTATTATGAAGCAGTTCACGATTTTTTCTGATTGGCGGTGTTAAAAACTTGTCTTCATGAGAAAGTCCTCGCATAAAGCCAGCTTCATAGGCTGGCTTTATGTGGCAGTGATCACAAGTTGTTATGAAACAGTCCTCAATATTAGTCATGAGGTAATGTTCACAAGTTGCCATGAGGTAGTGCTCACAAGTTGCCATGAGGCAGTGCTCACAAGTTGCCATGAGATAATGATCACAAGTTGTCATGAGGCAGTGCTCACAAGTTGCCATCAGGCAGTAATCACAAGTTGTCATGAGGCAGTGCTCACAAGTTGCCATCAGACAGTGCTCACAAGTTACCATGAGGCAATGTTCGCAAGATGCCATGAGGTAGTGCTCAAAACTTGAAATGAGGCAGAACTCACAAGATGTCATGAGGCAGTGCTCACAAGTTGCCATGAGGCAGTGCTCACAAGTTACCATGAGGTAGTGCTCACAACTTGCTATGAGGCAGTATTCACAAGTTGTCAGGAGGCAGTACTCACAAGTTGCCATGAGACAGTGCTCACAAGTTGCCATGAGGTAATGTTCACAAGTTGCCATGAGGCAGTACTCACAAGTTGTCATGAGGCAGTACTCACAAGTTATCATGAAGCAGTGCTCACATGTTGCCATAAGGAAGTGCTCACAAGTTGCTATGCGGGAGTGCTCACAACTTGCCATGAGGCAGTACTCACAAGTTGTCATGAGGCAGTCCTCAATATTAGTCATGAGGTAATGTTCACAATTTTCCATGAGGCAGAGCTCACATGTTGCCATGAGGTAATATTCACAAGTTGCCATGAGGCAGTACTCACAAGTTGTCATGAGGCAGTACTCACAAGTTATCATGAAGCAGTGCTCACATGTTGCCATAAGGAAGTGCTCACAAGTTGCTATGCGGGAGTGCTCACAACTTGCCATGAGGCAGTACTCACAAGTTGTCATGAGGCAGTCCTCAATATTAGTCATGAGGTAATGTTCACAATTTTCCATGAGGCAGAGCTCACATGTTGCCATGATGTAATGATCACAATTTGCCATGAGGCAGTGCTCACAATTTGCCATGAGGCAATGTTCACAAGTTGCCATGAGGCAGTGCTCACAAGTTACCATGAGGTAGTGCTCAAAACTTGCCATGAGGCAGAACTCACAAGATGTCATGAGGCAGTGCTCACAAGTTGCCATGAGGCAGTGCTCACAAGTTACCATGAGGTAGTGCTCACAACTTGCTATGAGGCAGTATTCACAAGTTGCCATGAGGTAATGTTCACAAGTTGCCATGAGGCAGTACTCACAAGTTGTCATGAGGCAGTACTCACAAGTTATCATGAAGCAGTGCTCACATGTTGCCATAAGGAAGTGCTCACAAGTTGCTATGCGGTAGTGCTCACAACTTGCCATGAGGCAGTACTCACAAGTTGTCATGAGGCAGTCCTCAATATTAGTCATGAGGTAATGTTCACAATTTTTCATGAGGCAGAGCTCACATGTTGCCATGAGGTAATGATCACAAGTTGTTATGAGGCAGTTCTCACAAGTTGCCATGAGGCAGAGCTCACATGTTGCCATGAGGTAATGATCACAATTTGCCATGAGGCAGTGCTCACAATTTGCCATGAGGCAATGTTCACAATTTGCCATGAGGCAGTGCTCACAAGTTGCCATGAGGCAGAGCTCACATGTTGCCATGAGGTAATGATCACAAGTTGCTATGAAGCAGTGCTCACAAGTTGCCATGAGGCAGAGCTCACAAGTTGTCATGAGGCAGTGCTCACAAGTTATGAGGCAGTGCTCACAAGTTGTCATGAGGGAGTGCTCACAATTTGCCATGAGGCAGTGCTCACAATTTGCCATGAGGCAGTGCTCACAAGTTGCCATGAGGTAATGATCACAAGTTGTTATGAGGCAGTGCTTACAATTTGGGAGTATTCAACACAACCGCAACAACTTAGTTCTCGGTTTATCATGTCCAAGACGTAATCTAAGACGAATCAAGAGAAGAGAAGATAGAGAGAGAGAGAGAGAGAGAGAGAGAGAGAGAGAGAGAGAGAGAGAGAGAGAGAGAGGCTCTCAGATGTTAAGAGAAGGTTGGGAAACAGCAAAATAAAAAGTGTCACAAAAACTAAGAGAGATCCCAGAAGCACTAGCTAAGAGGGCAAGAGTGATGATGTAGCCCTAACTACATTAAGTGATTATTTATTTTATAAATTTATCGTTAAAAAGGCGTAAAATACAAAACAAAAGAAAGTTTTGGTAAAATGAAAAGATAGTACAAAAGAAATGCAAAAAGTATGAGATGATAATTTTGCGAGGATCAGCGAGGGAGAAGGAGGGCACAATGGACTCCTCACATCTTGTAGCGCCAGACTTGATGCTCCTGAAGAAAGTTTTTCTGTCTCACCGCCTCAGCTACACTCTTATATTTCTCCATGTAAAAAAAAACACTGAGAAATTCTAATACACATTTGTAATATATATATATATATATATATATATATATATATATATATATATATATATATATATATATATATAGATAAATGACACAGTAAATGGAACACTGTAGGTAGCGCGTGATCCAGGTATATGCTGATAACCACAAGGAAAAAAAACACAAAGTTTCCAAGCGCTTTCGTGTAATTCGCATCTTCAGGGGTGAGTACAGACTGTATTCACCCCTGAAGATGTGAATTACACGAAAGCGCTTGGGAACTTCGTGTTTTATTTTTCTTGTGGTTATCAGCACATAATATATATATATATATATATACACACGTGTGTGTGTGTGTGTGTGCGCGAGTGCTCCAAGACTTTAAGATCACATATTACTTGACTCGGAGTGGATGTCGTAAATGAGGCGAGGAATTATCGGGGAGACCTCGCAAGATATGAGAGGTTCTATCATTGCCCTTCACAACCAGAGTATACGTAACACAGAGATAGCAAAACGTGAGCCCAAAGTATCACGATGGACTAGGCGCTATGAAACAACCGGTGCCTATAAGTCCCTTGATTTGGAAACCTTATTTCGGTGTTAAACCAATGTAATTTACATATCAGTAACATGACAGATCCCAGGTAGACCGATATAATGTATATTGTTGTAGCTGTTCACACTAATATCAAGAACTATTTGCTCAGTCACTCTTCAAAAGTAAAACATATCGTGAATAACATGAGCAGGAATATTGTGAACAGTATGAGTGAAACTCTTTTAGTACAACGACGTAATGATGAAATGTCCGTTTTGAGGTCTGTCTCAGTATGATGTTCCGAAACACTTCATTTAATGTATATTTCATTGTTATTGTAGACATCAATCAGTGTTTTGTTTATGAATGCCTTGCTTCTACCCAGCACGAGACATACATTAATACAGCTTAATGGATTTCTTGTTATTTTGAAGTCTTGTATGCCATACAAGGACGAACCCCTCCTACAATCCTACCTCCATCTCTAACTGTTTCAAATATGGGTACCATCTTATGATGATGCACTGGGGATCATATCAAAGCATTTCGTCTAGCGTTTCAAATTGTAGAGACGGAAAATGTCACGAAAATAATTTTTGGGGGACTCTACCTCTTTACAGAAGAAAAGGTGAGAGTATCGTAAGGCAAAATATGAAGAAGAAAGACATGTTAGGAGAGGTGTCTCTAGACAAGGTTGCCCAAGCTGCCGGGAACAAGGTAGAGAAAGGCTCGGTGGATACAACAACGAGGAATTCATGAAAGTTCTTGCACGAAGATTGGAAAAAATATTCATGACAAAGAGAAGTGACAAAGTGCAAAGTGCGAGAATACTATTGCCATGGTTAGGTTTATAAAAGGAAGCAAAGAAAAAATACAGGATAATTAATCTACTACAAATTGGACCTAATTTTAATTAAAATAACTGGCAAGACTTCATAAAAGTTTCATTCTAATAATTCGAGAGAACAGGCAACGCTTGGGAGTAATATTACTGCCAGAAAGGGTAAAAGTTTTACACAAATTATTCCAAAAATGCAGTTAATAAATTTATTACTATGCTGAAAGAGCGTTAATACGAAAATATACAATACAAATATAGTTTGTGGTACATATAGGTCAGGGGCGTCGGTAACACATAATGAAATTATTACATGACTGCTGCTGCTACTGTCGCGTTGCACAATAACGAAAAAAAATAAAGGGGATAAAGAAGGCCGCTAAAGCCTAGCAACAACGAGACTGGTAAAATATTTTCTCGATCAGATAAGAAGAAGTAAATTTTAATAATAAATGTCGCTTAATAATCGTCTTGTTGATGACAACATAACATTTGTATGATACAACTACAGACACTAATGCCTGAGGTGAAGAAACAATTAAATGGATAAGAGACAAACTTAATTAAAACTGAAGTAATATTCATCTATTCCCGTTTTCCCAGTCAGGTCTAATGAAGGACAAATTTTGTACACTGAAGGAAGTCATACAGTATAGTGTACTGCAGTCTATATGACGTGTGTAATGAAACATTGTACAGTGAGTTTTCTAAGTTAAGCTTTATATTTGCCAGGTTGATCTGCACTCTAAAAATGTTGAGATTATTGTTAACAATAATTTTAACACACACAGAATACAATACTATCAGTAAGAAACAAAGCAATATTATTTCATCAATTAACTTCATTAAATCTTTTAGCATGAGATGTGCTTCAATCAATCAACATCCACCATTTATTTTTAGGTCGCCAACATAAAGTGTAAGGACACGGTTCTTATGTATACCCCAGGTGTCACGGTTGTCGTTGTCAAGTTGTGTGCTCAAATAAACCTGCAGGCGAGCTACATTGTCTGCAGACAGTACTTGTGTTTATTCAAGTGACCTGCTCCTGTCAGCGGTCGGAGTTCTACCCTGTCGCCAGAAACAGATCTTAGAGATGCAACGACCTTATGATTGTTCGCGTGGCGTCACTGACCTTCATATCACCTTTCCTTTGGCTTATACAATAAGTAGCTGCAGACCACAGATATTACGGGTAAATCCAACATTGTCAACATTGGTATGTCAACCTAAAAGATTTAATGTAGTGAGGCAGAGAGAGTGCAAGAGTGAAAAGAAACGAATGCACATGGGGTTTACTTAGTTAAATTATAATCATTTTGGCACGCGAGCGTATGCACACACACACACACACACACACACACAAGGAACAGCCAGGCACAATTCCTTTAAGTGGTGTCGTCGCCTTTTTTGCGTCCTCCACATTGTAGAGGGAGGCAGGTCCACACACCGGAACCAGGTGGAGTTAAGCACGCCTGAGTTCGCCGCTTCTTTGGGTCCTATTTTGGCAACCACTACACACATACACACGAGACATGCACACATAAACACAGTGTCTACAAATAAGTCGGTCCTTCTATATCAGCGCAACAAGACCTCCATATCAACAAACACCTCTTACGCAATACTGTACTAATTATTTATTCAGTATTAAGTCACCAGTTATGGCGTATAATCAGACATATGAAATATCACGTGTCGCTGTCTGTGCGGCTGTACTTAACACTCCTGCCACCGCTTCTTTTTATTGCGACAAGTCCACCTTAGTATTAAGTAGTCAACAACTGGTGCACTAGTTCAACAAGCATCTTCCCTCTGGCCACCACTGATAGTCGTGTCTCTTGTCCTGCTTTGATTTACTGACCTTCTACATTTTAATCATTAACAACTGTTTATAAATCGTCTTCCTGTTTTTGTTAATTCTACTGTAAATATAATTTTTTTAATCGTATTATTTAATCTTTTCATGGATGTTATCTTTATTTGTTCTTTATTATTTCTCCAATTATGATTATTAATTTTTATTGCCGTTGAAGAATTGTTGTTTTTCTCTTTTAAATTTGAAGATGAACCAGTTGACCTACTTAAGAATCAATTGCGTTAAGATACTATTAATGATTTTTGAGAGAAATAACACGGTGTTTGCCTATAAGAGATATGAGTTATCTGCTGTCTTCATGAAGATATAAAAATGTGTAATTAGTTGGTGGAGCTATAATGAAGACGGGAGGGAGAGGTATACGGAAGGGGTGAGGAGGAAGCTGTGATAATTGAAGGAAGGCGAAAGAGGATTTGGAAGCACAGCTGGTGAGATGAAAAGTCGAATATCTGTATGAAAAAAAAATGGAAAGGGAAAGAAGGAATACTGGTGGTCGAAAAAGGTAGCAGATAAGGCAGAAGGAAGAAGCTAAGAGGAGGAAGGGGAATAGTGAGAATGGGTAGCCTAGTGAAACAGCGATACAGAGCAAAATAGTTAAGAGAAAAGGGGCAGCAAGACAAAAACTAAAGAACGAAAACAAATGAATGACAAGACTGTGGAAGACGAAGGCAGGGAGATGATCACCAAACTGGGAAGAAACTGTGAAAAGATCTGTGATAAAAACCTAACCTAACCTAACTTCACCTAACCTAAACATCTTCAAAAAAGATAAAAAAAATAGGAGATAGTGGTGTCTGGAGAGGAGAAAATACTGGAAGACTGGAAGCAATTTTTGGAAGGCACACTGAATCGACAAGGGCAAGAGGAGACACAAATACTATAGTGATGAGACAGGTAGAGATGAAGGAAGTAGCAAGAGGAAATAAAAGACCAGATCACAGGATAAAGAAGAGGGTGGCAGCCAGAAAGCTAGAAGCAATGAGATAATGCAAGTACATGAGCAAACAGGAGACGAGTGCAGGAAGCTAGTCGATGCATGTTCGATAATAGGGAATACCAGCATTGTGGTTAGGAACATATAACATAGGAACTAGGAAGATAAAGTAATACCACCTTATTAAACCAAGCATAGAATGTGGGTGGAGGTGGTGGAAGTGGAGGTGAGGATGGTAATGTATACAGAGTGAAGTGAGAAACAGAAGAGGTGCGAGGTGGAAGTGAGTTTCGTGTAGTGCCTGAAGCTCTCAACTGTTGATACTAGTATTGACATTATTCAGAAGGTAAGTAAAGAAAAACGACTAAAAAACTAAGAATACCCGTGAAGAGGTCTGGTGCCCTGGAAGAACATGTAATGTACTGAAAATGAACTTGATGAAACCAAAGGAGATGTGGATGGGAAAGAATATTATAAATTTGTAAATAATAATAAATACCAAATATCCCGAAGCAAGTTAAGTGTATAATGTATCACTTCAACCCCCCTCACTACTGGAAGCCAAGTTTAGTATTATATTTGACTAACGCCAGACGATTTCATTCAGCACAGAGACACCCCTCGTTCCCAAGGGGCTAAAGTGCATAAATGATTCTGAAACGTATGTCAGTTACCTGCCTGCGCAAGGGCTATGTAGTTTTTATTTACATAGCTGTCGAAGTGGACGGAGCTAGATCCCTATATATACGGTATTGAGTTATATACTGTCAACGACTCCCGGCATCCCCAGCGCCTGTTCATACGTAAAAGGCGGGTCTTGGCGCATCATCGTGGTTATACCATTGGGTGTCAGTTATGGTAATGTCGCTGGGACACTGAGATGCTTATAGAAGATCTGACGTCGTCGAGCAACACTGAAAACGTTGGGAAGGTACGGAGGATCTCATTGATAGTTCGAGAGATTATATATTCTATTATCCACCAAGTTGGTCATTATCGTGGTTTTTGTTTAAAGTATAAACTGTAGAAGTTCTGAATGTGAAAACTTGCTTGGTGCATAATAATTTCACATTACTACTGTGTAACATCCTGTACAAGGATATAGGTGTCCACTTCCCGCCTCTGCTCTGTTCTATGCCTCCAGATTACCACAGATGCTCTCCAGATCCCCTGTTCCCCCTTCATGATTTAGGTAGATATGTTGCCTTCCCTGTTTGGTTTCTTTCTGGTGTATGCCAAGCTTAGAGCTTCTTCCTTCTTAATTGTTGTTGTTTAAGGAATGTCACGTATCAAAACAAAAACGCTATGGAAATTCCCTGAAAACGTGAGGAAACCGTGAAAGCGACACGGAGGCCTTTAGCTATGTCGCTGCCGCTCCAATCAGAAGGTACAGATGTTACATGGAACGAAATTATCAGCCACTCATCAATTCGAATCGAAAAGTGACGTCACCACAGCCACGCCCCCAATACAAGTTGATATAAAGCCATGCACGGTTTCAGGAGCAGACTCTGAGAACTGCACCTCGGCGAGGCAAGATCTTTTCTGCTCCCGAGTTACTACGTGAACCTGACGACGGTGACCTGTGACCAGGCGAAGGTCATAAGACTGTACCCAGTCACACGCCCTTCGCTCAAGCAACTAAACCTCCTTGTCCTAAGGAAATTTTATGACTCCTGAGGAATCAGGGGGGGGGGGGGGGTGACAAGGGTCGTCCGCAGAGCGAGTGGTGGCCTTATCGTCACCTTCGCGGAATGGGGACAGGCCCAGCAAATAGCCAACATAACAGAAATCAACGGGATCCAGATACTAGTGGAAGCTCGCATAGAGGACAACTTGGTGTTATGAGTCATCTCCCACACCGAGATAGAACACCTTGAAAAAGAAGAACTGGCCGAGCTGATCGGAGACCAGCTCACAATAGTACGGAAGCTGACCAGTGGAGTAGCACTGGTTAGCTACCCCACGAAGCTACCAAGCACCGTATCGCTGGGATGGGAGAACGTCCCAATAAGACCGTATGAAAGAAGACCAACGAGATGTTACAAATGCCAGAGGTACGGCCATCTGGCGGGGAAGTGTCGTGCTCGGGAGGTCTGTCGCAGTTGCGGGACACCCGGGCACCAGGACACCAACTGCTCGGCGGCCGCCAAGAAATGCGCAGCTTGTGGTGGCCCTCACTCCTCCTCCGACTGGGAGTGTCCCAAGTGGAGGGAGGAGTGTAGGGTGGCTAAGCTGCAAAGCAAGAAAAAACTGAGCTACAAGGAGGCTCTCCTTGTAGTGAAGACCGAAGAAAAGAAGAATCAAGACCACAGAAAAGAAGCCAGAATTAAACAAGACCGAAGAAAACGATATTTTAAGACTACCATTAACACCGTTTACGAGAATATACCAAAACAAGACCAAGAAGAAGAATGGCAATTGAAAAGTAAAAAGAAAAAAAGGAAGAAGTCCAAAGAAAATGACTCTGCAAACAAACAGCTTCGACCGAAATAACCTAACGGCGAAGTGGCCAGTAATCCCCAAAACAAGTTCAAGTTCAAGGAGCAGACTTAACCCCGTCCCCGCAAGGTGGATAGCCTACCTGCTATTAATCTCCCTCTTTATTTCCCACTTCCCACAAGAGGACTATATAGTCCTCTTGTGTCCAACCAACTTATTGGCTCATCTGCCATGCTAAGTTTCGTCTTAGGGTCATGTTCAGCCTTAGTTATACCTGTGTGGAAAACAGGTAAAACTAAGAGCTCCCTAGCTAATGTGAAACGCCGATCTTAGCAACTACAGTGAATACCAGTGACGAGACAAACTTATATACTTATGTGATTCGGTCGCCAATAAGTAAGAATCTTCCTAGAACTCGGAAGTGAATCATTGATGTAAATATACGCATGTGGTTTTGGTGCTAAAATGCAGAAACCTCCTCAGTAACTCTAATAAGTCATAATTTTATTATTTTTTTTTTTTAGGGAAGAGCCCACCCGGGCACAGGTCATAGACCCACAACGGGACCTGGGGAAAAAATATGAGTAAAAAGAAAGAAAAAAAAAGAATACATTAATTTACACCACGAAGATGTCGGAAAACCAGCTTTATAAAGTGAGAAAGATTGTATGAGTGTGGAAACACAGAAAAGGGCGGAGTATTCCACAGTTTGGCTGTGTGAGGAAAGAAGGATGTACTATTGTACTATAACGGGTTATTCTAGTGTGACCGACAGCCACAGAGAAACGGTGGGCACCGCGGCGCAAGACGAGTGTTAGAAGCCCACGGCCTTGCCGGCGGTACACAGGATGCCAAAACCACCGAACATTGCCCGTTAAAGTACCTGTAAAAGAGAGAGAGTGAAGCAACATTGTGGCGAAGAGAAAGGGAAGAAATATCGACTAAAGGAGGAGAGTTAATAAGACGAAATGCCTTTGATTCCACCCTATCAAACAGTTGGACAGAAGAAGAGCCACCCCAGATATGAGAGCAGTTAGGACGAAGGAATCCCTTATATACTTGAAGCGACTGCTCAGGAGTGAAGTAGTTATGGCATCTGAACAGCATTTCCAGCTTTCAGGAGGCAGCTTTAGTAATGTTGTGTATTTGTGGCTTCCATGACATATTAGAGGAAATGGTGAGTCCTAGCATATATATTTTAAAATTTGGCAGAATGCTTGCGTCTTGAAATGCGATTGGTGGGAGATCATCTAATTTGGAAAGTGTAATTGGTAAATACTGAGTTTTATTACTATTGAATTTAACAAAGTTTCTACCTCCCCATTCAGAGATGCTGCATAGATCCGCATTGCTTGATGAAATGATATCAGCTCTAGAAACAGGTCTAGTTTGAAAATTAGGGGGAAGGGAAAAATGTGAAGAAGATTGAAGAGTAGAATCACCAGCGTAAGAATGGATAGAATTAGTTGTAGTGTGAAGTAAATTATTGATACAAAATAGGAAGAGAGTTGGTGAAAAAACAGAACCCTGTGGGACACCATAAGAGGGAAGTTTAGAAAGCAAAGACTTGTGCCATACCCTGTCTAATGCTTTGGAGATGTCGAGGGCTACGACGAAAGTGTCCCCATAATCCCTAAGAAGACCAAAGATGGGTGCAGTAGAAGAGCAGATCAGCAGTAGGTTTCACCTGGCGAAAGCCATACTGGTGATCCAACAAAAGAGAAAAACGTTCAAGGTGGCGGAGAAAATGAGAGTTTAAGATAGTTTCGAAAATCTTAGAGAGGGATGAAGTTAAGGCAATGGGGCGATAGTTAGAAGGATTGGAATGATCACCCTACTTCCGGATGGGCTGAACCGAGGCATGCTTCCAAGAAGAAGGAAAGTTTGGGTTATGAGGCAAAGGCGAAAGAGGCGAGCAAGCACAGAGGCTAGAATTTTAGCACACTCCCTCAGAACACAAGGGGGGCATTCCGTCCGGTCCATGCGCCTTACTCACATCCAACCTGGATAACACACCAACAACCCTACGAGTGGAGATTATAGGAAAGTGCATAGGTTCAGTATTAGGAGCAGGAGTAGGAGGGATAGAGTTGGAATCGTCTGAGGTGGAGTTAGAGGAGAATAAGGTGCCAAAGAGATTGGCTTTATCAGGGGGAGAGTTAGCTATAAAGTTATCAGGTCGGAAGAGAGGAGGAAAAGAGGGAGTGCAGAAGTTATTACAGATGTTTTTGGTTAAGAACTAGATGGATTTACTAATAGTTAGAGTTAGTCAGGAGAGCGGTCTTTCTTTTTATAAAATTCAGCTTGGCCCTACGAAAAATAGCCTTGCAACGATTCCGATAAGAAATGAAAGAGGAGTGGGTAATAGGAGGCGATAGTTCCATAATTTAATATGCCCTATCTCTCTCGATACATGCAAGAGAACACGAGCGATCAAACCATGATTGTAAAGTGAAAATTTGGGTAGAAAATGAGATAAATGCACTCACACCACCCTGTAGTCATGCACATCAATACCGCCACCACTCCAGTGCAAGACCCAGCAGTCACAGTGCGTGCCCATCCTCTCCAGCTGGTGCAGTCTGCCAAACTCCTGGGTGTAACTATAGACAACAAACTTGACTGGAAGGCCCATGTAAATAACACAGTCAAGGCAGCTTCGTACCGTCTCTACATGCTACGACGACTTAGGTCACTTGGGACACCCACGCCAGAGCTGAGGACTATCTACAAAGCCTTTATTCTCCCCAAACTAACGTATGCGTCACCAGCCTGGTCGTCTTCTCTCAACTCCACCCAACAACGTCGGCTAGAGAAGGAACAGAAAAGGGCCTGCAGAATCATGCTCGGCGCGGAATACTCCGGCTACATCAACGCTCTCTCTCCACCCTGGAAATGCCATCCCTAAGTGACCTCCACCACCAAGCACTGGAAAGGTTTGGCAGCCAACTAATGCACCACCCTCGTCATCGCCACCTCCTGCCACCAACAGCCCCCCGCCCCCCACCCACCTCGCGCAGTTCGCCACTACAACAAAATTCAGCCCATATTATATCATTATGTCTAAATCAAATGTAAGTCTGTATATTTTCAGCCACCGGCTGCAACTCTATTAATAAACCGTTTATTATCATTATTATTATTATTATTATTATTATTATTATTATTGTATAACCCCAGCAATGCTGTCAGCACATACCGAGGCGTCCCGAGTGGAAAAGCAACATTTATCCTAGGAAAAGTCGGAGAAGAACTCTCGCGAGGATTACCAGTTTGCCCTCAGATAGTGCCATAGTTGGCTTTAGAGGTGGGTGACCAGTTGATTTAACAGAAATAAGATTGTGTCCACCCTGCTTGTAATTGTGTTAAGCTCTGACCTGCGTCTTGGTCTGTTGATTATAATTTTGTATCTCGGTATCTGAAACATAAATCTCACTGTTCGTTTTAAATATCCTCTACCATACTTAATTGATTACTACTTTATTAACTACTATTAACCTAATTTCATTATACCTTGTCTCCGGTTTGAAACTTCTGGTAATCATTGGACGTGTTATAGACAGTCAACATTCTTCTCCAGAATTGCGTTTTTATTGTTTCATTTCTCTCTCTCTCAATCATTGATTTTCTGTCCATCTTTTACAACCACACGAAATACCCTTCAGTTTGTTTTGCTGCTTTAAATAGAGATTTTTAATTAATCCATATAGTCTCCTTTGAAAGTTTTTCAACTATCGACCATCTGATAAAATTATGTTGATTCAGTTTACTGCAATATTGCAAATGGATTCTTTTTTTTTTACACGAATAATCTGCCTGTCTCTTGGCTTGTTAGAACCTGTCCATTAATGCTTGTAATTATTCTTCTGCTTCTGCAATTAATACTGAATCATCCGCAAAACTGTCTCTTTCTCTAATTACTGTCATCTATCTCTCTCTTCCCCTTGGCTATCTTTCCCTCTCCACTAGGGAGGAGGGGGCACAAAAAGAAGACTGGAAGACAAGTCGTCCCCCCAAACGCTGTCTCAGTAATTGAGTTTGTTGGAAGCTCTTGAAAGTGAAGGTCTCATGCCCTCCACTGTAGTTACTAATAGTCTCACAATATAAACACTAGTTCCATTATAAACAATTGTGTCACAGTACAAAAAAATGGTCTCACAATATAAATAACAGTATCCCGGTAATAAACTCAGAATGAACGAACTGCAACGTCACAATTACTACTGTACACCCACTAGCTACCCACTTGTACTGTACGTCACCCTTATGTCACAACTAACCCATTAGGTATAATTTCTATGTCTGAACTACTGCCAAATATAACACCATGGCTCCCTATCTGCAATCTGTTGGACGGCGGTGTGGTGGCTAGGTGGTGTGACGTCAGAAGGAGGGGGTGTCCATACCCAGGAGGTAAAATTGTGAGCTACCCCACCGTCATGCTATCGTGATTAATAGACCTATGAATGCTGATATTTCCTATTTATTAAAACGCAATAAATACAACGTTATCACCTCTTATCTGAAGTATTATGTAGCCAATACATTCCTACGTAAAAACTTGAGTGGCTAGATTCATTTTATGGGGAGAAATGTTGTCTATATGCGGTGCCCAAACAGTATATGACATGTTAATTGTATAAAAAAATAGTGTACGTATAAGAGACAATGATATTTGACCGCCGAGAAAGTTATATTTTACAGACAGGTGGTGTGGAAGTGCTGGGTAAGTGGGCAAGGCTGGGTGGAGGCTAGGAAGGGCAGGAGTGCAGTCATGATCAGTGGTCATCATTAGTAACCATCATGTTATTATAGTGTATTTGATGATAAAAGTAGAACCGACATTTCACACTTGCTGTACAAGCTCCCAACTGTTTACACGATATGATATGATACAGTCTGTGTTTTAATTATCGGCTTTTCTTTGTATACTCTCGTCAATTGATATACAAGGCCGTAATACGTAGACACCGCTATATAACAGTCGCTTATACCTTCTAATTGCTTATAACAGTCTATATACACTGTACAGTGAGAGAATGACGTATCTTCTCGGAGTTTTGACGAATACATCGCAGGAAAGCTGAGCCAATCGACATGCATGTGTGGAACCCATAATCTATTGGCGGCCTGTGGAACTTTGGAAAGGGGTCGCCAGTGACATCATTCACCTAGTAAGGTAATCAATTTTCATTAAACTTCATTATCTCACTGTACAGTTCCGGCCAAGAGTCTTGCACCAGGCATTTCTGGCACTATCAGAGACTAGCACGAACACACGTGGAGGAGTTATCTGGCCCACAGTTCATGGCATATAACTGCCTACACCAAGTAGTTTGGCTTATTATACAAAACGTTATTTTTGTTAGCTTACTAGTGTTTCTTGTGTTTTAATTAGTAAAAGTTGGCTATAGTAGAATATTCTATTATTTTCAACTTAATGTGAACACTAAATGTTTGTGGTGAAATCTTACTGTTTCATATAATGAAACTGGAAGAAAACATTTTACCTCTTAGGAAAATATATAATCATATATTTCAAGTATGTTTTAAACATGAAATCAGAAGACACAAACAAAATATTAATGCAATAGCTAGTCCAGCGGACTCACGGAAGTGACGCAGACGTATAAAATGTAGTTTTGAGAAAAAGCTGTTCAAGTTTTTTAACCGTGAAATCACCGTAGATTTCGTTGAAATTCAGTTATTTACATGGAACTGGTGAGTCCGAAAAGTGAATTTCATAAGACCTGTGGATGTGTATTTTTGCTATAACTATAACCTATAAAATGTAAGATTTTTTGTACCTGACCGGATATACCCAAGTGTGGTATAGAATAATTAGTGTTACGTATTATGTGATTTATTTCATTAAATTAAAATCCCACCACCCCCAAACACGAACACAAAATAAAACATATATGTACAGTCACTCATAAAAGTTCATGTGGTGGGGGGGGGGGGGGGTCTGTGTGTATGTATGTGTGTGTGTGTGTGTGTGTGTTTGGGTGAATCCAATCCCCACCCTTTTCTGGACAACGAGTCTCGGGCACGTGTTCACGCCCACACAAATATACATGGTGAAACTGTTAACTCTCTGTGTTCAATTAAGTCAGGTTTGATAGGAATATTTTTCCTTGCAAACATTGTGCTGTCATATAATGTTCACACATTTGCATTAGTATGACAGCATAATGAGGGTTAAATCTGTCATGGTCAATGTGACCACACTCCTCTGACACCTGAATAAGAAGTCGTTTCGATGTGTGAAGACGAAGCACTACCATGGAGGGGGAGTGGGGGAGGAGGAGATAAAGAGGAGCTTCTGCCAGGTGGACACTGGAGGCGAGAGGAGTCAGGTGTTTAGCTGTAGCTCTGCTGTAGTATTTGCAGGAATTACAAATATCCATAAAGATGGTAATGATATCCCTTATATGTAAACATAAGAAACTTTAATGGTTCAGTTCTTTACTAGTATTGATACTGAAGAAAATATTATGTAATTACGTGTATTTTCATCCAATGGTGGTATATAGTACTACTTAGAATATATTGTAATAGACCTACTTGAATACTTTCTCTCAATCACATGAAGGGTTTCTTACCTGTTTAGTGTGTTTGTCCCAGTAGACTGTTGCCTAGGCCTCGGGACTGTTCTATTACAACTTTGGACAATTGCTTCACTGCTCACTGTTTCGAGTCTTGGTCTACTTTGAATATATCATTATCTAATTTTCAGAATGGGTTTACGTTGTATATATGTATTGACCATTGAGTAATAAATGAAGAAGTGTTGTATATTATACCACGTTAATGATCGACGGATACTTTTCGAGTTGAACTAACTGTTTAACAGGCTATTCACGTGGAACATACGAAGCAAATTTTCGAACAAAATGTAATGAACCACGACCTGCACTCCCGTCGTCTCTGCTCACTTGCTTAATTAATGCTTCAAATTCGAAGGGGCTCTAACCTTCACATGTTACCATACAACATTAAATGTGAAAACTGATATTATACGACTTACGATAATAACTGATTGACAGACATAATCCTATCTGACTATCACATCAAAGACACAGTCCTGCCGTGTGTGTGTGCGTTGTCACGTAGCTATACACAGACTCGCCGTCCAGAAACGGATGAGGATTGGATTCACCAACACACACACCGTAATAACATAACACAGCATAATATGTAATTTACTCACTGGTTGTAGATGGTGGTTGTGGCTGATGGTGGTAGTCAGTGGTCCAGGATATCGCCGGCGGGACCGTCTTTCTCTTCACCTATTTTTTTTTCTCTGTCCAACATAGCCCATAACACGAGCAAGAAATGTTATGTTTCCCTACAACAATGCTAGTATAGTATAGTATAGTATAGTATAGTACAGGTCTCTCCGTTACTTCGCCTTTCCTTCACAACACTGCGTTTCCATATATCCTCTTGCCGTACACGTTTCCTTGCATGTGCAACAGACGTAATAGGATCCTCTTCATTCTTTGTGTAACTTATTTTTGGCGAAATAAACCACAAAGATGATGCAAAGATTTTGAATAATGTATTTAAATGCAACTATCAGTCCTCCCGGATCCTGTGTCACCTTGTGTACTGAAGACAGCTGATGACTCGGGGTAGTCGCTGATTGGCCACGTAATCACGTGACCACAGAAGGGACGCTGAGTGGCTTTGCGAAATTTGTGGGTCCGTCACTTGACTTCTTCTTGGATTTGAAATCTACGGCGTGTGTTCATATACCTATAAAGAAAGTTAATTTTGAGTGGGAGAGAGACGAGGCCGCAAATGCGTGAGCGTTGAAAAGATATAGGAACTGAGTGAGATTCTGATTTGAATAAAACGGAATTTCGGTGAGTCACTTCGTTCTTCTGGACGCCCTGAACCGCTCCCATTCCGCAGGGTCCTCTCCTGTTCTGACTCCCACGAGTTGACAATATTGGCCTCACCATTTGTCACCAACTGCATCGGTTCAGTTCACGGGCTTTGCTCAGTCAATTCAAGAGCTGAATCTGGTTGAGATGTTCGTTGAACCACAGCGTAGTTGTAGATGAGGTATCGGTCCTCTGAGTTGGAAACATGACTACTGTACACGAATTACTCATCATATAGCTCATACTATAACAAAATATACCGTAACTCTTTACCTGCATGAATATAATCTGCTCAAATTAAGTCAGTGTATAAGCTTTATAGTGAAGACCAACAGTACACTGAAGTACTAAGATATCGTCATTATCGCCTTGTTATTAATATCGTGATTAATGTCACATTAGGCACTCTACCCCTCACTATCTCATGATGCAAAAAATAAATATGTCCGACGTCAACTAGTGGCAAACTCAATTATTCTAGTCCGTTTTGTCTCATGAATCGTAAATAGCATTGTCAGTTTTCTTCAAGATTTTTACACACTTCAGGAGGAACCAAAGAATGGTTTTTGTTTTTTTAATTGGTATATGATTAAAAACGGGAGTGGTGTTGCTATGAAACTGGACCACCTGCATTGTTACCCTGCTCTACTTTCTGTCTGTCTGTGAGGCCTTAAAATAACCCGAGAATGCATTTGCGGATTTGGAGGTTCTATCAACATGTGACAAAACCCACACGCTGAAATATTGATGCAGATCGCAAAAAAAAACTGACCACGTTGTCCTGGTAACAGTTCTCTCAGTGATAAAACACAGCGTCACTAGCATGATATTTACCTTGTTAATGGTCCGCGGGCAGTGATGTTCTTAAATGTAAAGATACTGTATGTTACGCAGTTAAATGTGAAACGTCTGAGCATTATTTTTTCCTTTGGAGTTGAATTATGAAGGTTGTCACTTGTGAGTTAATATGTATCGTCTCTGCGCCGTTTGTAGGGCCTTTTTGGGTGAGTTATCAGGGTCTATCTATACAAGATAGCTACTGTTTTACTGGGAAATTATCGTCCTTTATCTTAGTACAATAATCACCGCTACACCTGGTTATTGTCCTTCGCTACACCTGGTTATTGCCCTTAATATCCACACAATAACCACCGCTACACCTGGTTATTGTCCTTCGCTACACCTGGTTATTACCCTTAATATCCACACAATAACCACCGCTACACCTGGTTATTGCCCTTAATATCCACACACTAACCACCGCTACACCTGGTTATTGTCCTTCGCTACACCTAGTTATTGCCCTTAATATCCACACAATAACCACCGCTACACCTGGTTATTGTCCTTCGCTACACCTGGTTATTACCCTTAATATCCACACAATAACCACCGCTACACCTGGTTATTGCCCTTAATATCCACACACTAACCACCGCTACACCTGGTTATTGTCCTTCGCTACACCTAGTTATTGCCCTTAATATCCACACAATAACCACCGCTACACCTGGTTATTGTCCTTCGCTACACCTGGTTATTGCCCTTAATATCCACACAATAACCACCGCTACACCTGGTTATTGTCCTTCGCTACACCTGGTTATTACCCTTAATATCCACACAATAACCACCGCTACACCTGGTTATTGCCCTTAATATCCACACACTAACCACCGCTACACCTGGTTATTGTCCTTCGCTACACCTAGTTATTGCCCTTAATATCCACACAATAACCACCGCTACACCTGGTTATTGTCCTTCGCTACTCCTGGTTATTACCCTTAATATCCACACAATAACCACCGCTACACCTGGTTATTGTCCTTCGCTACTCCTGGTTATTGCCCTTAATATCCACACAATAACCACCGCTACACCTGGTTATTGTCCTTCGCTATACTTGGTTATTGCCCTTAATATCCACACAATAACCACCGCTACACGTGGTTAGTTATCGTGGACATTCTCCACACCTTAACCACCCGTCGTTGCCATAAGGGTTGCTGCCATGCATCGTTTCTTTGCCTCACATACCAACAAGTTATCGTACAACACCGCAAGATTTATCCCTCTATAAGTCACCAGTAAAGTACTTATTAAAAACTTACCCCACACACACACACACACACACACACACACACACATTTATTACCCCCGAAACGTTAAAGAGCAAACCTTCACAGCCTTTTTTACTCCCTAGCTATTTTACGGCCAATTTGAATACAGTAAAGTGTTGAAAAATGACAACTTTAATATTTCCATCACGTACAGAGGCAGTAAATGTTACGTGTGGATCATAAAGTAAAATTGATTACATATTTGGCACCAGATTTTACAGTAAAGCTAAATAATAATTATCTATCTATCCATTCTATCTTTCCCTTGTATTTACGCCTCTGTCACTAGTATATACATCAACAACGAGTAAGAATCCCGCCAAAACAGAAAATACTAAAAAATAGCTAAATAATTTCAAGCTACAATATAAAAGTAAGGTAATTTTTTGTAGTTTGGTGGAAAAAAGTGATAGCACCTGGAAAAAATAAGTGGTTAATTAAGAACTGACATGAGGAGGAGGGCAGGAGAGAAGATAATGGCTATAATGGCTGCTGAAAATCTGTTATTTTTCCCTCAAGTGATCGGTAACACCAGCATGTTGAGGTGTGACTCTGTGATCCAATGATAAAGATGACACTGATCCACCAGGGTACAGATATAGACTCATGATCCACCAGGGTACAGATATAGACTCATGATCCTCCAGGGTACAGATATAGACTCATGATCCTCCAGGGTACAGATATAGACTCATGATCCTCCAGGGTACAGATATAGACTCATGATCCTCCAGGGTACAGATATAGACTCATGATCCTCCAGGGTACAGATACAGACTCATGATCCTCCAGGGTACAGATATAGACTCATGATCCTCCAGGGTACAGATATAGACTCATGATCCTCCAGGGTACAGATATAGACTCATGATCCACCAGGGTACAGATATAAACTCATGATCCACCAGGGTACAGATATAGACTCATGATCCTCCAGGGTACAGAAAAAGACTCATAAAACACCCGAATGGAAAATGTGGCAGAGATTCCTGCAGCGGCCAAAGGATAATAAAAAGAGAGAAAGAAACTGAATAAGATGAGGAGGAGAGAGAAGAGGAGGAGAAGATAATAATATAGGAGAAGGAAGAGTAAAATGTAAGGGGGTAATGGTGGAGAGGGAGGAGGAGGAAAAGTAGTAGGAGGAGTAATATGCAGGAGGGTGGTGTAAGAGGAGGAAGATGTAAAATGGTTTTGGTGGAGAAGTCATAAAGTTGTGGTGGAGAAGTCATAAGGTTGTGGTAGTGAAGAAGTAAGAATGTAGAGGCAGGAGGACGAGTAAACAAACATACAGACGCTCTCAGTAATACAGCCATTATCCTCCTAAATTATCACTGGGTTACTGTCATGCCAAATCCTTACTTCTCTATTTGTCTTGTTATAACATTGATGACAATATATACGAAGTGATGAGCTGTGATGAAGATGGGAAGGGAGTCTGAATATACCCCAAGAGTCTTGGAGAGAAGGAGAAATATAATACCAATGTCGGATATTGATTATAATATGACAGGTTGTGGATAAAGTGATGAGAGAGATGATGAAAAGTGGAGGTAAAACAAAACTTGAACAGCTATGGGAAGTGACTAGCCGATAAAGTGGACATAAGTCGTTAGACTAGAAGTCACTAGCTAGATTGTTACGATGGTGGTCTGTGTAAGGGACACTCGTGATTGACTGTATGAAATGCAAGGGATAGTGCACGACCAGCCCTAGACTACCTGGACTTCCCTACCAAATTTCAGCTCCATGTTTAAAATTGTGGAAATGCACAGGGAACGCACACAATATATACATATATATATGCACAAAAGCACTTCCCACAGGGTGGTCATGCAGGTGCTGATCTTCAAAGTCTTAGTATTCAACAGTGAGAGGGTTACACCACACCGCCCCTTGGGTAGAATAATACAGTACTAGTTCACTGACAGGTTGTTTCACCATTTGGTTCCTCGCAGATAGTGCTCTTATTTTTTCCATGTCCACAAGGATGCAAACCAATCTTCCGATCGAAAATTCCTAAAATGTTATTCACACTAAATATTTTCCACAGAAACGATATCACTGTGGGGTTTTTTTCTTCGCAGGAAACAATCCTTTTCTCCAGTGACTACTTTACTCGCGGACATTTTACTTTAGTTACCACATAAAGTCAACAGTAATAAAGGTTATGTACCGCCCACACTTATAATCTGATCCTTATTAAATTAGACTACCGAAAATAGCCAACGACTATTTTCTTCCGCCATTCCCTTATTTTAGTGAAAGCTATACCATCTTATTCGTGCGACTCACTTTACTCCAGTGATCACCTGATTACAGTTACCACTTCACTCTAATGATCTTTTGGAAAGCTTCAGTCTCACGGGCTAGGCGACAGCCATGCACCAGTACATCCACACATAACAATATATCTACACAAAAATATATCCACACAAGAGAACATCAACACACCGTAATTCTATCCACACAATGTATTTACACAACAAAATATATACACCACCTTACCCCAGCGATCAAATTACTACATAACAATGACCATATTCCAGTTACCACTTCAATTTACTGGCCACACTACTTCAGCAACCATCCTTTTATGGTGAAATAACCTGGGGGCTAATCTTCAGGTGCACCAGCAGGAGTATAGAACAAAAACGTACGCTGCGACTCGCAAAACCCAGCGGTCAATCAGTTATTTGTGTAGGAGGTACAGTCCCCTTCACCAGTGGGTTTATAGGGGCTCGTCAGATAAACATTTCACAAATCATTATCTTTGAGGTATTTGTTAAATATTATTATAATTTGATTCCATAGTATGATTACTTTTGCGAGTTTCTTTCTGTCGAATGTAAACAAACACAGAGCTGTCACACTGCACAAAACCTGACGGGCCCCTGTAAACGCACTAGCGAAGGGAACTGTACATACGTGTGAGACAGACACGTTAAGCATCATCATAGGACACATAAATGCCTCAGAAAACTCGTTGGGATATCGGCTAGTTCTGGGACAATTCATAAACTCAGTATAAACCCAGTATATACCCAACCCAACCCAACCCACCTCAACCCAACCCAACACAACCCAACCATGGCTTCATCGCCTCTTAAATATGGACATTATTATCTAAATTTCGTATATATGACAAGGTATTCAACAGACCAGTGACGAGTTGCCTGGTGACGAAATGTCCTGTTCCCATCTCTGTTGGTCAAGCCTCGTGATCATCTTTTAAAAGGAATATGAAAATAAGAAAGACAAAGAGAAAAAAAATTGTGATAGAATTGTGCAATGGGAGAGAGACGCACAGAAGATGGGTGAGCAGAGTAGTGGGAGGAGAGGTGAAGGGGTGGGGGAGGTGACTGAGTGGGGGCGGAATGTGAAGGAAGGGAAAGGAAATGATGGGAGAGGTGAAGGAGTCGGGGTGGAATGTGAAGGAAGGGAAAGGAAGTAGTGGGGGAGGCGAAGTAGCGAAGGCGGAATGTAAAGGAAAGAAATGGGAAGCGAAGGGAAAAAATGGGCACTGAGGGAGGGAAGGAGCGGATAAGGGATGAGGGAGTGATGTAAGGGTGAGAGAAGGATTAACTGTGGGGAAATAAGGGAGAGGGGTGATAGGAAGGAGAGAATTGCTTAAGGAAAGTGGAAAAGAATGAGAAGGGAGGGGAGGATGGTATAGGGTAGCGTAGAGACATATGAGGGGGAAGCGTAGATGGCTGTGGGGGGAGCGTAGAGGGGTGTGGGGGGAGCGTAGAGGGTTGTGGTGAGAGCATAGGTGGCTGTGGAGGGAGCGTAGAGGGTTGTGTGGGGAGGGTAGATGGTTGTGGGAAGAAGGTAGAGGGTTGTGGGGGGAGCGTAGATGGTTTTGAGGGGAGCGTAGATGATTGCAAGGGGAGAGTATGGGTTGTGAGGGGAGGGGATCGTGTTTCCAGTGGTCGCCAACATTTCCAGAGGTTTTCAGGTAACCTTCACAGCGTCTCCTGGACTGCCTCACTCCGCTAACTTAAAGTGCAACATAAAAGTCAGATTTTCAAAAGCTATGGAATTCCAGCCCCCCTTTTTTCTTGTCTCTCTCTCTCTCTCTCTCTCTCTCTCTCTCTCTCTCTCTCTCTCTCTCTCTCTCTCTTTGTGGTTCAGCAGCCTGTGCAAACTCCATAAGTTCACTGCTAGACCGGCTTCGCTGTCTACTCTTCCCTCTCTAACCCTTCTTCCGTACCCTATGGTGGAGCACGACGGGACGAGACGGGAGGAAGAAAAGAGAGAGCAGGAAAGAATAAAATGGAGGGAATAATACAATGAAAGAAAACAGAGAAAGAGAAAAATGGCTGAGAATATAAATTACAAAATACGCTGATACCCTTTCTCTTCTTCCCCTCCCTCAGCGCTCACGTCGGGGGGGGGAGTGAAGCAGAAGAGAAGGTAGGTATAGAGGGATAGAGGAAAGGCAAGAGAAAAATACACTAATTAGAAGGAGAGGGAACAGAAGATATGCATAGGTCGCGGTACTTAGGAGCAAGGAGGGTTTACTGAACGAGGAAGGAAGGATGGT
Source organism: Homarus gammarus (assembly GCA_958450375.1). Lineage (NCBI taxonomy): Eukaryota > Metazoa > Arthropoda > Malacostraca > Decapoda > Nephropidae > Homarus > Homarus gammarus. The sequence goes on along the minus strand of CAUDMG010003218.1, from coordinate 619,195 downwards.
TTACTGAGTGAGGGAGGAAGGAAGGTTTACTGAGTGAGGAAGGAAGGAAGGTTTACTGAGTGAGGGAGGAAGGAAGGTTTAATGAGTGAGGCAGGAAGGAGGGCTTACTGAGTGAGGGAGGAAGGAAGTTTTACTGAGTGAGGGAGGACGGAAGGTTTACTGAGGGAGGAAGGAAGGTTTACTGAGTGAGGGAGGAAGGAAGGTTTACTGAGTGAGGGAGGAAGGAAGGTTTACTGATTGAGGGAGGAAGGAAGGTTTACTGAGGGAGGGAGGAAGGAAGGTTTACTGAGTGAGGGAGGAAGGAGGGTTTACTGAGTGAGGGAGGAAGGAAGGTTTACTGAGTGAGGGAGGAAGGAGGGTTTACTGAGTGAGGGAGGAAGGAGGGTTTACTGAGTGAGGGAGGAAGGACGGTTTACTGAGTGAGGGAGGAAGGAAGGTTTACTGAGTGAGGGAGGAAGGAAGGTTTACTGAGTGAGGGAGGAAGGAAGGTTTACTGAGTGAGGGAGGAAGGAGGGTTTACTGAGTGAGGGAGGAAGGAGGGTTTACTGAGTGAGGGAGGAAGGAAGGTTTACTGAGTGAGGGAGGAAGGAAGGTTTACTGAGTGAGGGAGGAAGGAAGGTTTACTGAGTGAGGGAGGAAGGAAGGTTTACTGAGTGAGGGAGGAAGGAAGGTTTACTGAGTGAGGGAGGAAGGAAGGTTTACTGAGTGAGGGAGGAAGGAAGGTTTACTGAGTGAGGGAGGAAGGAAGGTTTACTGAGTGAGGGAGGAAGGAAGGTTTACTGAGTGAGGGAGGAAGGAAGGTTTACTGAGTGAGGGAGGAAGGAAGGTTTACTGAGTGAGGGAGGAAGGAAGGTTTACTGAGTGAGGGAGGAAGGAAGGTTTACTGAGTGAGGGAGGAAGGAAGGTTTACTGAGTGAGGGAGGAAGGAAGGTTTACTGAGTGAGGGAGGAAGGAAGGTTTACTGAGTGAGGGAGGAAGGAAGTTTACTGAGTGAGGGAGGAAGGAGGTTTACTGAGTGAGGGAGGAAGGAAGGTTTACTGAGTGAGGGAGGAAGGAAGGTTTACTGAGTGAGGGAGGAAGGAGGGTTTACTGAGTGAGGGAGGAAGGAGGGTTTACTGAATGAGGGAGGAAGGAAGGTTTACTGAGTGAGGGAGGAAGGAAGGTTTACTGAGTGAGGGAGGAAGGAAGGTTTACTGAGTGAGGGAGGAAGGAGGGTTTACTGAGTGAGGGAGGAAGGAGGGTTTACTGAGTGAGGGAGGAAGGAGGGTTTACTGAGTGAGGGAGGAAGGAGGGTTTACTGAGTGAGGGAGGAAGGAAGGTTTACTGAGTGAGGGAGGAAGGAAGGTTTACTGAGTGAGGGAGGAAGGAAGGTTTACTGAGTGAGGGAGGAAGGAAGGTTTACTGAGTGAGGGAGGAAGGAAGGTTTACTGAGTGAGGGAGGAAGGAGGGTTTACTGAGTGAGGGAGGAAGGAAGGTTTACTGAGTGAGGGAGGAAGGAAGGTTTACTGAGTGAGGGAGGAAGGAAGGTTTACTGAGTGAGGGAGGAAGGAAGGTTTACTGAGTGAGGGAGGAAGGAAGGTTTACTGAGTGAGGGAGGAAGGAAGGTTTACTGAGTGAGGGAGGAAGGAAGGTTTACTGAGTGAGGGAGGAAGGAAGGTTTACTGAGTGAGGGAGGAAGGAAGGTTTACTGAGTGAGGGAGGAAGGAAGGTTTACTGAGTGAGGGAGGAAGGAAGGTTTACTGAGTGAGGGAGGAAGGAGGGTTTACTGAGTGAGGGAGGAAGGAGGGTTTACTGAGTGAGGGAGGAAGGAAGGTTTACTGAGTGAGGGAGGAAGGAAGGTTTACTGAGTGAGGGAGGAAGGAAGGTTTACTGAGTGAGGGAGGAAGGAGGGTTTACTGAGTGAGGGAGGAAGGAAGGGTTTACTGAGTGAGGGAGGAAGGAAGGTTTACTGAGTGAGGGAGGAAGGAGGGTTTACTGAGTGAGGGAGGAAGGAAGGTTTACTGAGTGAGGGAGGAAGGAGGGTTTACTGAGTGAGGGAGGAAGGAAGGTTTACCGGGTGAGGGAGGAAGGAGGGTTTACTGAGTGAGGGAGGAAGGAAGGCTTACTGAGTGAGGGAGGAAGGAGGGTTTACTGAGTGATGGAGGAAGGAAGGTTTTCTGAGTGAGGGAGCAAGGAAGGTTTACTGAATGAGGGAGGAAGGAGGGTTTACTGTGTGAGGGAGGAAGGAGGGTTTACTGAGTGAGGGAGGAAGGAGGGTTTACTGAGTGAGGGAGGAAGGAGGGTTTACTGAGTGAGGGAGGAAGGAAGGTTTTCTGAGTGAGGGAGCAAGGAAGGTTTACTGAGTGAGGGAGGAAGGAAGGTTTACTGAGTGAGGGAGGAAGGAAGGTTTACTGAGTGAGGGAGGAAGGAGGGTTTACTGAGTGAGGGAGGAAGGAAGGTTTACTGAGTGAGGGAGGAAGGAAGGTTTACTGAGTGAGGGAGGAAGGAAGGTTTACTGAGTGAGGGAGGAAGGAAGGTTTACTGAGTGAGGGAGGAAGGAAGGTTTACTGAGTGAGGGAGGAAGGAAGGTTTACTGAGTGAGGGAGGAAGGAAGGTTTACTGAGTGAGGGAGGAAGGAAGGTTTACTGAGTGAGGGAGGAAGGAAGGTTTACTGAGTGAGGGAGGAAGGAAGGTTTACTGAGTGAGGGAGGAAGGAAGGTTTACTGAGTGAGGGAGGAAGGAGGGTTTTACTGAGTGAGGGAGGAAGGAAGGTTTACTGAGTGAGGGAGGAAGGAAGGTTTACTGAGTGAGGGAGGAAGGAAGGTTTACTGAGTGAGGGAGGAAGGAAGGTTTACTGAGTGAGGGAGGAAGGAAGGTTTACTGAGTGAGGGAGGAAGGAAGGTTTACTGAGTGAGGGAGGAAGGAAGGTTTACTGAGTGAGGGAGGAAGGAAGGTTTACTGAGTGAGGGAGGAAGGAAGGTTTACTGAGTGAGGGAGGAAGGAAGGTTTACTGAGTGAGGGAGGAAGGAAGGTTTACTGAGTGAGGGAGGAAGGAAGGTTTACTGAGTGAGGGAGGAAGGAAGGTTTACTGAGTGAGGGAGGAAGGAAGGTTTACTGAGTGAGGGAGGAAGGAAGGTTTACTGAGTGAGGGAGGAAGGAAGGTTTACTGAGTGAGGGAGGAAGGAAGGTTTACTGAGTGAGGGAGGAAGGAAGGTTTACTGAGTGAGGGAGGAAGGAAGGTTTACTGAGTGAGGGAGGAAGGAAGGTTTACTGAGTGAGGGAGGAAGGAAGGTTTACTGAGTGAGGGAGGAAGGAAGGTTTACTGAGTGAGGGAGGAAGGAGGGTTTACTGAGTGAGGGAGGAAGGAAGGTTTACTGAGTGAGGGAGGAAGGAAGGTTTACTGAGTGAGGGAGGAAGGAGGGTTTACTGAGTGAGGGAGGAAGGAAGGTTTACTGAGTGAGGGAGGAAGGAAGGTTTACTGAGTGAGGGAGGAAGGAAGGTTTACTGAGTGAGGGAGGAAGGAAGGTTTACTGAGTGAGGGAGGAAGGAAGGTTTACTGAGTGAGGGAGGAAGGAAGGTTTACTGAGTGAGGGAGGAAGGAGGTTTACTGAGTGAGGGAGGAAGGAAGGTTTACTGAGTGAGGGAGGAAGGAAGGTTTACTGAGTGAGGGAGGAAGGAAGGTTTACTGAGTGAGGGAGGAAGGAAGGTTTACTGAGTGAGGGAGGAAGGAAGGTTTACTGAGTGAGGGAGGAAGGAAGGTTTACTGAGTGAGGGAGGAAGGAAGGTTTACTGAGTGAGGGAGGAAGGAAGGTTTACTGAGTGAGGGAGGAAGGAAGGTTTACTGAGTGAGGGAGGAAGGAAGGTTTACTGAGTGAGGGAGGAAGGAAGGTTTACTGAGTGAGGGAGGAAGGAAGGTTTACTGAGTGAGGGAGGAAGGAAGGTTTACTGAGTGAGGGAGGAAGGAAGGTTTACTGAGTGAGGGAGGAAGGAAGGTTTACTGAGTGAGGGAGGAAGGAGGGTTTACTGAGTGAGGGAGGAAGGAAGGTTTACTGAGTGAGGGAGGAAGGAGGGTTTACTGAGTGAGGGAGGAAGGAAGGTTTACTGAGTGAGGGAGGAAGGAAGGTTTACTGAGTGAGGGAGGAAGGAGGGTTTACTGAGTGAGGGAGGAAGGAAGGTTTACTGAGTGAGGGAGGAAGGAAGGTTTACTGAGTGAGGGAGGAAGGAGGTTTACTGAGTGAGGGAGGAAGGAAGGTTTACTGAGTGAGGGAGGAAGGAAGGTTTACTGAGTGAGGGAGGAAGGAAGGTTTACTGAGTGAGGGAGGAAGGAAGGTTTACTGAGTGAGGGAGGAAGGAGGGTTTACTGAGTGAGGGAGGAAGGAAGGTTTACTGAGTGAGGGAGGAAGGAAGGTTTACTGAGTGAGGGAGGAAGGAAGGTTTACTGAGTGAGGGAGGAAGGAAGGTTTACTGAGTGAGGGAGGAAGGAAGGTTTACTGAGTGAGGGAGGAAGGAAGGTTTACTGAGTGAGGGAGGAAGGAAGGTTTACTGAGTGAGGGAGGAAGGAGGGTTTACTGAGTGAGGGAGGAAGGAAGGTTTACTGAGTGAGGGAGGAAGGAAGGTTTACTGAGTGAGGGAGGAAGGAGGTTTACTGAGTGAGGGAGGAAGGAAGGTTTACTGAGTGAGGGAGGAAGGAAGGTTTACTGAGTGAGGGAGGAAGGAAGGTTTACTGAGTGAGGGAGGAAGGAAGGTTTACTGAGTGAGGGAGGAAGGAGGGTTTACTGAGTGAGGGAGGAAGGAAGGTTTACTGAGTGAGGGAGGAAGGAAGGTTTACTGAGTGAGGGAGGAAGGAAGGTTTACTGAGTGAGGGAGGAAGGAAGGTTTACTGAGTGAGGGAGGAAGGAAGGTTTACTGAGTGAGGGAGGAAGGAAGGTTTACTGAGTGAGGGAGGAAGGAAGGTTTTACTGAGTGAGGGAGGAAGGAAGGTTTACTGAGTGAGGGAGGAAGGAAGGTTTACTGAGTGAGGGAGGAAGGAAGGTTTACTGAGTGAGGGAGGAAGGAAGGTTTACTGAGTGAGGGAGGAAGGAAGGTTTACTGAGTGAGGGAGGAAGGAAGGTTTACTGAGTGAGGGAGGAAGGAAGGTTTACTGAGTGAGGGAGGAAGGAAGGTTTACTGAGTGAGGGAGGAAGGAAGGTTTACTGAGTGAGGGAGGAAGGAAGGTTTACTGAGTGAGGGAGGAAGGAAGGTTTACTGAGTGAGGGAGGAAGGAAGGTTTACTGAGTGAGGGAGGAAGGAAGGTTTACTGAGTGAGGGAGGAAGGAAGGTTTACTGAGTGAGGGAGGAAGGAAGGTTTACTGAGTGAGGGAGGAAGGAAGGTTTACTGAGTGAGGGAGGAAGGAAGGTTTACTGAGTGAGGGAGGAAGGAAGGTTTACTGAGTGAGGGAGGAAGGAAGGTTTACTGAGTGAGGGAGGAAGGAAGGTTTACTGAGTGAGGGAGGAAGGAAGGTTTACTGAGTGAGGGAGGAAGGAAGGTTTACTGAGTGAGGGAGGAAGGAAGGTTTACTGAGTGAGGGAGGAAGGAGGGTTTACTGAGTGAGGGAGGAAGGAAGGTTTACTGAGTGAGGGAGGAAGGAAGGTTTACTGAGTGAGGGAGGAAGGAAGGTTTACTGAGTGAGGGAGGAAGGAAGGTTTACTGAGTGAGGGAGGAAGGAAGGTTTACTGAGTGAGGGAGGAAGGAGGGTTTACTGAGTGAGGGAGGAAGGAAGGTTTACTGAGTGAGGGAGGAAGGAGGGTTTACTGAGTGAGGGAGGAAGGAAGGTTTACTGAGTGAGGGAGGAAGGAAGGTTTACTGAGTGAGGGAGGAAGGAAGGTTTACTGAGTGAGGGAGGAAGGAAGGTTTACTGAGTGAGGGAGGAAGGAAGGTTTACTGAGTGAGGGAGGAAGGAAGGTTTACTGAGTGAGGGAGGAAGGAAGGTTTACTGAGTGAGGGAGGAAGGAAGGTTTACTGAGTGAGGGAGGAAGGAAGGTTTACTGAGTGAGGGAGGAAGGAAGGTTTACTGAGTGAGGGAGGAAGGAAGGTTTACTGAGTGAGGGAGGAAGGAGGGTTTACTGAGTGAGGGAGGAAGGAAGGTTTACTGAGTGAGGGAGGAAGGAGGGTTTACTGAGTGAGGGAGGAAGGAAGGTTTACTGAGTGAGGGAGGAAGGAGGGTTTACTGAGTGAGGGAGGAAGGAAGGTTTACTGAGTGAGGGAGGAAGGAAGGTTTACTGAGTGAGGGAGGAAGGAGGTTTACTGAGTGAGGGAGGAAGGAAGGTTTACTGAGTGAGGGAGGAAGGAGGGTTTACTGAGTGAGGGAGGAAGGAGGGTTTACTGAGTGAGGGAGGAAGGAAGGTTTACTGAGTGAGGGAGGAAGGAAGGTTTACTGAGTGAGGGAGGAAGGAAGGTTTACTGAGTGAGGGAGGAAGGAAGGTTTACTGAGTGAGGGAGGAAGGAGGGTTTACTGAGTGAGGGAGGAAGGAAGGTTTACTGAGTGAGGGAGGAAGGAAGGTTTACTGAGTGAGGGAGGAAGGAAGGTTTACTGAGTGAGGGAGGAAGGAGGGTTTACTGAGTGAGGGAGGAAGGAAGGTTTACTGAGTGAGGGAGGAAGGAAGGTTTACTGAGTGAGGGAGGAAGGAAGGTTTACTGAGTGAGGGAGGAAGGAAGGTTTACTGAGTGAGGGAGGAAGGAAGGTTTACTGAGTGAGGGAGGAAGGAGGGTTTACTGAGTGAGGGAGGAAGGAGGGTTTACTGAGTGAGGGAGGAAGGAAGGTTTACTGAGTGAGGGAGGAAGGAAGGTTTACTGAGTGAGGGAGGAAGGAAGGTTTACTGAGTGAGGGAGGAAGGAAGGTTTACTGAGTGAGGGAGGAAGGAGGGTTTACTGAGTGAGGGAGGAAGGAAGGTTTACTGAGTGAGGGAGGAAGGAAGGTTTACTGAGTGAGGGAGGAAGGAAGGTTTACTGAGTGAGGGAGGAAGGAAGGTTTACTGAGTGAGGGAGGAAGGAAGGTTTACTGAGTGAGGGAGGAAGGAAGGTTTACTGAGTGAGGGAGGAAGGAAGGTTTACTGAGTGAGGGAGGAAGGAAGGTTTACTGAGTGAGGGAGGAAGGAAGGTTTACTGAGTGAGGGAGGAAGGAAGGTTTACTGAGTGAGGGAGGAAGGAAGGTTTACTGAGTGAGGGAGGAAGGAGGGTTTACTGAGTGAGGGAGGAAGGAAGGTTTACTGAGTGAGGGAGGAAGGAAGGTTTACTGAGTGAGGGAGGAAGGAAGGTTTACTGAGTGAGGGAGGAAGGAGGGTTTACTGAGTGAGGGAGGAAGGAAGGTTTACTGAGTGAGGGAGGAAGGAGGTTTACTGAGTGAGGAGGAAGGAAGGTTTCTGAGTGAGGAGGAACGTAGGTTTACTGAGTGAGGGAGGAAGGAGGGTTTACTGAGTGAGGGAGGAAGGAGGGTTTACTGAGTGAGGGAGGAAGGAGGGTTTACTGAGTGAGGGAGGAAGGAGGGTTTACTGAGTGAGGGAGGAAGGAAGGTTTACTGAGTGAGGGAGGAAGGAAGGTTTACTGAGTGAGGGAGGAAGGAAGGTTTACTGAGTGAGGGAGGAAGGAAGGTTTACTGAGTGAGGGAGGAAGGAGGGTTTACTGAGTGAGGGAGGAAGGAAGGTTTACTGAGTGAGGGAGGAAGGAAGGTTTACTGAGTGAGGGAGGAAGGAAGGTTTACTGAGTGAGGGAGGAAGGAAGGTTTACTGAGTGAGGGAGGAAGGAAGGTTTACTGAGTGAGGGAGGAAGGAAGGTTTACTGAGTGAGGGAGGAAGGAAGGTTTACTGAGTGAGGGAGGAAGGAAGGTTTACTGAGTGAGGGAGGAAGGAAGGTTTACTGAGTGAGGGAGGAAGGAGGGTTTACTGAGTGAGGGAGGAAGGAAGGTTTACTGAGTGAGGGAGGAAGGAAGGTTTACTGAGTGAGGGAGGAAGGAAGGTTTACTGAGTGAGGGAAAAGGATGGTTTACTGAGTGAGGGAGGAAGGAAGGTTTACTGAGTGAGGGAGGAAGGAAGGTTTACTGAGTGAGGGAGGAAGGAGGGTTTACTGAGTGAGGGAGGAAGGAAGGTTTACTGAGTGAGGGAGGAAGGAGGGTTTTACTGGGTGAGGGAGGGAGGAAGGTTTACTGAGTGAGGGAGGAAGGAGGTTTACTGAGTGAGGGAGGAAGGAAGGTTTACTGAGTGAGGGAGGATGGAAGGTTTACTGAGTGAGGGGGAAGGAAGGTTTACTGAGTGAGGGAGGAAGGAAGGTTTACTGAGTGAGGGAGGAAGGAGGGTTTACTGAGTGAGGGAGGAAGGAGGGTTTACTGAGTGAGGGAGGAAGGAAGGTTTACTGAGTGAGGGAGGAAGGAAGGTTTACTGAGTGAGGGAGGAAGGAAGGTTTACTGAGTGAGGGAGGAAGGAAGGTTTACTGAGTGAGGGAGGAAGGAAGGTTTACTGAGTGAGGGAGGAAGGAAGGTTTACTGAGTGAGGGAGGAAGGAAGGTTTACTGAGTGAGGGGGAAGGAAGGTTTACTGAGTGAGGGAGGAAGGAAGGTTTACTGAGTGAGGGAGGAAGGAAGGTTTACTGAGTGAGGGAGGAAGGAAGGTTTACTGAGTGAGGGAGGAAGGAGGTTTACTGAGTGAGGGAGGAAGGAAGGTTTACTGAGTGAGGGAGGAAGGAAGGTTTACTGAGTGAGGGAGGAAGGAAGGTTTACTGAGTGAGGGAGGAAGGAAGGTTTACTGAGTGAGGAGGAAGGAGGTTTACTGAGTGAGGGAGGAAGGAAGGTTTACTGAGTGAGGGAGGAAGGAGGGTTTACTGAGTGAGGGAGGAAGGAAGGTTTACTGAGTGAGGGAGGAAGGAAGGTTTACTGAGTGAGGGAGGAAGGAAGGTTTACTGAGTGAGGGAGGAAGGAAGGTTTACTGAGTGAGGGAGGAAGGAAGGTTTACTGAGTGAGGGAGGAAGGAAGGTTTACTGAGTGAGGGAGGAAGGAAGGTTTACTGAGTGAGGGAGGAAGGAAGGTTTACTGAGTGAGGGAGGAAGGAAGGTTTACTGAGTGAGGGAGGAAGGAAGGTTTACTGAGTGAGGGAGGAAGGAAGGTTTACTGAGTGAGGGAGGAAGGAAGGTTTACTGAGTGAGGGAGGAAGGAGGGTTTACTGAGTGAGGGAGGAAGGAAGGTTTACTGAGTGAGGGAGGAAGGAAGGTTTACTGAGTGAGGGAGGAAGGAAGGTTTACTGAGTGAGGGAGGAAGGAAGGTTTACTGAGTGAGGGAGGAAGGAAGGTTTACTGAGTGAGGGAGGAAGGAAGGTTTACTGAGTGAGGGAGGAAGGAGGTTTACTGAGTGAGGGAGGAAGGAAGGTTTACTGAGTGAGGGAGGAAGGAAGGTTTACTGAGTGAGGGAGGAAGGAAGGTTTACTGAGTGAGGGAGGAAGGAAGGTTTACTGAGTGAGGGAGGAAGGAAGGTTTACTGAGTGAGGGAGGAAGGAAGGTTTACTGAGTGAGGGAGGAAGGAGGGTTTACTGAGTGAGGGAGGAAGGAAGGTTTACTGAGTGAGGGAGGAAGGAGGGTTTACTGAGTGAGGGAGGAAGGAAGGTTTACTGAGTGAGGGAGGAAGGAGGGTTTACTGAGTGAGGGAGGAAGGAAGGTTTACTGAGTGAGGGAGGAAGGAAGGTTTACTGAGTGAGGGAGGAAGGAGGGTTTACTGAGTGAGGGAGGAAGGAGGGTTTACTGAGTGAGGGAGGAAGGAGGGTTTACTGAGTGAGGGAGGAAGGAAGGTTTACTGAGTGAGGGAGGAAGGAAGGTTTACTGAGTGAGGGAGGAAGGAAGGTTTACTGAGTGAGGGAGGAAGGAAGGTTTACTGAGTGAGGGAGGAAGGAAGGTTTACTGAGTGAGGGAGGAAGGAAGGTTTACTGAGTGAGGGAGGAAGGAAGGTTTACTGAGTGAGGGAGGAAGGAGGGTTTACTGAGTGAGGGAGGAAGGAAGGTTTACTGAGTGAGGGAGGAAGGAAGGTTTACTGAGTGAGGGAGGAAGGAAGGTTTACTGAGTGAGGGAGGAAGGAAGGTTTACTGAGTGAGGGAGGAAGGAAGGTTTACTGAGTGAGGGAGGAAGGATGTTTACTGAGTGAGGGAGGAAGGAAGGTTTACTGAGTGAGGGAGGAAGGAAGGTTTACTGAGTGAGGGAGGAAGGAAGGTTTACTGAGTGAGGGAGGAAGGAAGGTTTACTGAGTGAGGGAGGAAGGAAGGTTTACTGAGTGAGGGAGGAAGGAGGTTTACTGAGTGAGGGAGGAAGGAAGGTTTACTGAGTGAGGGAGGAAGGAAGGTTTACTGAGTGAGGGAGGAAGGAAGGTTTACTGAGTGAGGGAGGAAGGAAGGTTTACTGAGTGAGGGAGGAAGGAAGGTTTACTGAGTGAGGGAGGAAGGAAGGTTTACTGAGTGAGGGAGGAAGGAAGGTTTACTGAGTGAGGGAGGAAGGAAGGTTTACTGAGTGAGGGAGGAAGGAAGGTTTACTGAGTGAGGGAGGAAGGAAGGTTTACTGAGTGAGGGAGGAAGGAAGGTTTACTGAGTGAGGGAGGAAGGAAGGTTTACTGAGTGAGGGAGGAAGGAAGGTTTACTGAGTGAGGGAGGAAGGAAGGTTTACTGAGTGAGGGAGGAAGGAAGGTTTACTGAGTGAGGGAGGAAGGAAGGTTTACTGAGTGAGGGAGGAAGGAGGGTTTACTGAGTGAGGGAGGAAGGAAGGTTTACTGAGTGAGGGAGGAAGGAGGGTTTACTGAGTGAGGGAGGAAGGAAGGTTTACTGAGTGAGGGAGGAAGGAAGGTTTACTGAGTGAGGGAGGAAGGAAGGTTTACTGAGTGAGGGAGGAAGGAAGGTTTACTGAGTGAGGGAGGAAGGAAGGTTTACTGAGTGAGGGAGGAAGGAGGTTTACTGAGTGAGGGAGGAAGGAAGGTTTACTGAGTGAGGGAGGAAGGAAGGTTTACTGAGTGAGGGAGGAAGGAAGGTTTACTGAGTGAGGGAGGAAGGAAGGTTTACTGAGTGAGGGAGGAAGGAGGGTTTACTGAGTGAGGGAGGAAGGAAGGTTTACTGAGTGAGGGAGGAAGGAAGGTTTACTGAGTGAGGGAGGAAGGAAGGTTTACTGAGTGAGGGAGGAAGGAAGGTTTACTGAGTGAGGGAGGAAGGAAGGTTTACTGAGTGAGGGAGGAAGGAAGGTTTACTGAGTGAGGGAGGAAGGAAGGTTTACTGAGTGAGGGAGGAAGGAAGGTTTACTGAGTGAGGGAGGAAGGAAGGTTTACTGAGTGAGGGAGGAAGGAAGGTTTACTGAGTGAGGGAGGAAGGAAGGTTTACTGAGTGAGGGAGGAAGGAAGGTTTACTGAGTGAGGGAGGAAGGAAGGTTTACTGAGTGAGGGAGGAAGGAAGGTTTACTGAGTGAGGGAGGAAGGAAGGTTTACTGAGTGAGGGAGGAAGGAAGGTTTACTGAGTGAGGGAGGAAGGAAGGTTTACTGAGTGAGGGAGGAAGGAAGGTTTACTGAGTGAGGGAGGAAGGAGGGTTTACTGAGTGAGGGAGGAAGGAAGGTTTACTGAGTGAGGGAGGAAGGAAGGTTTACTGAGTGAGGGAGGAAGGAAGGTTTACTGAGTGAGGGAGGAAGGAGGGTTTACTGAGTGAGGGAGGAAGGAAGGTTTACTGAGTGAGGGAGGAAGGAGGGTTTACTGAGTGAGGGAGGAAGGAAGGTTTACTGAGTGAGGGAGGAAGGAAGGTTTACTGAGTGAGGGAGGAAGGAGGGTTTACTGAGTGAGGGAGGAAGGAAGGTTTACTGAGTGAGGGAGGAAGGAGGTTTACTGAGTGAGGGAGGAAGGAGGGTTTACTGAGTGAGGGAGGAAGGAAGGTTTACTGAGTGAGGGAGGAAGGAAGGTTTACTGAGTGAGGGAGGAAGGAAGGTTTACTGAGTGAGGGAGGAAGGAAGGTTTACTGAGTGAGGGAGGAAGGAGGGTTTACTGAGTGAGGGAGGAAGGAAGGTTTACTGAGTGAGGGAGGAAGGAAGGTTTACTGAGTGAGGGAGGAAGGAAGGTTTACTGAGTGAGGGAGGAAGGAAGGTTTACTGAGTGAGGGAGGAAGGAAGGTTTACTGAGTGAGGGAGGAAGGAAGGTTTACTGAGTGAGGGAGGAAGGAAGGTTTACTGAGTGAGGGAGGAAGGAAGGTTTACTGAGTGAGGGAGGAAGGAAGGTTTACTGAGTGAGGGAGGAAGGAAGGTTTACTGAGTGAGGGAGGAAGGAAGGTTTACTGAGTGAGGGAGGAAGGAAGGTTTACTGAGTGAGGGAGGAAGGAAGGTTTACTGAGTGAGGGAGGAAGGAAGGTTTACTGAGTGAGGGAGGAAGGAAGGTTTACTGAGTGAGGGAGGAAGGAAGGTTTACTGAGTGAGGGAGGAAGGAAGGTTTACTGAGTGAGGGAGGAAGGAGGGTTTACTGAGTGAGGGAGGAAGGAAGGTTTACTGAGTGAGGGAGGAAGGAGGTTTACTGAGTGAGGGAGGAAGGAAGGTTTACTGAGTGAGGGAGGAAGGAAGGTTTACTGAGTGAGGGAGGAAGGAGTGTTTACTGAGTGAGGGAGGAAGGAAGGTTTACTGAGTGAGGGAGGAAGGAAGGTTTACTGAGTGAGGGAGGAAGGAAGGTTTACTGAGTGAGGGAGGAAGGAAGGTTTACTGAGTGAGGGAGGAAGGAAGGTTTACTGAGTGAGGGAGGAAGGAAGGTTTACTGAGTGAGGGAGGAAGGAAGGTTTACTGAGTGAGGGAGGAAGGAAGGTTTACTGAGTGAGGGAGGAAGGAAGGTTTACTGAGTGAGGGAGGAAGGAAGGTTTACTGAGTGAGGGAGGAAGGAAGGTTTACTGAGTGAGGGAGGAAGGAAGGTTTACTGAGTGAGGGAGGAAGGAAGGTTTACTGAGTGAGGGAGGAAGGAAGGTTTACTGAGTGAGGGAGGAAGGAAGGTTTACTGAGTGAGGGAGGAAGGAAGGTTTACTGAGTGAGGGAGGAAGGAAGGTTTACTGAGTGAGGGAGGAAGGAAGGTTTACTGAGTGAGGGAGGAAGGAAGGTTTACTGAGTGAGGGAGGAAGGAAGGTTTACTGAGTGAGGGAGGAAGGAAGGTTTACTGAGTGAGGGAGGAAGGAAGGTTTACTGAGTGAGGGAGGAAGGAAGGTTTACTGAGTGAGGGAGGAAGGAAGGTTTACTGAGTGAGGGAGGAAGGAAGGTTTACTGAGTGAGGGAGGAAGGAAGGTTTACTGAGTGAGGGAGGAAGGAAGGTTTACTGAGTGAGGGAGGAAGGAAGGTTTACTGAGTGAGGGAGGAAGGAGGTTTACTGAGTGAGGGAGGAAGGAAGGTTTACTGAGTGAGGGAGGAAGGAAGGTTTACTGAGTGAGGGAGGAAGGAAGGTTTACTGAGTGAGGGAGGAAGGAAGGTTTACTGAGTGAGGGAGGAAGGAAGGTTTACTGAGTGAGGGAGGAAGGAAGGTTTACTGAGTGAGGGAGGAAGGAAGGTTTACTGAGTGAGGGAGGAAGGAAGGTTTACTGAGTGAGGGAGGAAGGAAGGTTTACTGAGTGAGGGAGGAAGGAAGGTTTACTGAGTGAGGGAGGAAGGAGGTTTACTGAGTGAGGGAGGAAGGAAGGTTTACTGAGTGAGGGAGGAAGGAAGGTTTACTGAGTGAGGGAGGAAGGAAGGTTTACTGAGTGAGGGAGGAAGGAAGGTTTACTGAGTGAGGGAGGAAGGAAGGTTTACTGAGTGAGGGAGGAAGGAAGGTTTACTGAGTGAGGGAGGAAGGAAGGTTTACTGAGTGAGGGAGGAAGGAGGGTTTACTGAGTGAGGGAGGAAGGAAGGTTTACTGAGTGAGGGAGGAAGGAGGGTTTACTGAGTGAGGGAGGAAGGAAGGTTTACTGAGTGAGGGAGGAAGGAAGGTTTACTGAGTGAGGGAGGAAGGAAGGTTTACTGAGTGAGGGAGGAAGGAGGGTTTACTGAGTGAGGGAGGAAGGAAGGTTTACTGAGTGAGGGAGGAAGGAAGGTTTACTGAGTGAGGGAGGAAGGAAGGTTTACTGAGTGAGGGAGGAAGGAAGGTTTACTGAGTGAGGGAGGAAGGAAGGTTTACTGAGTGAGGGAGGAAGGAAGGTTTACTGAGTGAGGGAGGAAGGAAGGTTTACTGAGTGAGGGAGGAAGGAAGGTTTACTGAGTGAGGGAGGAAGGAAGGTTTACTGAGTGAGGGAGGAAGGAAGGTTTACTGAGTGAGGGAGGAAGGAAGGTTTACTGAGTGAGGGAGGAAGGAAGGTTTACTGAGTGAGGGAGGAAGGAAGGTTTACTGAGTGAGGGAGGAAGGAAGGTTTACTGAGTGAGGGAGGAAGGAAGGTTTACTGAATGAAGGAGGAAGGAAGGTTTACTGAGTGAGGGAGGAAGGAAGGTTTACTGAGTGAGGGAGGAAGGAAGGTTTACTGAGTGAGGGAGGAAGGAAGGTTTACTGAGTGAGGGAGGAAGGAGGGTTTACTGAGTGAGGGAGGAAGGAAGGTTTACTGAGTGAGGGAGGAAGGAAGGTTTACTGAGTGAGGGAGGAAGGATGGTTTACTGAGTGAGGGAGGAAGGAGGGTTTACTGAGTGAGGGAGGAAGGAGGGTTTACTGAGTGAGGGAGGAAGGAGGTTTACTGAGTGAGGGAGGAAGGAAGGTTTACTGAGTGAGGGAGGAAGGAAGGTTTACTGAGTGAGGGAGGAAGGAAGGTTTACTGAGTGAGGGAGGAAGGAAGGTTTACTGAGTGAGGGAGAAAGGAGGGTTTACTGAGTGAGGGAGGAAGGAAGGTTTACTGAGTGAGGGAGGAAGGAAGGTTTACTGAGTGAGGGAGGAAGGAAGGTTTACTGAGTGAGGGAGGAAGGAAGGTTTACTGAGTGAGGGAGAAAGGAAGGTTTACTGGGTGAGGGAGGAAGGAGGCTTTACTGAGTGAGGGAGGAAGGAAGGTTTACTGAGTGAGGGAGGAAGGAGGGTTTACTGAGTGAGGGAGGAAGGAGGGTTTACTGAGTGAGGGAGGAAGGAGGGTTTACTGAGTGAGGGAGGAAGGAAGGTTTACTGAGTGAGGGAGGAAGGAAGGTTTACTGAATGAGAGGGGAAGGAAGGTTTACTGAGTGAGAGTGGAAGGAGGGTTTACTGAGTGAGGGAGGATGGAAGGTTTACTGAATGAGGGAGGAAGGAGGGTTTACTGAATGAGGGGGGAAGGAAGGTTTACTGAGTGAGAGAGGAAGGAGGGTTTACTGGGTGAGGGAGGAAGGAGGGTTTACTGAGTGAGGGAGGAAGGAATGTTTACTGACTGAGGGAGGAAGGAAGGTTTACTGAGTGAGGGTGGAAGGAAGGTTTACTGACTTAGGGAGGAAGGAAGGTTTACTGAGTGAGGGAGGAATGGGGGTTTACTGAGTGAGGGAGGAAGGAAGGAAGGTTTACTGAGTGAGGGAGGAAGGAAGGAAGGTTTACTGAGTGAGGGAGGATGGAAGGAAGGTTTACTGAGGGAGGGAGAAAGGAGGGTTTACTGAGTGAGGGAGGAAGGAAGGTTTACTGAGTGAGGGAGGAAGGAAGGTTTATTGAGTGAGGGAGGAAGGAAGGAAGGTTTACTGAGTGAGGGAGGAAGGAGGGTTTACTGAATGAGGGAGGAAGGAACGTTTACTGAGTGAGGGAGGAAGGAGGGTTTTACTGGGTGAGGGAGGAAGGAGGGTTTACTTAGTGAGGGAGGAAGGAAGGTTTTCTGAGTGAAGGAGCAAGGAAGGTTTACTGAGTAAGGGAGGAAGGAGGGTTTACTGAGTGAGGGAGGAAGAAGGGTTTACTGAGTGAGGGAGGAAGGAGGGTTTACTGAGTGAGGTAGGAAGGAAGGAAGGTTTACTGAGTGAGGGAGGAAGGAAGGAGTGTTTACTGAGTGAGGGAGGAAGGAAGGTTTACTGAGTGAGGGAGGAAGGAAGGTTTACTGAGTGAGGGAGGAAGGAGGGTTTACTGAGTGAGGGAGGAAGGAGGGTTTTACTAATTGAGGGAAGGAGGAAGGTTTATTGAGCGAGGGAGGAAGGAAGGCTTACTGAGTGAGGGAGGAAGGAAGGTTTACTGACTGAGCGAGGAAGGAAGGTTTACTGAGTGAGGAAGGAAGGAAGGTTTACTGAGTGAGGGACGAAGGAAGGTTTACTGAGTGAGGGAGGAAGGAAAGTTTACTGAGTGAGGGAGGAAGGAAGGTTTACTGAGTGAGGGAGGAAGGAAGGTTTACTGAGTGAGGGAGGAAGGAAGGTTTACTGAGTGAGGGAGGAAGGAAGGTTTACTGAATGAAGGAGGAAGGAAGGTTTACTGAGTGAGGGAGGAAGGAAGGTTTACTGAGTGTGGGAGGAAGGAAGGTTTACTGAGTGAGGGAGGAAGGAAGGTTTACTAAGTGAGGGAGGAAGGAAGGTTTACTGAGTGAGGGAGGAAGGAAGGAAGGTTTACTGAGTGAGGGAGAAAGGAAGGTTTGTTGAGTGAGGGAGGAAGGATGGAAATTCTGCTCTGTGAGGGAGGAAGGAAGGTTGGCACAGTGAGGTAGTAGGGAAAGTTTACTCATTGAGGGAAGGTCTACCCAGTGAGTGTGGAAGAAAGTAAGGAAGGTTTACTCAGTGAGGGAGTGAGGAAGGTTTACCCAGTGAGTGAGAAAGGATGGAAGGTCTGCTCAGCGAGGGAGGAAGGTCGACCTAGTGAGTGATATTGATAATGAAACAGTTTATTTAGCCACAAAAATACAGAGTCGATAATATGAACAATATTAACATGGCTGAGCCAGTTGAGAACCTGAGCTCTCTTGACGGCACCTGATATATACTGTACATTTATCTCAAGAAAGTGTTATGTAAAATTTAGTATCATCTGGAATAGTTCACATAGCATGGTGGATTGGTGGTAGTAAGAACATATCAGAATGTTACCACGGTTATCACTTTGCTATTTATTTATTTATTTTAATTATTTTTTTACATTTATATTATTAGGATATACATATTTTACAGTGGTGTTGATAACCTTAAATATGATAAGGGGGGAACAGTACAACATGAGTTGTATTAAGGTGGAACAAGGGACAGAGCTGACAGTATCATGTCAAGATGGCAAATATATTTATTGTAATGGTAATTTCTATCTATCTACAGGACAATCTATGATATAATGGTTTAGGTGGAAAAATATAAACAGGAATATATACCTGTAGTAGGTATTACAGGAATATTAATACTTAAACAATAGATATTTTAAAAGAGATGATTTTGAGGAAGGGAGCATCGTCTTTGCTCGGATGGGTGCGGGTAAGTTGTTCCACACCTTCACACCAGTGAGGAAGGAAGGATGGAAGGTCTACTCAGTGAGGGAGGAAGGATGGAAGGTCTGTTCAGTGAGGGACGAAGGATGGAAGGTCTGCTCAGTGAGGGATGAAGGATGGAAGGTCTGTTCAGTGAGGGACGAAGGATGGAAGGTCTACTCAGTGAGGGAGGAAGGATGGAAGGTCTGTTCAGTGAGGGACGAAGGATGGAAGGTCTGCACAGTGAGGGAGGAAGGATGGAAGGTCTGCTCAGTCAGGGAGGAAGGATGGAACGCCTTTTCAGTGAGGTCCAAAGAACTAGTTATAAGCCACAAGTTATTATCACACGACAAGATGCTGCTCCAGGTTACCGTCGACCCTCTTAAGAAGATGCGACCTGGAAGCAGAGATGAAGTGAAGTAAAGAGAAAAAGAGAACTATAGACGGAGGAGAGGAAGAGAGAGACGGAGGAGTTAAAGGAGAGACAGAGGGGAGGTAGAGAGTGACACATGAGATAAAGAGAGAGACGGAGGAGAGGAAGAGAGAGACAAAGGAGATGAAGAGAGGGACGGAGGAGATGAAGAGAAAACGGAGGAGATGAAAACAGAAACGGAGGAGAGGAAGAGAGCAATAAAGAGATGATGAGAGATATAAAGGATAAATGAAGAGGGTCCTGTTAGAGAGAAGGTGATATGTGGTCCACGTGACAGTGTACATGGTGAGGGCTGTGGGTGTACATGGTGAGGGCTGTGGGTGTACATGATGAGGGCTGTGGGTGTACATGGTGAGGGCTGTGGGTGTACATGGTGAGGGCTGTGGGTGTACATGATGAGGGTTGTGGGTGTACATGATGAGGGCTGTGGGTGTACATGGTGAGGGCTGTGGGTGTACATGATGAGGGCTGTAGGTGTACATGGTGAGGGCTGTGGGTGTACATGGTGAGGGCTGTGGGTGTACATGATGAGGGCTGTGGATGTACATGGTGAGGGCTGTGGGTGTACATGGTGAGGGCTGTGGGTGTACATGGTGAGGGCTGTGGGTGTACATGGTGAGGGCTGTGGGTGTACATGGTGAGGGCTGTGGGTGTACATGATGAGGGCTGTGGGTGTACATGGTGAGGGCTGTGGGTGTACATGGTGAGGGCTGTGGGTGTACATGATGAGGGCTGTGGGTGTACATGATGAGGGCTGTGGGTGTACATGGTGAGGGTTGTGGGTGTACATGATGAGGGCTGTGGGTGTACATGGTGAGGGCTGTGGGTGTACATGGTGAGGGCTGTGGGTGTACATGATGAGGGCTGTGGGTGTACATGATGAGGGTTGTGGGTGTACATGATGAGGGTTGTGGGTGTACATGATGAGGGCTGTGGGTGTACATGGTGAGGGCTGTGGGTGTACATGGTGAGGGCTGTGGGTGTACATGATGAGGGCTGTGGGTGTACATGGTGAGGGCTGTGGGTGTACATGGTGAGGGCTGTGGGTGTACATGATGAGGGCTGTGGGTGTACATGATGAGGGCTGTGGGTGTACAAGATGAGGGCTGTAGGTGTACATGATGAGGGCTGTGGGTGTACATGCTGAAGGCTGTGGGTGTACATGATGAGGGCTGTGGGTGTACATGATGAGGGCTGTGGGTGTACATGATGAGGGCTGTGGGTGTACATAGTGAGAGCTGTGGGTGTACATAATGAGGGCTGTGGGTGTACATGATGAGGGCTGTGGGTGTACATGATGAAGGTTGTGGGTGTACATGATGAGGGCTGTAGGTGTACATGATGAAGGCTGTGGGTGTACATGAAGAGGACTGTGGGTGTACATGATGAGGGCTGTGGGTGTACATGATGAAGGCTGTGGGTGTACATGATGAAGGTTGTGGATGTACACGAAGAGGACTATGGGTGTACATGAAGAGGACTATGGGTGTACATGGCGACGGTTGGATACATTTTCATCTCTACCCTCATCCGTCCCCACTGAACTGGAAGGAAATATTCATTGGGAAAAGATTAAGGGAAATCATGCAGAAAACCCCCACCAAATATCATTTTCTTATCTCTATGTTTCACAGCGAAGACTACAGTTGTCTGGCCGAGCAACGAGATAGAGGCGCCGCAATACTAGGGATGAGACTGTTTATATAAATCATACAAAAATATACAAATAAAATAGAAAAAATCAATCATGTTTCTATTATCATCATTCATGGTAGCCAGAGAAAATAAATATGGTAAAAGGTGTAATGACAACAAATTTAGACAAAATATATTCATAAGAAGGGTTAATTTCTAAGCTTGTGTGTTTGTTATTTTCATATATATTGAATGTCTGTTTTTGTGTTCAAATTTTCGTAGAGAGAGAGAGAGAGAGAAATGACATTCGTCTGGGTAGCGTATTAATATTTACCTGATATTGATACTGACATCTAAACAGTTTACATGGCTAGTAAAATACAGATACAGAGTGGATAATAATAAAAATATTAACATGGCTGAGCCAGGTGAGAGCCTGATCTCTCTTGAAGGCACCTGATATATTCGGTACATTTATCTTAAGGACAACTCTATTTTGTGCAGTAACCAGGGGTTGTGTTTTTGAAGAGCCAGAGTCCCCCCTTGTGTGTGACAGTGTATCAGGAATTGGTAAACAAGATCATAATCGATTTGTTTCATTGCTGTAAGAGTGAGCGACTGTCGAGTGTGATACAGGATACCGCACTGTTTATTGATTTTACTGTGACAGATTACAGATTGCCCCGGAGGGGGCTAGTTTATTGGGCACCCCCTTACATCCTGTGCAAGGTGAAGCGCAGAAGCGTTTACAGCGCCCAACTGGGAAGCATGCGGAGTTCATGCTTGCCTTTATGACTCATGCATTAAGGGCGTAAAAGGCCTGAAGGGTCATGGGTTTTGTCAGCAAGTTACATAAAGTGACAATGATGAGTGTGTGGGGGGAAAATTCCCGGTACAATTTATCTGTTTATGGCAAAATGTGGCAGGTCACTAATAATGTCAAGTGCCAGGCCTGTCACTAGGAGGAGGGATATCTGGTCGGGGAGGGAAGAGGTGCCACCCTTGTAGGGGGAGGTCATAGGGCAGATGAGGATGTGGTGTGAAAGAGGGTGTGAGAGTCTGTTGACCACAAAGTTTACAAACAGTGCGGCCAGGCTCAGGGTTGCCAATGTACTAGGCGTGGCGAAGTACAGTGGGGGTGGAGGTGATATGGTGTGGTGGGGCAGGTACAGTAGGGGTGGAGGGAGGCACATAGGCATTGACAACATTGAGGGACACGCCTTTTAGTGTGATTGTGATGGTGTGTTCGTCGACATGTCGGTGGGGTACAGGTAGCCGGGGGTGGTGTCCTCAGGTCCAGGTAGCCCTGGTGGAGACAGCTCAGACACGGGCGCGGCTTGCGGTGGGTGGTGGACAGGTTGAGGCACCAAGTGTTGTGAGGATGGGGCAGGACTTCGCTCGGGGGCAGCAGGACACACCAGGGCAGGCCCGGTAGGCACTACACCAGTAGTGAAGGCCGCCGGCGGTGGAGTAGGCCGTGAGCAGGGGGGGCTCACAGGGGGACCAACAGCTTGTGTCAAACCAGCAGAGAGTGACTGGGTGGCAACAGAGGGCAGGAGTAGGTGGGAGATGGTGGTACAGAGTGTAGCGAAGAGTTTTTCAATACGGTTGGTAAATTCTTGGAAGAGGGATATGATCTGTGTCATGTCACTGGCGGGGGGTTGTGGGGGGGCACCGGTGGGAGCACAAGGCCTGACAGCCTCAGAGTAGAGGCGGGGAGGAGGCCCAGTAGTAGTTGAGTTAGGAGACGGCCGGGACTGCTGTGTTGTAGCCAGATGAGGCCAGGCAGAGGCAGGTGTTGTTGAAGAAGGCATTGCTGGAGACACAGGGTACACAGGGGGGTGTGGCCCGGAAGACTGGGGGGGGGCGTTGTAATAGACTTGGCCTTCGGGGAGGCTTTTCCCCTGGGACAGACGGGCGATTGGGGCATTGCCGTGAGTCAGCATTGTGCCGGCCGCCACAGTTACAACATCTGGGATTAATTACATAGCCCACCCCACCACTATTAAGGTGGTCTTTGATTTTCTGGGCACAGGCGGCGGAGTTGTGGTTACGTGAACAGAAGCGACATCTCGGCCGATCACGACGACAGCAGGCAGTGAAGTTGTGACCCCAATGAGAACAGACAACACAAAATGCAGGCTCAGGATGATAGGCTTCTGCATACAATGGGGGTAAGAGTGGGTGGGCGTTCACAGTGGTTGGGCACTCCCTTCCCTTCCACTTGACAATGACAGCGGGTTGTGGAACTCTCCCCCGGTAATGGCGACGTATACTCAGTATACTAGAGTTAAAGTCACGCGCATCTTCGATGTCAGCGTATAAGGGGAAACGTTTCACTAGGATGTGGCAACATTCATCCGCGTCTAAAGGGGGGGGGGGGGGCAGCAGGACGACCCCGTCAAAGCCAACAGTACTAAGTGTTTCATAGGTCTCAGGAGTCTGACACTTGATAAAGTTCCGGTTCTTACCTTGTCGGAATTCAATGCTGAAACCGTGCTGTCTGCAGTACTTCATCATCCAGTTAAAGCGTTCCTCTACAGTTTTCAGAGAGTCCTTGGGGAAGTGGAGATTCAGCTTACTTGTTTGTTTGGCAGAGGGCAGGGTGATAGGGTCCATGGCATTGGTGTTTCCACTGTGGCTAGCGTTTCCCATAGAAACATTAGCGTCACTGTCGTAATCACTGGGGTCTGACTCTTGAAGGGTGTTTGATTCAGTATGACCAGGCGAGTTGGTAATGGCATCAGTATCAGAGATGTCTGCGTCTGCGTCTATGAGAGAGCCTCGTCTGGGACGTTTATGTCGACCCCCCATGCTGGCAAAACGTGCCGGCAGAGGGGACCTTGGTGGGACGATCAGGAAGCCAAGAGCACCTATGGGCACGTCTGTTCCCTTGGGTGGTCACACCACGACTGATTTTTTACTGTGAATGGCTTGTATGTGGTTTCTCCACTTAAGTTTCTCATCAACCCCAAGGAATTTAATATTTTGTTCACGTTTAGGACTGCATTACCAAGGTACAGGAGGTCCAAATCTGAGGATTGGTTTTCCCTTCTGTGAACGATTGTGTAGTGGGATTTTTCGAGGTTTAAGTTCAATTTATTACGTGTTACCCAGGTCCCGACTGGAGTCAATTTAGTGTTTATAGTTCTCATCATTGAATGGAGATCTAAGTTGCTGGCATAGAGATTACTATCGCCTGCAAATAAGTATTATTTGACGAGTGTGCTGGAATGGACTATATCATTTATGTACAACAAGAACAATACAGGACCAAGAATGGAACCTTGGGGGACGCCATACAAAATTGGTGAGGAGTCAGATTGATGATTATTTTAGCAGACATACTGCTTCCTGTTGGACAGATATGAGGTACACCAATTTTCAAGCTTTGACAGGAGGAACCAGGAACATTCCGACTGTGAACTGACTGTCATCAAAGGAGTTTAAGATCTCATTAGTAAAGGATAGCAGAAAACTCTCAGTCGACCTTCTAGCTCTAAATCCAAACTGGGAGTCTGTAAAGATGTTATTGACATTGAAGAAGAAATTTAATCTACTACATGCTAGATTCTCGAGTTTAAGGTTGGGAGGTCTGACATGGGGCGGTAACTCTTGAAAAGACCTTTATTCACAGATTTTTTATATGCTGGGTGAACTTTGACAATTTTCAGTTTATCCGGAAACAAACCAATAGTGAAGGCGAAGTTACAAATGTGTAGAACAGGCAGTAATAAGTAGGCTACTTTCTTAATGATGTTCATTGGTATATTGTCGTCGCCTGCTGCCGCATCTTTGGATATTTTTATGATGGTCAGTAATTCATCTGCCGTGACAGGGGATAAGAACAGCTCATTTTACTGTCTGTTTTGCAGGTAGGCTCTAAATTCCTCATAGTGATCAGGGATGCTCTCTACAAAATTTTTGCAATATTAATAAAATACTCATTCAAGTGGTTCGTAATGTGGGAGGGTTCCGTTACAACTGAGTCATTTATCATAAAAGCTGAGTGGGGGACCGTAAGGCTGAGTGTTCCTGTTCTGAATAGAATTGATGATACTCCAGGTTTTCTTACTGTTGCCTGATGCTAACTGGAGCTTATTTGTATAATGCTATGTTTCGCATTTCTATTTGCGTGAATTACTCTATTTCTGATACTTCTGTAAGCATCACCGAAAGTTATGGGTCTTTGCAAATTTTCTTTGGAGTTAGTGTTTTTCCTTTTATCATTGCCTTGATTTCACTTATAATATAGGGTTTGGAGATAGATACAGTTTTTACTGACTTAGTCTTGAGGGGGAAGCATTTATCAAAGCAAGCATTGAAGATGCAAGAGAAGTTGCAGCTGTTCACGTTAGGGTTGTTGGAGGCATAGGCAAGAACCCAATTAGTATTCATTAAATTGTTTTAAAAAAGGAGCATGTTGTCGGCGCAGTGATCAGAGATATTGTCACCAATAATTCCACTTGCAAGGTTGTTAGGAGTGTTGTTAGTCCAGGTGTGATCTAACACAGTGGCAGAAGTGGTAGTTACTCTAGTGGGTTTGGTTATTGTGTCGAAGAAGAGCTAAGAATGACAGATAGCAAGAAGGTCTATTAATGAGGTGTCCGTCTCGGATTTTAATAGATCAAGATTGAAATCTCTTCTAATGTAGCAATGTTTCTTCTCTGAGCTTATGACAGAGATAAGCTCCGATAATTTTACAAGAAAGTTCCTTACATTAGTGTTGGGTCTTCTGTAAATTACTCCTACTAGGATATTTCATGTGTCGTTACGTAATTCACTGAAAACACACTCCATAAACTCCTCCTGAAAGGTATAGGAATGTTCCTGTCTGTGTTCGTGATAACACAACTTCACCAGTGATACACTCTGGGGGACCGGTGGTAGAAGCGGTACCGTTCTTGCCTCGCAAGCGAGATGTCACGGGTTCGATTCCCGCGCCGGTGGAAGTTGTTTGGATTTACTTCCTAGCCCCCATTAGTCCCTGTTCACCTAGCAGTAAAGTAGGTACCGTTGTAAGTCGAAAGTTGCGAATTCGTATTCAGGGAAAGTTGTTGGAGCTTCCAATAACTGGATGACATAAACCACTGACTCTTCAGGCTTCTACGCCCTTGACTCTTCAGGCTTCTACGCCCTTAACACGTGAGACATAAAGGCAAGCATGAACTTAGCATGCTTCCCTGTTGGGCGCTGTAAGCGCTTCTGCGCTTCACCTTACGCAAGGATGTAGGGGGGTGCCAAAAAAAAAAAAATAAAATAAACTGATACAATGAATCATATCTCAGCCACATCTTTATTAAATCTGGCCAAACGCTATGGATGGACTATGCTGGGAGGCCAAGGTCATCGAATTTTCAAGACTTACATTTCTTGCTATAACTCCGGGACGAAGGGGAGTAGAAGCCTAAGATTAGTTGCCGTACCTCAAAACTAGGAATGGCACATCATGTCATTTTTCCCCAGGTTATGACGTCAAACACCACGATGTTTTCGACAAAAATAACATGGATTTAAAATATCTCGTTTACGTGTGTTACAACGTAAATCTTCTACATATATTTAATACGGAGACTCCCTTGGGGTTCCACATAAATAATTTTACCATTATACCTCAAAAGTTTAGGTGGCAATGACCAAAAAACATGCAAGATTTCAAAATCATTAAATCGCAGAAGCTGTTAGATAAAACCTTCACTTTTTTGTACGTAGAATATTCATCAGTTAATAGAATAAAAACACAAGCGAACAGTTAAATGACGCCACGTTTCTCCATTCTAGTCACAATAGCGCAATTGGGATGATGAACGACATCTCCGATGGCTTTGTTATAAAAAAAATTGTAGAAGAATGACGAGTAGCCACATAACACATTAACTACTCTGACCGCAAGTTGCAGTCAGTGATATAATCAGTGACACCAACATTTCTATTGTCGACATAAACACTAGTCATCAGTGCCATTATATTTATTGGTGGTAACATTATTATTTTCATGATCATTCCTAGCCAGTTTCACTACTACCATTTGAGGCAACAAAAACAACCATTATCAATATCAACACAAAATTTAATAAAAACAGTTTGTGGCTGTAGCAACAAAATCAAGAAAAAGAAGATTTAGCTCTCACTTGCAGAGGTGAGGTATAGCACCGTATTCTTGTTGGGGATAATTGGAGGAGGAGGGCAATTAGTTATTTCTGGAGTCTCCACCTGTGGGTACAGTGTTAGGAGGGAAAGGGGTGGGATAGGGAGGAGAAGGTATCATAACCAGGACGAGGAGTGTTCCCCGTTAGGTGTACAGGGAGGAGTTAGGGGGAGCTCATGACGTAAATCGTGTTCTCTCGCTCTCTCTGCGGGTGTACGGGAGGAGTGGGCCAGCAGCCTGTCCAGGGAGTAATACAATGATTAGCGACGCTCATGTCCCCCGCTGTTATATTGGACAGGGCGAGATAGCAGCAGCTACATGACGGACCAAATTTAGCAGTAGAGGATGGTCAGAGGCAGGTGGTGAAGGATAGCTCAAGAGGAACGGTTCAGTATGGTCTCCGTGAACAAGTGCAGGATAGCCTGAAGAAAATGATGCAGGATAGCCCGAGGTAGACGGTATAGGATAGCCCAAGGTAGGTGGTGAAGAAAGGTTCAAGGATGGAGGTGCACATTAGTTGAGGGACATGGTACAGGGTGGTCCGCGAGAAGCGATGAAAGATAGGACATGGTCCTGCCTGCTGATGGAGAAGGGGGGGGGGGGGGAGCTGTTGGTGATGTGCCCGTACAGTCAACATTCATCAGAGTGTTGAGGGTTGGGGAAAGGAACGTACAGTCGCGGAGAAAAGTCCTGTCCCGCTGCCAGCCACACTGTAAAGTAGACACCTAAAATTCGAACAAGGAAACACTCCCCTTCCTTAACCCCTTCACTACTGGACGCCACTCTAAGATTTTATTTGACTAACGCCAGACGATTTTGTTCAGCACAGAGACACCCCTCGTCATCAACGGGTTAATAAACTATATCCACTAGCCCCATCGCTAATGGACGCCACTTTTAATATTTTAATATCAAAATGTTGACGGGCTAACATTAATGCAAGTGTTTCCTTCTTAACTGTTGAACTATTCCTCTGATGCCAAGTGAACTTTTTTAGAAAAAAAAACCGGACAGAATCCTCATCCCAACACCATCATTTGGCACGAGTAGTTAGGTGACTTTAGTAGTTAGCAACGCTTGGATTTTTCAAGAGCAAGTTGACATTGTTTTGACCCAACAAATTTACAATTACTGTCTTTTAATGGAGGTGCTACATCAGAAAACATTACAAAAACATTCGTAAAATCCCACAGTACAGGAAATAACGCATAAATTTTCTTTTATTGCTTGGTACAGGAAAAATGTTTGATAGCCTCAACTTTTGCTTAAACAGTTTACATGACCGCTACCAACAACATGATCCCAAAATTTTACTTCACCTTTAACAAATACACTTTTGACTAAGAAAAGTTATCGAATTTGTTGTACATGTCCCTCAAAGTCAGGTGAGGAAGCATCAAAAAGGGTGTTGTCATTGGTAGAAGCATTTAGCATCGTTAAAACCACATGTCTCCTTCATACACATTACTAGAAGCCTATTTACTGTTCAAGATTTGTGAGGCAGCATCAAATATGGATGTTTCGAGCAAAAATGAATACAGCTCTCCTTACACATGCTGTAGCGTCTCCAAGTGATTTGTCACAACAATACATGTGTTTACTAGAGGGGAGTTCACGGAAGTCTCCATACACTGGAACATTTTGTCACAGTCCCCACTTGGCTGACTGAACATTAAGTGCCCTGAGAAAAAAATACTTTGACCTTTAAAATCTGAGCTTATATTAATTTGAGTGGTTTTTGCTGTGTATTGTTAAATTGGAGTCAAGGTTAGCAACTAATAATTTAATGGCATGTTGTTCAATGACTTTTTTTTAACAGTGCACTTAATGTACTTATTGATGTATCTAATTGTACTTTATTTGTCAAATTAAGTTTTTTATGCTATTGTATTGTATTTTATGATTTAGGTCTGGTGGTGTTGAGGGATATTCGTTTAAACGTTACCCCCAAAATGTTGCTGTTTATCCATGCGCTGATGCTGTTATCCATCATAAAAAAGCCTGTGTCAGCGCTGGGCCACACCCATGCTGCAGCCATCTATAAACTTGTCAGAGCACAGGCAGCTCGTCAACACCTCCTCGGGTATGTCGGCCTACATCACAGGTGGATTATGGTCCACCGCCAGAACTCACGGTGCTAAAATTTTAAGAAAGTATTGTTTCTGGGAAAAATATTTACACGTTGCCATATTTTCGGCAACTCTGCAGATCCGTATGATAATTTTGGTGTGGATCGTCTGTCTATGTCATTTCCAAACCTTAGCTAACATACCCAAAACTTGATTGGCTCTCTTCAGTTTCTGTGAAATCAGCCTTAAGCTATTCACTATTTCGAATAATTGTGCCCAAGTATTTCAAAACAGAAACTTTGTCAATACTTTGATCCTCCAACATAATACGCTCCGCCATTGTTGGGCATAGCTCGTATGTTATTTTATAAAAATACATGGTATTAAATTTGAAAATATATAAGAAAATTAGTAATATTTTTAATTGATATAAGTGTTATTAATTATCGATAATAAAAGCAGTATAAAAGATATGACCCAGAAAGAGGGTGTTTTGCATATGTTCTTCATTGTTCCAGAGATGTTGGTGCTGTGCCAGAAAATCAAGTGCTATTCTGGAGAACACTATCAGTTGAGTGGATCAGCTGCTGTGCGATTAAGATGTAATGCAACTAAAATAAGAAAGGTCCTTGAAAGACATCTGATGCAAAACCCCATATGCAGAGAATGTTCCACTTACGTTAATTACCATTAACATCATTCCGCCAAATATCAACAAGGAAGACATACTCGTACTTCAACAGAACTTAAAAGATGAAACACATTTTGGAGAGTTTGTGACATTAAGAGAATCCAGAGAGACGAACACCATATCTCTCTGGGACAAGCTGCCCCAAATGAAATTGAAATGTTTAAGAAATTGAATAAAAAGGTGATGAGAAGGTGAATCAACTCAGAGAAGAAAGGCAAATGTTGACGCAATTTCTGATCATAAGAGAGTCGTTCTGATATTTACCAAGAAGATACATTTGGTTCATTTGAATTGTCAGTAATTCGATGCCCAGCATCGAATCTTAACCAGTTGATGATGACCAACACAGAAAAATATTAATTGTTGATGCAATAAGCATTGTACTGAACATCAACACATGAAAAAGAAACAACCAGTTGTCTTAATTTTGCAACAGAATTCTTAACCCTAGATAGGTAATGCGGGGTCCAAAAATCTCTACGCCGAACTTATATGAACATAAATGTGAAAGGGTACAAAAATTCAATCTATATTTACACTCAGCTATTTTTTTTCTCCATTTTCAGTCAGAAGCCTAGCAAAGACCTTTAAATGTTTGAATATGCCTTTAAATTTCATTAAATGTAAATTCCTGATTTTATTTCCTCTGAGGTCTGTCGAATTCCAGACAGCTGACACAAATTCATTAAAGACTACACCACTGAAGAAGTTTCTTTCACATGTGAAGACCAAAGGCCAACTCACCAAATATTTGGGAGATGCTGTTCTTCATGACACCTTTCTTCAAGATAAATATGGGTGATATTGATGATTACCTAAAGAAGCATACACATGGAGAAGCAGATACCCTGAGCCCTTAAATGGTGTTTTTTGCAGATCGGAAACATCTAAAATCAGTCACTGATGAGCGTTCACCTGACATTGATGTCTTCCTATTACTTATGGACCTCTCTGCACGCCATTCATGCATTTCAAACATCACTGACTCGTCGCATAAGTACTGTACTGTATAGTAGAGAGATGTTCAGCAGTAGCACAGGTGAAGCACATAGGACTTCATGCATTCAGTGGAGGAGATTGAGGTAGACGATTCTATGGCATCAGTAAGGACAGAAGGCTCAAGCAGTACCTACAAATGGAAAAGAGTTGTGAAATCGTCAAGTGTCTTTATAAAAATGGGCAGACTGACACAGATGAAGAGAAGGAAAATTGAATCTTTCCAAGTCTTTTTCAAAAGTAGATGCCCTTAGGTGGAATAAGTTTAAATTTACCCCAAAAAAAAAAAAAAAAAGTTCAGAAAGAGAAAATCTACCCACATTATGGTCTACTCTCGAACCACACATCAAGAGATCAAGAGTAATTGCAAGCATTTTGAAAGGGTACCACACTCCCACACCATAGTACATACCTTTGGATGGAAATTCTACCATGTTAAGTGACATCTACGTCCTGTTCCGAAATGTATTTTGGATTTGGTCAAATGTGGTTGTAAGCAGCCGTACACACTCACTATGTATGTGGCCCTGGACTTGTGTCCTCCTACCTTATCCGGGTCTTCCCACCAATAGCTCTCCCCCATCAAGACCAACCCCACCCAGTTTTATGATTTTATTCAGTCATTTTATGCTTAAACTAATGGACTGGTATGTTCCCAGATTTAATCACAAACCATGTAATTCCAAAGACATGGGTTAGTCAGGGTCTACATGTGCTTGGTCTTGAGACATACAAAAGACTTGTTTGGTGTCTATTGCTTTAACACAGTTTCCCTTTAACACAGTTTCCCTCCACCACAGTTTCCCTTCACAACAGCTTTCCTCCATCACAGCATTACCCCAACACAGCTTTCCCCAACACATCTTTCCTACAATACAGCTTTCTTCCAACACAGCTTTCCTCCAACACAGCTTTCCTACAACACAGCTTTCTTCCAACACAACTTTCTTAAAACACAGCTTTCCTCCAACAAAGCCTTCTTCCAAAACAGCTTTCTTTCAACACAGCTTTCCTCCACCACAGCTTTCCTCCAATCACAGCATTCCCCCAACACAGCTTTCCCCGATACATCTTTCCTTCAACACAGCTTTCTTCCTACACAACTTTCCTCCACCACAGTTTCCCTCCAACACAGCTTTCCTACAACACAGCCTTCTTCCAACAAAGCTTTCATCAAACACAGCTTTCCTCCACCACAGCTTTCTCCAGCCACATCTTTCCTACAACGCAGCTTTCTTCCAACACAGATTTCCTACAACAAAGCTTTCTTCCTACACAGCTTTCCGACAACACAGCTTTCTCCCAACACAGCTTTCCTCCAACACAGCTTTCCTACAACACAGCTTTCTTCCAACACAACTTTCTTAAAACACAGCTTTCCTCCAACAAAGCCTTCTTCCAACACAGCTTTCTTTCAACACAGCTTTCCTTCAACACAGCTTTCCTTCAACACAGCTTTCCTTCAACACAGCTTTCCTCCACCACAACTTTCTTAGAACACAGCTTTCCTACAGCACAGCTTTCTTCCAACAAAGCTTTCCTCCTACACAACTTTCTTCCAACACAGCTTTCCTCTAACACAGCTGTCCTTCAACACGGCTGTCCTCCACCACAGCTTTCCTACAACAAAGCTTTCCTACAACAAAGCTTTCTTCCAACACAGCTTTCCTAGAACACAGCTTTCCTACAACACAGCTTTCTTCCAACATAGCTTTTCTACAACACAGCATTCCTCCACCACAGCTTTCTTCCAACAGCTTTCCTAGAACACAGCTTTCTTCCAACATAGCTTTTCTACAACGCAGCTAAATTCCACCACAGCCTTCCTCCATCACAGCATCCCTCCAACACAGCTTTCCCCAACACAACTTTCCTCCACCACAGCTTCCCTCCACCACAGTTTTCCTTCACAGTTTCCCTCCAACACAATTTCCTCCACCAGTTTCCCTCCAACACAGTTTCCCTCCACCACAATTTCTCTTCACCAAAGTTTCCCTCTACCACAGTTTTCCTTCACAGTTTCCCTCCACCACAGTTTCCCTCCAACGCAGCTTTCCTCCACCACAGTTTCCCTCTGCCACAGTTTCTCTCTACCACAGTTTCCCTCTACCACAGTTTCCCTCTACCACAGTTTCCCTCCACCACAGTTTCCCTCCACCACAGTTTCCCTCCACCACAGATTCCCTCTACAATACTTCCCTCCTCCACAGCTTCCTTTTGCCACAGTTTCCAGTGTTCCTCCACCATTGTTTCCCTCCACCACAGCTTCTGTTCATTACTGTCTTTCTTCCCCGCGGCTTACCTACAACATAGCTTTGCTCCAACACAGCTTTACTACATCAAAGATTTCCTCCAACACCAGCTTCTTCCATTAGGGTGTGTCATAGGAGGGAAGATCAGCTAAAACTAATGGCCCATCACGTTTTTGGTAGATTTTAGTGTATATAAACAGAAAATAATTTCAGTTTCAATATTTTGCAACCTTTTGCTAGGTAAATTTTAGCGTGAAATTTATCGAAAATCTAACGTACAGCTGCATTAGTGCATTACAATTAAATAGTGAACATTGCTTTCTGACTTCATTCTTTAACAACCCAACAAACAATATTTTTTTCTGTTTCAGATTCTGATGCATTTATAAGTTGATAATATTTGCGATGGCTGCTTGTGTCAGGACGAGGAACCAAAAATCCAGCCATCTCAGTCACTATCTTGGGTCTGGGAGAGAGCTCCTGAAGTCGGAGTTGCCTACATTGAGAGATGCTTTGAGATACGGTGTTTTAATCAGGAAAATCAGTGAAAAGAATCAAAGAACTTACACAAACAAAGACATTGCCAGTGATATGACCAAAGCTGTCTTGGCACAGTACACTCTGGCTAACGCTCAGTTCAAGCCTCCAGTCATAACAAGTCAGAAGAAGATTAGTGAGAGACTGCTAGCCAGTTGGGAAAAGGCAAGAGATATCTCTCTTGGGAGAGGAAAACTTGCAGTTAAGGACAGCTTTACCATGCAACTGGACCAGTTATTTGAAAAAATTACTTGCAAGTGCCCAATTGTTCTCTGTCCTGAGTTTGGATGCGATCGTGACTGTAAATCCGAGGCCCACATCTCCTGTATTTGCAAGCGTGAACTGAAGATTCCTGTGATCGAACTGGCATTTGTCAAAGCACAGAGAGAGAAGACTGGCAGTATAGGGGCTCTCATGATTTCTAGCCAAGATATTCCGGAGTCCAAGAGACAGGAGGCTGCCACAGAGAGACAGAAGAGGAGAAGAGTTGCCGAGGAAAAGAGACTTGAGAAGGCCCAGGGTGAGGTAAAAAAGGCCGATGATTGGAGTCAAGCTGATTCAGAGTTTAATGACTTCCCCATGGCTGATCCGAGTGCTGACCAGGAGAATGGTGACTTTGTCCCGAACCCAGAAAATAATGATCCCAAACCTTCCAGGCTTAACATTCGAAATAGGAAAGATATCCCGAGCATAGATCTGGCCAGCATGCGACACCACACTGGTCTCAGAGAAACTGCAGAGATAGCAACAGCTGCCGGGTTGACGGTGGTTTGATAACACCTGATGATGTTCACCTGGTGATAGATCATAACAAAGTAAGGAGAGCTCAGGAGAAAATTGTCAGTAACCTAGAAGAGGAGTTTGATAAGGGGATAAGAGAAAATGGAATCAATTGTTTGTTCTTTGATGGGAGAAGGGATGACACTAAAGTGTTCATGAAAGTTGGAGATTCTGACAAGTTGTTCCCTGCCATGGTGAAGGAGGAACACTACTCCTGCTGCAGTGAACCAGGAGGGAAGTATTTGTGGCATTTCACTCCAGAGAAAGATGACATCAGGAAACCAGCTGAGATAGTGGCAGATAACATTGTGAACTGGCTCAGAGAGAGGAACGTAGACCAGACCCTGCAGGCCATTGGAGGGGACAGCACCAACACGAACACAGGGTGGCAAGGGGGGGTCATACAGTGGATAGAGCGGAAGATTGGGAGGAAGCTGGTCTGGATTGTTTGTGACCTCCACACCAATGAGTTGCCACTCAGACATCTGATCCAGGAGCTGGATGGCAAGACTCTTTCAAACAACAGATGGTCTGGTCCTCTTGGCAAGATGCTGGACTCTGCCACTGAGTTAGAAATAAATCCGAGCTTTGAAAAAATCACAGTTGGCCCTCCACTCGTTGAGCTTGCACATACTGTCATTGACGACCTGAGTACTGACCAGTACTATGGTTACATGATTTGCAGTGCCATCAAAACTGGGGTCATGCCTGATAGACTTGCTTACCTGCAGATAGGTCCAGTCTCACATTCTAGGTGGCTCACAACGGCTCTCAGGTTCTGCAGAATTTGGGTCGCTCATCATAAACTGAAAGGGTACCAGCTTCACAACCTGAGACTTATTGTCCAATTCATCGTGAGTGTCTACTTGCCAAATTGGTTCAACACCAAGGTCAAGTCATCGTTCTCCGAAGGTCCGAGGCATGTTCTCTTCCAGCTTGAGCTCCTGAGGAGTCAGCCAAGGAAGGTTGTTCAGATTGTGGAGCAGACTGTGAGGAGATCTTCCTGGTATGCTCATCCCGAGGCAGTTCTGCAGACAATGCTCTGCAGTAAGGATGAGGAGGAGAGAAGAGTGGCAGTCAAAAAGATCTTGGATATGAGACTTATGAGAGGATCTGGGCATGACGAATCAGTTGGTGACGATTCCTTCAGGGTCAGGAAGACTCCTGAAGTCAATCTAGGTGCCAAGACCCTCACTGATCTCATAGATCTGGATAACATCCAGGCTGGCAGTGAGCCCCCTCTTACCTGCAGCCTCACCAATGTTCAAGTCAGAGCTTTCCTGGACAACCCCATGCATGTCCCTGCCTGGCCCTCGCACACCCAGAGTATAGAGCGTTGTGTACAGCAAGTGAGCGAGTCCAGCAGTCACGTGTACAGCCAGGAGAGGAGGGAAGGCTACATCCGAGCTCAGGTGGTCAGCAGGGAGGTGATGAGTAGAAACAGAAGCAAGAAAGACATGTTCTCTATGGTGTGCAGCAACACCGGGTCGTAGTAGTAAAACCGGTTTTTGTATTTGATGATTTTGTTTTCTAAAGGAATATTAAATTTAATAAATGTGTCAAGATCATTCGTTTCACTATTCTGGATCATTTTCATCCTAATAAATTAACCTGATACATTTACTTTACTTTAAATAAGCTATTTAGTGGTGTTGGTAAAAGGGTGGGAATACTGAATTTTCATAAGATTTCAAGTTAAAATTTACCTAGCAAAAAATGAAAACTTTTCAAATCTGAAGATATCACATGATTCTGCACATAGAACTACATCATTAATACCATGGGCCGATTTTTCAAACTCCAAAAAAAAAAATTCGCCTCCGTATGACACACCCTAGTGTATTGGTATTGTCTAATGGTAGACCCTGCTGCCATATGGCATCACAAAAAGTGTGACCAAGTCCCAGGTTGCTGATCTGATTTTCTGCCACATTTACACACAATTGCAGGGTCTCAATTGTTTCTTACTCTGACAACACAACATACATATATCGTTTCTCACTACTGATCTGCTTTTTAATATTTGTATTTATTTATGGTCCTTTATTAGTATTAATATTATAATTACTACTATTATTATCGTCTATTATCAATAATAATAATAATAATAATGATATTGTTATTACTTAATATTTTTATATTTTTGTTCTGTAATTTTTATTATTTATTATATTTTCACCCACAGGCCCTGATGTGGGTCATTGACCTGTGCCTTTATGGGATAATCACATAAGAAAAGACTAAACATCACCGAGGCTCACTCACCGGGCAGCACTCTGGTGATACACAACTCCTAGCTTGTAGTGACGTCACAACTCCCATAATCCTTTGCTCGGTTCACCATCTTGCAGGTATAGACGCGTTGCGAGAGAGGTGCGCAGCTGCAACGCTACGAGAGTGTTATGCGGCTGCAACGCTACGAGAGAGGTGTGCGGCTGCAACGCTACGAGAGAGGTGTGCAGCTGCAACGCTGCGAGAGAGGTGTCTGGCCACAACGATACGAGAGAGGTGTGCGACCACAACGCAATAAGAGAGGTGTGCAGCCGCCACGATACGAGAGAGGTGTGCGGCCACAACGATACGAGAGAGGTGTGCGGCCACAACGCAATGAGAGTGTTGTTGTAACAATAACAGGATTCAAGTGCTATTTGTATTATAGAATATCATAATAGTGGCCTGTGTTCCAGGGCCCCATAAAGTACAAAAGATACCTCAGACTGTGATATCTTTTGTACTTTATGGGAAGTCATAACATTAATACTGACCCAGACTTACAGCACCCTCACTGAGGCCAATTCAAAATTTGACCATTCAGAAATGTACAGTAATTAATGAGGTTGGAATTTCTATATTTATTAAGAAATCAAGCTCATTTTATTACTATAGTAATGACAAATGGTGTCAAGTATAGTGATGATGGATGGCGTTATATGTAGTGATGATGGATTGTGTTTAGTATAGTGATGATGGATGGTGTTTAGGTATAGTGATGATGATGGTGTTACATATAGTGATGGTATGGTGCTATATACAGTATAGTGATGATGGATGGTGTTATACATAGTGATGATGGATGGTGTTATATAGAGTGATGATGGATTGTGTTATAGGTATTGATGATGGATGGTGTTATATGTAGTGATGATGGATGGTGTTATATGTAGTGATGATGAATGGTGTTATAGGTAGTGATGATGGATGGTGTTATAGGAAATGATGATAGATGATGTTATAGGTAGTGATGAAGGATGGTGTTTTAGGTACTGATGATGGATGGTGTTTTAGGTAGTGATGATATATGGTGTTATATGCAGTGATGATGGGTTGTGTTATATGTAGTGATGATGGATGGTGATATATGTAGTGATGATGGATGGTGTTATATGTAGTGATGATGGATGGTGTTATAGGTAGTGATGATTATTGGTGTTATAGGTAGCGATGATGGATGATGTTATTGGTAGTGATGATGGATAATGTTATAGGTAGTGATGATGAATGGTGTTATAGGTAGTGATGATGGATGGTGTAATATGTAGTGATGATGGATGGTGTTTTAAGTAGTGATGATGGATGGTGTTTTAGGTAGTGATGATGGATGGTGTTATAGGTACTGATGATGGACGATGTTATAGGTAGTGATGATGAATGGTGTTATAGGTAGTGATGATGGATGGTGTTTTAGGTAGTGATGATGGATGGTGTTATAGGTAGTGATGATGGACGATGTTATAGGTAGTGATGATGAATGGTGTTATAGGTAGTGATGATGGGTGCTGTTATATGTAGTGATGATAGATGGTGTTATATGTAGTGATGATAGATGGTGTTATATGTAGTGATGTCTGTCTGTTTGTGTGTTTGTGTGTCAGTACGAGAATCTCGGAAACTACTTTACCGATCTTTAGTGATGTTGGAATGGTGTTATATTTAGCGATGATGGATGTTGTTATATGTAGTGATGATGGGTTGTGCTATATGTAGTGATGATGGATGGTGTTATATGTAGTGATGATGGGTGGTGTTATATGTAGTGATGATGGGTGGTGTTATAAGTAGTGATGATGGGTGGTGTTATAAGTAGTGATGATGAATGGTATTATATGTAGTGATGATTAGACAATAAAATAATAACAGTTTAGTGCTAAAAAAAATATACTTTTCTGTACCGTTGTAGTGAAAAACATGGTGGAACTTACAAACACCGTTAATGAACTATTGACGGAAGAAGAAGTTTTGGGAACTGAACAGTGAGACAATGTGGAGCCTCCCGGAGGGTGGCGTTTCTACATACATACATACATACATACATACATACATACATACATACATACACACATACATACATATATATATATATATATATATATATATATATATATGCGTGTGTGTGTGTGTGTGTGTGTCACGCTAAATAGAGATAATTGCAGATTAAGCTTCAAAGGCATTCGAAGTTTTTGTTTTCATTGTTATAACTCAGTGGAAATTAGTTCGTTTATTGTACAATTTGGTTTTTTTCCTTTACTACCATATAAATACTATAACTAGAGTATGTTAGGTTAATTTTGGTTCGATTTCGTATGAAACTATTAATTTATATGTATTTTTATGATCTTGATTATTTTTGGCCAGTCAGAAGCTTCCAAAAAACGATGAATGTAAATCATCTTTAACCACTTGGATAAAGAAATATTTATAACTCAGGGTACCGCACAGTGCCTCCTGGTTTCTTTTCGAGCTTTGCTGATCTTCTTGCTCCAGCTACACTAAATGAGAGGTAGCTGCCAGGTTGGAATCACGTGTGTAGTGTCATATGAACTGTTTACCGTTTCCTCAGGGCAACGGTGTGATTCTGTCTGGTCACTTTTTGATAGCTGCATATATCTTCCGTACTCTGCAGCCAGTGGTGGGCAGGGTTTTCTTCAAATGACGTTGTTAACTTTATTAAGCCTCACATTCTATCACCCAGATGACCCTTGCTGCAGACGTGATTGCAGTGTTGGCTATTCCACTCGTTGTCACAGAGACTCATAAAGAGTGTGAATAGAGGCTGCAAGACAACGTTCTATTCCAGGACAGAAGGCAATTGCTCAAGAAAGAATTTACAGTGGCCAGTGGGAAGTCCCTAGCGTGATGTGGATTCGCCGGCTGCAGACAACCCCTCTTCATGTCTGAGGCGATTTATCAATGCCATTATCCTCTGGGGGCGTTGGTATGGCTGCTTAGGTTTGTGATGGTCCCACACTGGGTGACTGCTTCCCTAAAACTTTGGTCATTAACCTCCTGCATCCGTTTTAATGTGTTCTGGACTGATCTGTCTTGTCAGTTTATAGAAGGCCATGTAGGAGGAGAGAAACTTCGGTAAATCAATTTAGGAGGCATTTCCACCCAAGCGGACTCGAAGAGTTGCTTATTCCCATTGAGAGTCTTCCATAAGGGAAATGTTGAGGGCTTTTGCGAACATGGATTTTAATTGCTTACAGTAATCTCTAAATTGGTGGCTGTTGAAGGGCTGGACGCACACTAGGAAGTACGTTGGCCTAAGAAAGGAGAGATACTTTTGAGAATGTATAAGGTATCCTCTACAATCTACACGTCATCCAGCTATGGCACTGACGTCCAGGAGAGTCACGAACAGACGCTGTCGGGTGGATGGGTGCTTTGGGCGTCAGGCAAGACGCTCCACACTCGTTTGGTCGTGTATTCATCAGTCGAGATGGTTACTGCTGGAGGCGACGGCTGTATCCACACGGCCGTTCATGTAACAATACTTCACTCCTTTTTCCTGATTTAAATGCTAATTCGAAGATGCCCTTCCTTTGAAGAACCAAAGTTCTTATCCTTCGATTTTCAACACATTTAGTATGTTTTTACGATGTATTGGAAGAGCCAAATTCACTGAGAAAGTTTCTGTTAGAATTAGTCTTGTGTCTCGAGAGTAACTAACTCCACCAATCAAATGAGGCATTTAGCAAGTAGTGTCCGCAACTACCACGACATTCACGGACGCCACGATTGGTACAATTGTTTAAATTGTTCTAGTGAGGTCTACCAGACGGTCGCCTAATATGTTGGCCAGGATAGTATTGAACACGGAACTGTGTGGCAAGGTAGTGATGAATACGGAGTTGTCTGACAAGTGAGGGGACACAGAGAAGAAGGATACTCGCTGATGATTGTAATAAGGAGACACATTTTCCAAGGACATTAAGTACACAGCCGCTGTATCATATCGTCAAAACCTTTACAGCGAACTTTTGCCTTTCCAAGAAACTTACAAATTTAAAATGAAATGACTCTTTATTAGCGAGTTTGGCGAACATTCATAAATACCTCATCCCAACGCCACAAGACTGTCTTAACAACAAACTCCACACCTTTCAAGTTCTTTTTTTTTTATTCCTCTCCACCAGCAGTATGGAACAATTACCACAACAATCATCAATAAAATACTATCAACAGACAAGTGATGTTGATAGATCTAGGAAGAGGGTCTTCCCCTCCTCAGCATCACCTTCCTTACCTACATAAAAACAAGAGGGAACATTAAGTCAAGAAGTCTTCTTCATAGGAGTGAACGCCAAAAGAGATTGATATTAAACTAATAACTCATAAATCCATTCACCAGTTGTAAGAATCAAAACCTGAGAGTACTGTACAGAAGTTACATCTAATCAGGTTTTTGTTTTAAGAATATATTAACAATATAATAGTAAGATCTTGTGAAAATTTATATTAAGTAGCATGATTACGTTTTGTATGAAGTTACTGTGTTCGTGAAACTTTTAAACAGCTAATATTGTAATGTAAAGGACCAGTTTCTAATATTTAATGTTATGTGAGGAAGTGCTTGTATTATGGATGTAAAAAAAAAAGTGGTACTTAATTCACTGTTGCCATCAGACAATCCAGACACAGGTACACGATCATGATCTAATGTTTCAGATATATCTTTTGGGAAAATATAATGTTGCCTCATTTCTCAAGTATTCAATGATCCGCTTACTGACTCCCGCTGGTGACGATCAGCTGAAATGGTCTGCTGTAAACGAACAGAATTGGTTCAAGTTCAAGTTGTTTGGGATTACTGGCCTCTTCGCCGTTAGGCTATTTCGGCCGAAGCTGATTGGTTGGACTTCTTTTTTCTCTTTGTTCTTCTTTTAGTTTTTACTTTCCATTCTTCTTCTTGTTCTTCGTCTTCTTCTTTTTGGTCTTGTTCTGTCTGGTCTTCTATTATGATAATATTATCAGGTTCTTCGTTGTTCATATCTTGATTGTTCTTTTCTTGTTCGCTTTTGTCTTGTTTGTTCTTTTCTTGTTTGTTTTGGTCTTGGTTGTTTTTTTCTAGAGTCTTGACTGCAAGGAGAGCCTCCTTGTAAGTCAATTTTTCCTTAGCCCGCAGCCTGGCCACCCTGCACTCCTCCCTCCACTTGGGACAAAGCCGGTCGGAGGAGGAGTGAGGGCCACCACAAGCCGCGCACTTCTTAACGGCCGCCTGGCAGTCAGCGTCGGTGTGGCCGGGTGCCCCGCAGCTTGAGCACACCACGCGAGCACGACACTTCCTCGCCAGATGGCCATATTTCTGGCAATTGTAGCAGCGAGTGGGTTTTTGCTGTTGAGGTTTTACTGGGATTTTCTCCCAACCCAGTATAACGGAGCTAGGAAGTTTCCTAGGAAAACCAACCAGGGCAGTTGTGCTGGTCAGCTTCCTAAGTACTGAGAGCTGATCTCCAATCAGCTCGGCAAGTTCGTCTCTTTCGAGATACTCAATTTCAGAGTGGGAAATGACTCCCAAAACTAAGTTATCCTGAAGTAAGGCGTCAAACATGACGTCGACTCCATTGATAATCGTTCGGTAGGGTAATTTGTGGGCCTGCCCCCATTCCTCGAAGGTGATGACAAGGGTACCGCCGCTACTCCGGACGACCCCTGTCACCCCCTTTAGTCCGATGTGGTCAAAAAAATCTTTTATAACAAGAAGATTGAGTTTCTTGCGCGAAGGGTGCTCGACCGGAATCAGT
The DNA here is from genome assembly GCA_958450375.1 of Homarus gammarus. Taxonomy (NCBI): domain Eukaryota; kingdom Metazoa; phylum Arthropoda; class Malacostraca; order Decapoda; family Nephropidae; genus Homarus; species Homarus gammarus. The sequence goes on along the minus strand of CAUDMG010003218.1, from coordinate 578,329 downwards.
CTCACAACCTTCGCCTGGGCTAGGGTGATCATGGTCACGCGGTACCTCGGGGGGAAGGAGCGGGGAGCCGGGAGAACCTACCTCGCCGAGGTTCAGTTCTCAAGTCGAGAATTGGTTCAAGTTGTTTGGGATTACTGGCCTCTTCGCCGTTAGGCTATTTCGGCCGAAGCTGATTGGTTGGACTTCTTTTTTCTCTTTGTTCTTCTTTTAGTTTTTACTTTCCATTCTTCTACTTGTTCTTCGTCTTCTTCTTTTTGGTCTTGTTCTGTCTGGTCTTCTATAATATTATCAGGTTCTTCGTTGTTCATATCTTGATTGTTCTTTTCTTGTTCGTTTTTGTCTTGTTTGTTCTTTTCTTGTTTGTTTTGGTCTTGGTTGTTTTTTTCTCGAGTCTTGACTGCAAGGAGAGCCTCCCTGTAAGTCAATTTTTCCTTAGCCCGCAGCCTGGCCACCCTGCACTCCTCCCTCCACTTGGGACAAAGCCGGTCGGAGGAGGAGTGAGGGCCACCACAAGCCGCGCACTTCTTAACGGCCGCCTGGCAGTCAGCGTCGGTGTGGCCGGGTGCCCCGCAGCTAGAGCACACCTTGGGAGCACGACACTTCCTCGCCAGATGGCCATATTTCTGGCAATTGTAGCAACGAGTGGGTTTTGGCTGTTGAGGTTTTACTGGGATTTTCTCCCAACCCAGTATAACGGAGCTAGGAAGTTCCTTAGGAGAACCAACCAGGGCAGTTGTGCTGGTCAGCTTCCTAAGTACTGCGAGCTGATCTCCAATCAGCTCGGCAAGTTCGTCTCTTTCGAGATACTCAATTTCAGAGTGGGAAATGACTCCCAAAACTAAGTTATCCTGAAGTAAGGCGTCAAACATGACGTCGACTCCATTGATAATCGTTCGGTAGGGTAATTTGTGGGCCTGCCCCCATTCCTCGAACGTGATGACAAGGGTACCACCGCTACTCCGGACGACCCCTGTCACCCCCTTTAGTCCAATGTGGTCAAAAAAATCTTTAATCACAAGAAGATTTAGTTTCTTGCGCGAAGGGTGCTCGACCGGAATCAGTCTCACAACCTTCGCCTGGGCTAGGGTGATCATGATCATGGTCACGCGGTACCTCGGGGGGAAGGAGCGGGGAGCCGGGAGAACCTACCTCGCCGAGGTTCAGGTCTCAAGTGAGAATTGGTTCTCGTGTTGTCATTTACATACTCAACAGTGATGGATTGGTGAAGCGACGGCGTGTGATTGGTTGATTAGTTAACCAAAAAGACGCGGGAATATGAGCTAGAGAACAGTTAACTAGCATTTTATTCAGTGTGAAATAATATTACAAATTTCTTTTAATGCTAACTAAATACACAGACTATTCATATTCGTAACAAGATAATACATTATTTGTAAGCTAGCCATCGAAACTGGTGTACGGCAGCGAGAGGCGTCCTTATATAAAACATTTTTGCAATTTATATTTAATTGGTGGAGACTAGACTTTATAGTGGATAATATCATGTTTGTAGTCATAAATAACACTGGTCTACAAAAAAATATTTTTTTTTTCTGGCATGAAACCTTTTAACTGTTTTTTACTAACTTTAAGGTGCTGAATCCAAATCTGATCTCAGATTTGCTCCATCCCGTAACGTGCCAGAATTTACTGAGCTACCAGAGATTGTGGATATAGACCGGAATTCACCTGTTTCTACTGATGAAGATGAAGAGAATGATCTTTTCAAGCCATCTGGTGAAGATTGTGAAAAGCCAACGTTGTTTACTCAGTCAGAATTGAATGATCTGGTCAGAGATCTAAATTTGCCAAAACAGTCTGCTAAATTGTTAGCTTCCAGGCTTCAAGAGAAACGACTCTTAAAACCTGGCACGAGTGTCTCCTTTTATCGCAACAGAGAAGAGCAACTGCGGATGTACTTTCATTCATATGACCAGCTTGTTTTTTGTAATGATGTAGAAGGACTTTTTCTCTCCATGGGACTACCAGCATATGATAGCAAGGATTGGAGACTTTTTATTGACAGTTCTAAAAGGAGCTTGAAATGTGTTCTTCTTCATAACGGAAACAAGTATGGTTCAATTCCAATCGGACATTCTGTACAAATTAAAGAAGTGTATGAAAACATTAAGACTGTTCTAGAGAGGTTGCAATACCATGCTCATGAATGGTTAATTTGTGTGGACTTGAAAATGGTAAACTTTCTATTGGGCCACCAAGGAGGGTACACAAAATACCCCCGTTTTCTGTGCTACTGGGACAGCAGGGCTACAGCAGACCATTGGGTGAAAAAGAATTGGCCACCAAGACATAGTTTGACGCCTGGTGACAAGAATATCATTAACGATCCTCTGGTTGACAGGAAAAACATTGTCCTTCCTCCTCTGCACATAAAACTTGGTATCATGAAGCAATTCGTCAAGGCTCTTGATCATAGTGGAGAGTGTTTCAGATATATATGTTCAACCTTTCCAAGCCTTAGCGACGAGAAGAAAAAGGCAGGGATTTTTGATGGACCTCAAATACGAACACTACTCAGAGATCCACACTTCCTTGCAACAATGACTGAGGCACAGGCAAGAACTTGGAATCCTTTCTCTAATGTGGTGCGGAACTTCTTAGGGAACAAGAAAGCGGACAACTATCAAGAAATTGTGGAAGAGCTGCTCTTGAGTTTACAAGCACTTGGATGCAGAATGAGTATCAAGGTTCACTACTTACACAGTCACTTGGACGAGTTTCCAGAAAATCTGGGAGAAGTGAGCGAGGAGCAAGGGGAGCGCTTTCATCAAGACATTAAAGTAATGGAAGAACGTTACCAAGGTCGATGGGACTCGAACATGATGGCGGACTACTGCTGGAGTTTGATGAGAGACATTCCAGAAGCTGTACATAAGAGATCGGCCAAAAAGAGGAAGTTTATGTAACTGTAACTTGGTCTTAATACTTGCACTATTTCTCCCGTACATTAATTGTTTTTTTCACCCTTCAATGTTACATTTAAATAGTATATGTGCATTAACTTTCCAATTTGATATTAACAATTTTTGGTTATAGAAAAATACAAATTATAATGCTGAAAAAATTTATGTATACATGTTTAAACCGTCAATTTTGATCCAAAAGTTTACTTTCCCAGCAAAAGTGCAATATGGTATATCTCAAAAACCTGATGTGATAGACAAAAACCAAAGTCATATTTGGATTCTGCACCCCAAATTTACTTAAAATCCGTTTAAAAACCTTGTGCCAGAAAAATTGTGTTGACCGGTGTAATCAATTACCTTATAATACTGAAATAAGCTTTGCTTCTACCAATCCGAACAGTTGTTCGCTAGCACCCATGTTAGGTTTATATAAAATAACAAACATGAGAACCATTTCAGGAACGTACAGCACAGTACAGTACACACCTGACCTTGTATAACAAGTGAGTAGCAGGTCCTGGCAGTGGTCAGCAGCACCTGCAAAATACCTGGGCTGAATGACCTAATGGTTGAGTCACTTGACGAGTGCTTTGTGCAACTGGCAAGTCATCTGTGCGAGAAATTCACGCCATGACGTTGGGCATTTTAAAGTTGTTTTGTGTTTAACCAGCGCTCAGGGCGGACGTGAATGATTCAGACCCCCCCCCCCCCTCCCCAGATCTGATACTTTGATTGTATTTTAGTGTTGCACAATCTTGACAATATTTTTATATCTAGTAATAAATGCAATAAATAGGGTGCGGCGGCCGAGTCGATACAACTCTCCTCCCCTATCCTGAGGGTCCAGCCAACTTTAAATAAATATCTAACTCTACAGCTGGGAAAGTGAAGATGGTTGAGTGCATTATCGACTACGCTGCCTCCTTTTGTATCGAAGTCTTAAATTACAGTTTGCTGCACCTGCACTGTCCCTAACGATTCGTCAGGTCTATGGAACCCATTTCCCAATAAATACCACGTTAACCTTATCGTACTGCCTTTACTGACCCATAAGTACTACTGGATCTCATCGCTAATTCTGTTTTTATCAGGAAATAAATGACACCGGCCCGTGTCGGACAACCACGCTATCCCTTCTTGAACTAAATAATCTAAAAGAGACAGAATTCGACAATCATGATTTTTCCCAATTATTATTATTATTATTATAATTATTATTATATATAGACTGAAGATATATATCCACAAAAACAACATCCCAAGTAAAGAGTCAAGTCAAGAACATCTTCTTAATTTCCACATTCAGATCGGTCATAATATGCTGCTTGAACTTTGATGGAGCAATCACAAAACCCTCCAAACCTTGTCCAACTATCTATCAATATACCATAAACCAACTTACTAGTCATTCAGGTTATCCTAGTGTTAAAAAGTAACATCAGAATCTCGCAGCTCAACTTATAATTGATGTAGTATTTATATTTTTTTTATAAAGTAGATTAATCCATAAGAGAGAGATGATATCAAGTTATTCGTTCTTGAGATTAGTACAACTTTACGACAAATAGAACTTTTATTATTCAAAGGTGGAGGTCCATCTATGGCTTCCACAGACGCGAGAATGTCTTTTATAGGTGTTCCTGGAAAAAGTCATAGGTAATTTGTTCCTCAATTCTAAAAGTGTCTGATGTTCATTTAAAGCGAACAGTAAATATTTATTTATATTGTAGATACACAACGGTAGCGTGGAGAAGATAAATATTTATTCAAAAGTGTATATACACTGTATATACTGTACACTGTATATTATACAGTACAGTATATCGCCACCATGTCATGCCAAGAGTATATTTACGAGCAGTCTTTAACACAGAGCACACTACACCCCAGCAAGATTTTACCAGCTGGAAGTCACGAACGGTAAAATAAACGTGAGGAAAGAACTCGGGCTGCTTTCTCTCACTGTATGAATATTTGTACTTAATACCATGTTCTGGTCGCCCCACCCAAGTAATGGTGAGTGACGGCTGGGGGTCTCCAGCTCATGTTGTGGACCAGCCTCACCCAAAAGCCCTTCCAAATAACAGAATAAATGAATGTGTATCGCTTAATGGCTCCTACGTTGTGAGTAACCCTTGTCTCTCGTTAAATGGCTCGCTTCGTTGTGAGTAACCTTTGTGTTTCGCTTAATGGCTCGCTACGTTGTGAGTAACCCTTGTGTCTCGTTTAATGGCTCGCTACATTGTGAGTAACATTTGTGTCTCGCTCCATAATGATCAAAGTAAACACAATTACTCCAAGAAAAAAAAATCGTCTAGACCAGTAAGTAAATTACGCTTTTCCATAATTCATGTGACGTCACACACACACACACACACACATACACACACACACACACACACACACACACACATACACACAGCTCCTACTACTACTAATATTACTACTTTGCTGTCACTCGGAATCGAGTATGACGATCATCCAGCTATGACACAATGATATTAGTTATTAAGGATGTCACCTAGGTTGGTGAGTTCTGAGGTGGCGAAAGAGGCCGATACGGGACGGGCAGGATCGATCACAGATGTTGCACATGTGAGGGCTACATCTAGTGCGGGAGGGGCGGCGGCAGCATCTTTCCGGCGCTGGCGCTTGTCTGCCTCGTTATGCAGTCGGGCTAACTCGAAAGTATTGACACCTTCTTGTGTAGTGATCCTCCAAGCGCTACGGTGTGGAGTAATCATCTCACAGGTGAGGGGGTCGATTTCACACTTTTTCAGGTTTGTCTTTAGACTATGCTTATACCTTTTCAGTTGCCCACCACCGTTATGATTACTAGTCGTTAGGTGACTATAAAGTAGCTGCTTTGGCAGTCTACCTTCGTCCATGGGAGTAACATGGCCAGTTCAGCGTAGTTGTTCATAGATAATGGTACCCTCGATGCTTCTACAGTTGGTATCAGCAAGAATATTGACATTTGTTCAAGAATATTGGCATTTGTTCTCTTGTCTTCCCAGCGAACTGGGAGGATGGAACGTAGACTATGTTGGTGAAAGTTTTCAAGTGCTTTGATGTGCCACCGGTATGTGACCCATGTCTCGTTGCCATATAGCAGGGCGGGGAGGACCACTGCTCAATATAAGTGTAACTTTGTAAATGATTTCAGCTTCCTACAGCTGAATACACGGTTTCGGAGTCTGCCAAAGGCTTGAGATGCACATCTGATCGATGCTGAATCTCTTATTCGATGTCCGCAGTGGTGGACGGGTGGGAGTCGAAATACCGAAAGTGGGTAATATTAGAGAGGGTAGTACCATTAAGCTGGATGAATAGTAGAGGTGTGACTGAATCAGGGGCAGGCTAAAAGAGAATCTGAGTGTTACGCACATTCACCTCAAGAGTGAAGTGTGCATATGCATCTGCATAGGTGTTCTGGATCTCTTGTAGGTCGCGTTCAGTGTGAGCGACAAGGCGTGAGGTCGTCTGCATACTAAAGCTCAATAATGGAAGCTGCAGACACCTTTGTTACTGCCTGGAGTCATCGTATTTTGAAAAGACCTTTCATCTGGTACTCGATTTCAACCCTCCGGCTAGATTGCAGCTGGCACGAGTAAGGAAGGCAGCCAAGAAAATGGAAAAGAGAGTTGGTACCAGCACACACCCTTTTTTAACCCCCGTTTGGATGGGGAAGAACTGAGGCTGAGTGCCACTGTTTCAGGACACTGTCGTTCATGCCATCGTGGAATTGCCTCACAATGGCGATGAATTTTGGTGGCCAGCCAAAACGGCTGAAGGTCAGCCAGAGGACTTCCCTGTTGACCAACTCGGAGGCGTTGGTTAGGTCGATGAAGGTCATGTGTAGGTTACTTAACTGTTCTCTGCACTTTTCCTGCATCTGGCAGACAGCAAAGATCATGTCAGTGGTGCCACGTTATGGTCTAAGGCCACATTGAGATTCTGGGAGGAAGTTTTCCGCCCCAGGAAGAAGTCTGTTTAGGAGCACTCGGGCGATAATCTTGCCAGCTACGGACAGCAGCGAGATCCCGCGGTAGTGGCCACGGTTCTGACTGGTGTCCTTTGTTCTTATAAATATTGATGAGGGAGGCATCTTTAAGAGCTTGGGGGATTTCCTCCTTTTCCCATATATTCTCCAGGAGAGTGGAGAGGGCTGGTAAGTAACAGGTCCTCCTGCTTTATACACATCGGCTTTGTTAATTTTTATCTGTTTGATGGCAGTAGCTACCACATCCAGGGATGGAGGATAGCTGAGGTGGGATCAGCTCTGGATGCTGAGGGACCTCCGGTGTATTCAGGATATCCACATAAGTGTTTCGGTTGAGTAGTGAATGGTAGTGCTCTTTCCAGCGCTGAAGAACGCCTTTATCGTCTTTAATTATGCAGTTACCGTCAGGTGAGCGGAGGGAGATGTGGCACGAGCGATTGGCCCATAAAATGTTTCAGTGGAATTGAAACATTCGCTCGAGCATCTTGTGCTGATCTGCAAATTGTTGTGTTTCACATGCTTTATTTTTAAACCAGTCGTTCTCTAGGCTGCGAAGTTCCCTCTGGACCGCCTGATGGTTGTTCTGCCAGTCAGTTAAAGCAGCGGGTTTATCATCGACGAGTACATTGATTGCCGGGTCATTTTCATCAAACCAGTCTTGGTGTATTTTTGTGATCTGGCCAAGGGTCTCTCATGACAGTGTCGAGACTATCCCATTAGGCACTTGAAATTGGGATGTTTGTTGTCTGGTTGTTTATCAGCCCATGTTTTAGCTGCTCTCTGAAAGCATGTGCTACCGCTGGATCCTCCAGATGTTTAGTGTTAAAGCCTCTATTGGAGGATTGCTGCCTTCGTCGTTTTGGGGCGATGTAAAGTGAGAGCTTGGCTCTGACGAGCCGATGATCAATGTCGCAGTGGTCCGAGACACGCATGGCACACGTGATGAGAACATCTCGGCGATCTCTTTCTCTGACAATGATGTAGTCAATGAGAAGCCAGTTTTTGGATTGTGGGTGTTGCCACAAACCCTTGAACGTGTAGGCTTGCCTAAACAAGGTATTGGTGATAGTGAGATTGTGTGCAGCACACTTGCTGAGGAGGAGTAAGCCGTTGGGGATACACTTGCCTAGTCCATTTCTTCCTAGGGTTCTCTGCCAAATGTCAGCATTTCTGCCAACTCTGGCTTTGAAATCGCCAAGGAGCACAACCTTATATTCTCCTGGGATAGAAATTAGCACTCTGTCAAGGTCGGCGTAAAAGCCTCTGCATCCAGTGTTGGGCGTATGCACTTATGAAAAAGGCATGACGTGAGTGATTCAGTGGGACTCGGAGCGTCATGAGGCGCTCGTTGATCCCAATAACCATTTCAATTAGCCTGTGTAGGATGCGTTGGCGGACGGCAAAGCCAACTCCATAAATGCGGTTTATCTTCGCAGCAGGCTTAACCTTTCCAGAAGAAAGTATAGTCAGACCCTCGTTCTGTGAGTTGACTCTCGCATGGGAGCCAGGACTCACTAATGGCTGCTATGTCGATGTTATACCTAGCCAGCTCTTTTGCTTGAAGGGCGATTCTTTTTTGAGGACGCTCATTTGTGCCAGTATCCAGAAGGGTCTTGACATTCCATGCAGCAACCATAAGAAGTTGTATAGTTTGTTTTTGTTTGAATCTGTGATTTTGATTGTGTTTTTGACCGCATGAAAATGACCTAACTGGGTGCAGTTGCCAAGTCAGGTTGGCGTTTTGGCAGGCTCTGTTTAGGGTACCTTTTGTAGCCCCCTACCCTTGCGGGGGTTAGCAGAGTGCTTCTTAGAAAGGGCTGCTCAGTTGCGCAGACAGGGCCGGATTGCACTGCTGCCTAGATCTTAGGTGTGGCGCCCAACAGTCATCTCTGCCTGTCCCCGTCGCCACTAGTCCGTCGCCGTAGGACTTTTGGGGGTATAGGAGTTTTGATGATGATGAGAGGTATCATGAGCTGGATGATGGCTGCGCGTGAGTTGATTTATGTGGTAAGGCAGGACCGCAAGCTGCAACCACACATCTTGGCTCTCCCTTTTCCTGGTCCAGTGGTGCAACGACTGGGGAAAGGGACTGCCGATAGCCCAGTTTGTTGGGTTTCGCTTTAGTAGCCTGTCCATTAGGCATTGCCTTTGTCCACCGGTGAAGTTGTTGGGTTCCCATGGTTGTCACCTCTTCCGCCTATGCTGCCGTTGGGGTCTTGTTGGAGCTCTGTAAGCGTGTCTGCCTGATGCGGGGCTCCACCGCGGATTTTTCGTTCAGGGATTACTCCCACAGCCTTATTCCTAGCAAGGTTAATGCGCAAGGCAGCGGGGCAATGGTTGTTAGTCACCAGGACGTGTCCAAATGTCAGTGAGCCTATGCGCCGTCCCACTAGAGCCCTTATTTATATATATATATATATACTTCATTTTTAGTCCATATAACACGCGGACTTTGAACATACAATCAACGACCTCACCAGCAAGGAATCGAACCCTCGACCTACTGGGTGTGACTACGGAACGCTTATCGGCTAGGCCACAAGGACACTAAAAGCAGTTCTTGACTCTGTTATATTTCACACAAAGCCTGTTCATCGAGCTGATGGCGCCGTGAACCTCAATGGGAAACTGCCCGTGCCTCTTATGTGGTGTCAGTAGCATTTTACCGAATCCTGCTGGTATGAAACGCGAGGTACATATATATACTTCATTTTTAGTCCATATAACACGCGGACTTTGAACATACAATCAACGACCTCACCAGCAAGGAATCGAACCCTCGACCTACTGGGTGTGACTAGGGAACGCTTACAGGCTAGGCCACAAGGACAGTAAAAGCAGTTCTTGACTCTGTTATATTTCACACAAAGCCTGTTCATCGAGCTGATGGCGCCGTGAACCTCAATGGGAAACTGCCCGTGCCTCTTATGTGGTGTCAGTAGCATTTTACCGAATCCTGCTGGTATGAAACGCGAGGTACATATATATACTTCATTTTTAGTCCATATAACACGCGGACTTTGAACATACAATCAACGACCTCACCAGCAAGGAATCGAACCCTCGACCTACTGGGTGTGACTAGGGAACGCTTACCGGCTAGGCCACAAGGACACTAAAAGCAGTTCTAGACTCTGTTATATTTCACACAAAGCCTGTTCATCGAGCTGATGGCGCCGTGAACCTCAATGGGAAACTGCCCGTGCCTCTTATGTGGTGTCAGTAGCATTTTACCGAATCCAGCTGGTATGAAACGCGAGGTACATATATATACTTCATTTTTAGTCCATATAACACGCGGACTTTGAACATACAATCAACGACCTCACCAGCAAGGAATCGAACCCTCGACCTACTGGGTGTGACTAGGGAACGCTTACCGGCTAGGCTACAAGGACACTAAAAGCAGTTCTAGACTCTGTTATATTTCACACAAAGCCTGTTCATCGAGCTGATGGCGCCGTGAACCTCAATGGGAAACTGCCCGTGCCTCTTATGTGGTGTCGTTGATTGTATGTTCAAAGTCCGCGTGTTATATGGACTAAAAATGAAGTATATATATGTACCTCGCGTTTCATACCACCTGGATTCGGTAAAATGCTACTGACACACATAAGAGGCACGGGCAGTTTCCCATTGAGGTTCACGGCGCCATCAGCTCGATGAACAGGCTTTGTGTGAAATATAACAGAGTCTAGAACTGCTTTTAGTGTCCTTGTGGCCTAGCCGGTAAGCGTTCCCTAGTCACACCCAGTAGGTCGAGGGTTCGATTCCTTGCTGGTGAGGTCGTTGATTATATATATATATATATTTATTTATTTATTTATTTATTTATTTTATTTATTTTTTTTTTATTTATTTATTTTTTTATTTATTTTTTTTTTTTAAAGGATTTGCAGGAATATTACCCACGCGGACTTTAAGCTAAAATGCTTGTCCGCCCACTGCTGGGATAAAACACCAGCATCTTTTTAGTTAACTGTACATCTCCACCACTAGTGTGGGGGTGGATGCTCGGTTAGAAACTGGAGAGTTTCTTGAGAATGGTTGGTGGTTAGCCTTTTGGTAACCTTCTCTGCTGTGATAGGTGGTTGTATGTTTCTCCTAGCTAATTGTGTTCCAGGGCACTCTATGAGGTAGTGGCTGCAGTGAGTTTTCTGCTTCATTGTAGCAGGTCTTGCACATGTGCTGCTCTACTGGTACTTGTACCATGATTTCCCATTTGCTTATGTATCCCAGTCTCAGTCGGCGGAAAATGTCTTCTTCCCTTCTTGTTATATCCTTCATGAATGGTGGTCTCTCATAATTCGTGACCAGATAGTACCACCTGGCCGATCGTGATACTGGTGTTAAACTTCTGTTTGTCTATTTTCCACTGGGCAGTTTGTGTTATTGTGGTCTTCTTTATTTGCTCCTGACTGGGCGGGATGTTCATCTCAATGTTTCGCTGTCCTAACGCAGCCTTGGCAGCAGTATCAGCTTGTTCATTTCCTGGGATATGATATGACTGGGCACCCAGATAATGATAACTTGCCGGTCTTGTCGTCTTAACCTTTGCAGTAGACCAACAACTGATGTTATGAGATGAATGTTGTCTCTAGGGTCTCTGCATTGTAGTGCTTCAATAGCACATCGTGACACTGCTACTCCGAGATCCCCTGCTGGTCTAGCCTGGGCCCACGACGCACCCAGTTACCGTGTGTTGCTACGAGGAGGCACAGAAAGAGTCTTGATGGTAAAGAGGATGTGTACTGGCACGGGAAAACTTATGCAAGATTGCTTCCCTGTTCGCCACGAGGGCTAGCCAGCGGCGAGAGGAGCAAGCAGTGCTTGCACCTTAACACTAACATAATGCTGCCACACTAGAAGCATTTTACTGCACACACACACACACACACACACACACTTACAATATGCCGACATACATATTCAAGCAGTTAGGCGTTATCCCTTCATTAACCACTTATCAATAAATAATTTGATATAAAACTTCTCCGAAACCCGATGTCAATAGCTTTGTTGATGATTAAATTGTAGTCTACTAGGTCAAATGCCTTGGTGAAGTCAATGAAGGCGACAGTCACTGGCGTCTTTCGTTTTTCAGATGGCGGTATATGTAGTCGAGAAAGCTGACAGGACAATGAGTGTTGGAGGAAGTTTTCATTTTGCCAAATTGCTGAGGATCTATGGAGCCTACAATATCAGCATAAGCCCAGTCAAACAAGAAACTTTCGCAGATAAGCTGGGTATTAGGGTGATGGCAATGGGTCGTAGCTACAAGCATTGTGGTTGATTTGGGCTCTGGTGCCACATATGAGGTCTTTCAATCAGTTGGGCATCTTGCTTGGCTGAGGGAAGCATTGATGATGGAGGAGGGTGGTTCAGCTATTTCTAGGAAGAACTCCTTGTAGAGTTTCATTGGTAAGTCAATGGGGGAGGTAGAGCGCTTTAACTTCAGTTTGTCCACACTTTTTGCTACTTCAAAATATTTCACTAGATCAGTGGGAGAGGAGACTGGTAGTGTCATGCTGGGGGAACGAAATGTTTGGTTTGTTAGTTAGCTCAGCTGCGTCCCATTAGTGAGGTGGCTAAGGAAGGGAGGGGGTGTCTTATTGTTTAGTCCACAGAGCTCATTTAGCTTACCATACCACTGACTGATGTTGGTCTGCTTCAAGTGTTGCAGCTTGAATGGGTATAATACTTCTTTACGGCTCGTGTTAGAGTGGTGTAAGTGTGTTAGTGTGGTGTAAGTGTGTTAGTGTGGTGTAGGTGTATTAGTGGGGTGTAAGTGTGTTACTTTGGTGTAGGTGTGTTGGTGTGGTGTAGGTGCGTTAGTGTGGTGTAGTGTATGTGTGTTAGTGTGTTGGTGTGGTGTAGGTGTGTTAGTGTGGTGTAGGTGTGTTAGTGGGGTGTAGGTGTGTTAGTGTGGTGTAGGTGTGCTAGTGTGGTGTAGGTGTGTTGTAGGTGTGTTAGTGGGGTGTATAGGTGTGATAGTGTGGTGTAGGTGTGTTGTAGGTGTGTTAGTGTGTTGTAGGTGTGATAGTGTGGTGTAGGTGTGTTAGTGGGGTGTAGGTGTGTTAGTGTGGTGTAGGTGTGTTAGTGTGGTGTAGGTGTGTTGTAGGTGTGTTAGTGTGTTGTAGGTGTGATAGTGTGGTGTAGGTGTGTTAGTGTGGTGTAGGTGTGTTAGTGTGGTGTAGGTGTGTTGTATGTGTGTTAGTGTGGTGTAGGTGTGTTAGTGTGGTGTAGGTGTGTTGTAGGTGTGTTAGTGTGGTGTAGGTGTGTTAGTGTGGTGTAGGTGTGTTGTAGGTGTGTTAGTGTGTTGTAGGTGTGATAGTGTGGTGTAGGTGTGTTAGTGTGGTGTAGGTGTGTTAGTGTGGTGTAGGTGTGTTGTATGTGTGTTAGTGTGGTGTAGGTGTGTTAGTGTGGTGTAGGTATGTTTTATGCGTGTTAGTGTGGTGTAGGTGTGTTAGTGTGGTGTAGGTGTGTTAGTGTGGTGTAGGTGTGTTAGTGTGGTGTAGGTGTGTTGTGGGTGTGTTAGTGTGGTGTAGGTGTGTTAGTGTGGTGTAGGTGTGTTAGTGTGGTGTAGGTGTGTATGTGTGGTGTAGGTGTGTATGTGTGGTGTAGGTGTGTATGTGTGGTGTAGGTGTGTTAGTGTGGTGTAGGTGTGTTAGTGCGGAGTAAGTGTGTTAGTGCGGAGTAAGTGTGTTAGTGTGGAGTAGGTATGCTAGCGTGGTGTAGGTGTGCTGGTGTGGTGTAGGTGTGTTGGTGTGGTGTAGGTGTGTTAGTGTGGTGTAGGTGTGTTAGTGTGGTGTAGGTGTGTTGTCGGTGTGTTAGTGTGGTGTAGGTGTGTTGGTGTAGGTGTGTTGGTGTGGTGTAGGTGTGTTGGTGTGGTGTAGGTGTGCTAGTGTGGTGTAGGTGTGTTAGTGAGGTTTAGGTGTGTTAGAGGGGTGTAGGTGTGTTAGTGTGGTGTAGGTGTGTTAGTGTGGTGTAGGTGTGTTAGTGTGGTGTAGGTGTGCTAGTGTGGTGTAGGTGTGTTAGTGTGGTGTAGGTGTGTTAGTGTGGTGTAGGTGTGTTAGTGTGGTGTAGTGTATGTGTGTTAGTGTGATGGTGTGGTGTAGGTGTGTTAGTGTGGTGTAGGTGTGTTAGTGTGGTGTAGGTGTGTTAGTGTGGTGTAGGCGTGTTAGTGTGGTGTACGTGTGTTAGTGTGGTGTAGGTGTGTTAGTGTGGTGTAGGTGTGTTAGTGTGGTGTAGGTGTGTTAGTGTGGTGTAGGTGTGTTATTGTGGTGTAGGTGTGTTAGTGCGGAGTAAGTGTGTTAGTGTGGAGTAGGTGTGTTAGTGTGGAGTAGGTGTGTTGGTGTGGTGTAGGTGTGTTGGTGTGGTGTAGGTGTGTTGGTGTGGTGTAGGTGTGTTAGTGTGGTGTAGGTGTGTTAGTGTGGTGTAGGTGTGTTAGTGTGGTGTCGGTGTGTTAGTGTGGTGTAGGTGTGTTGGTGTGGTGTGGATGAGTTAGTGTGGTGTAGATGTGTTAGTGTGGTGTAGGTGTGTTAGTGTGGTGTAGGTGTGTTAGTGTGGTGTAGGTGTGTTGTAGGTGTGTTAGTGTGGTGTAGGTGTGTTGGTATGGTGTAGGTGTGTTGGCGTGGTGTAGGTGTGCTAGCGTGGTGTAGTGTATGTGTGTTAGTGTGTTGGTGTGGTGTAGGTGTTAGTGTGGTGTAGGTGTGTTAGTGGGGTGTAGGTGTGTTAGTGGGGTGTAGGTGTGTTAGTGTGGTGTAGGTGTGTTAGTGTGGTGTCGCGATCCCAATATCCTTTATACCTGGGGAGTGAAACCTACCCCAAGTTATTATCAAATAAAGGAACAAACAGGGAACACGGCAATAATTATCCCCACAAAAACCTACTCAACTAAATGTACTTGAATAAGTATGAACAAGTTGAAATAAGTGAATCACAAAAGGGAAGATAATTAATTAATTCAATTTATGTTCTAAAGGAAGTACTGACTAGCAAACAAGAATTTAAGAATTAGTAATTATATACTAAAATAAGAGTGATGCCGGAAGGGTGAAAATATACCGTAAGGAGTTAGACCAAACGAATATTACTTAACATAACTATATTACACAGACATACAAAATATATATATACAAGAATCCCTACAAAATAGTTATTTCCTACCAAACAGGAGATTCCTTACCACCAGGATCCCTTCCTAGGCCTAACTAAACGTGTCACTAATACCTGATATCCCTAGGGCATTGCAGAAGACTGGACAAGGCACTAGACAAGGGTCAAGGCTAGAGAACGAATGGACACGTCTACCATATGCCACGGTTTTTCCCTACTGGGGAAGCGTGGGGCACGCCATGGAGCGCATCTCATATTATGTGATCCAGGACATTTGCTAGATAATTTATATAATTAATTAATACTACTCTTGAGTTGACTTAACAGAGTAACACAATGATGCATGTTAAAAACATACATAAATATACAATTAACCTAAGTAACTAAGAACAATAATAATATAATAAGTACAATTAACAAGTTAATAGCTTGTATGGAATAGAGGCGTGAACATATGCCTCACGCTATGCGAGTTCCCGAGCACTCAGGCACGTGACAGTGGTGTAGGTGTGTTAGTGTGGTGTAGGTGTGTTAGTGTGTTGGTGTGGTGTAGGTGTGTTATTGTGGTGTAGGTGTGTTAGTGTGGTGTAGGTGTGTTGTAGGTGTGTTAGTGTGGTTTAGGTGTGTTAGTGTGGTGTAGGTGTGTTAGTGTGATGTAGGTGTGTTATTGTGGTGTAGGTGTGTTAGTGTGGTGTAGGTGTGTTAGCGTGGTGTAGGTGTGTTAGCGTGGTGTAGGTGTGTTAGTGAGGTGTAGGTGTGTTAGTGTGTTGTAGGTGTGTTGTAGGTGTGTTAGTGTGGTGTAGGTGTGTTAGTGTGGTGTAGGTGTGTTGTAGGTGTGTTAGTGTGGTGTAGGTGTGTTAGTGTGGTGTAGGTGTGTTAGTGTGGTGTAGGTGTGTTAGTGTGGTGTAGGGGTGTTAGTGTGGTGTAGGGGTGTTAGTGTGGAGTAAGTGTGTTAGTGTGAAGTAGGTGTGTTACTGTGGTGTAGGTGTGTTAGTGTGGTGTAGGTGTGTAAGTGTGGTGTAGGTGTGTTGTAGGCGTGCTAGTGTGGTGTAGGTGTGTTGGTGTGGTGTAGGTGTGTTGGTGTGGTGTTGGTGTGTTGGTGTGGTGCAGGTGTGCTGGTGTGGTTTAGGTGTGTTGGTGTGGTGTAGGTGTGTTGGTGTGGCGTAGGTGTGTTGGTGTGGTGTAAGTGTGTTGGTGTGGTGCAGGTGTGCTGGTGTGGTGTAGGTGTGTTGGTGTGGTGTAGGTGTGTTGGTGTGGTGTAGGTGTGTTGGTGTGGTGTAGGTGTGTTGGTGTGGTGTAGGTGTGTTGGTGTGGTGCAGGTGTGCTGGTGTGGTTTAGGTGTGTTGGTGTGGTGTAGGTGTGTTGGTGTGGCGTAGGTGTGTTAGTGTGGTGTAGGTGTGTTTGTGTGGTGTAGGTGTGTTAGTGTGGTGTAGGTGTGTTAGTGTGGTGTAGGTATGTGTGGTGCGGCGTTATGTGTTATGGAGGAGGGTGTTGTGGAGGGGGAAAGAGGATGTGGTAAAGGGGTGCAGGTGTGGTAGAAGAGGTAGGGTGTGGTAGAAGAGGGAGGGTGTGGTAGAAGAGGGAGGGTGTGGTAGAAGAGGTAGGGTGTGTGCCTCTGGGGGAAGTGCTTACCTCATTAGTAAGATCCCTCTCTCTCCAGGTGCCTTGCCGCTTGCTTCCCTTATGTTATGTTACAACGCTACCACTACGCTATTTTACGTGGCATAAGTTCGGTTTTAATGCTATCCCGTCATATTCACTGTAAAGTGAACATCTAAATACCCCTTCTTGCTATATTGTTGTTTGTAAATAAATACGAAATGTTCTCTACTAGTAATGTAACTGTCGCTGTATGGCATCAAATTTTATCGTAATTATTCTACTTGGTTTAACTTTGTGTGATTACTATGTAGAGGCTCATATGCTCCAGATAATGCACAACAATGTATTACATCAAACTTATGAAGGTGATCCACGAGCAAATATTTTCTGTTTTGTTTCTTGTTTTGGATTAAGTGAAGCTATTTATTATTCACTTTCCGTAATAAGTGTTCAGTCTCTTAATGAAATGAATGACGATAACTTACAAGATAAGTAAAACTACATCAGTGGGACCATTTAGCCAGTTCTGCAAATTTGTTTCTAGAAATACTTTCTAAATTATGAAACAATTTATCAGTTCTTATGCTTCTGAACACACCACACATATAGGGTAAAGTCTCATTTCCATTCTCACAAATGATGTACACGGAACACGTACACGCCCACGCAAACACGCTCACGACTAGTCCCGAGGGCAGGACCGCGGCAAGAGGAGCTTACAGAGCTTCATTACCTAACACGAGGCCCTGTGGCACTAAGGTAACGAGAGGAAATTTATTCTGGAGGAAAGACGGCACTTTAAGCTAAGATTTTACCCATGTGTGCCGTCATCTATCCCTGTAACACCAGACAAACTGTTAGTAATACGCCTAAAGTTCGGAGCTTGCTTTAATGGTATGGTCGCTGGTTTGTGGTACACACACAAGGAGCCCACCGGGCTTATGGTACACACATAAGGAGCCCACCGGGTTCGTGGTACACACACAAGGAGCCCACCGGGTTCGTGGTACACACACAAGGAGCCCACCGGGCTTATGGTACACACATAAGGAGCCCACCGGGCTTATGGTACACACACAAGGGGCCCACCGGGTTCGTGGTACACACACAAGGAGCCCACCGGGTTCGTGGTACACACACAAGGAGCCCACCGGGGTCGTGGTTCACACACAAGGAGCCCACTGGATTCGTTAGTTGCAGGACTCGTAATTATTACCGTATCATTAATTTGGTGACATTTTTCACCATAAAGACAGTGCACGTACAGTACACCAGCAATACCTCGCCGCGACTAGTGAAGTGGTCGTGAGCAAGACTAGGAGGTGGGACGACGACGATGACTGCGGTAACACTATAATTAGGATGGACAAAGAAAATTAACATAAATAATGACGTGGCATCTGTATCAGTTGAGTGACAGCGGTCGAGCCTGACAAGAGTGCGGAAACTTTTTATTTACATTATTTTTTTACTGTGTTTCCTACTTTATCTTATTTTAATGTACAAATAAATAACATAATTATCAACTTATGCCTTTGGAACTATCAACGGTAACTGGTGAAACACATCAAGTCTACGATAGATCTTGATACGCCCCCCCCCCCCCCCACACACACACACCAAAAAATAAGTTAAAGTGCACACGCAGAACATGCGTGCCCTCATTTCATAAACAAAGAGAATAATTTTGGTGGCTTCACAACTCGAACCTCGAAACTTCGCTGCTACTGAAGGGAACTGTACCAAGGTTCTTCATCGTGTTTTTTCGGAATATAACGATAGGTGGATATAACATGACATTTTCTATGACTGTACAACATAAGGTGCCCACTGGGTTTGTGGTTTATACACAAGTAGCGCCTACCGGAATATAGAACATGAAAAAGAATCGCCTCAAGGTTGCAAACTGCAACTCCCAAACGATTTCCACGCATTAATTGGTCCCTGTGATGTGCTTATTCACTGAACCTCACTTGATCACTCGTGCACCTGTGCTTCGAGTTGACTCATTCCCGTTCACACAGAGAGAGTCGAGAAGAGTCATGTGTGTCAGTATCCTGTCAGATGTCAAGAAGTATGGACACATATTCTCTCGCAAAATTACATGTCCTCTTGTGGATTTTGTGTATATAAAAGTACGATTAGTGAGTAAACTTATGTGAATTATTTGCCAATTATTCATTAATAATATTCTAGGCTATTATATCAATACATAATCTAACCCGTAGATTTCAATTCAGTACCAACTTCTAGGATCATAAAGAGCAGGACGCTCCCGAACAAGATTTATCATACCCTCCAGCTGTATGACTATAGATAACTAACGAAAAAATGGGTCTGGCCTTATTCATGAGACTCGACTCCCCTAGTGTGAACGGTTTCTGTAAAATTACAAACAAAATAAAGTGCGCTTGAATGGCGAATCATGTCAAGTCATGATTCGATGTGAATCGACTCATTTGGTGTGAACGCAGCCTTACTCTAGTGTAAGGCGACCCTCGCTAGGCTTAATGTAAGGAGACTGTGTTCACGTGATATACAGTATGTATCACCGATTTACTTGTGATCAAAATAATGAGTTCAATGGTACTAAAAGTTTCTGAGGTAATGACGGTATTATTTTATATTACTTGTACTACTTAATCCAATCGAAGCTATTTAGTTGCTCCTAATCTACCGTAACATATAAACTGAACCAATTTATCCCTCTTTTTTGTTCAGTTCTAGTAGCATATCCTTACCCAGCTTAACCTTTCAGCTAATTTCGATTATTCTTGTTTTGATTTTATACTATTACTGGCGCTTATGACCATTGTGTTATAATATTCACACTCAATTCTATGCCCCAAAAGCTGTTCCCTAAGACGAAAAAACAATATAGTGCTTGCAACATCTTGAGTTACGGTGGGTCAGTGCCCGGAAGATTACAACGATCGAAGAAGGTTTTGCATGGTTGAGTTTACCGCATGAAACAGCCTCATTAATAAGACATACTGTTGAGACTTGCCTCATCTGATGAACCTCTGCCACACCCACAGTCCTTGAAAACGAAAGCGTCCATATTTGTGTTAATTTCTATTTCTAGTTCTTTGATATACTCTAGGCGCGCTAGGCCGAAAAGTCGTCTAGAAAAGGTCAGCGGGAAGTTAAGCTCAAATTGGGTAACTGGATTTTTAAGACGAATTTGACCTTG
Source organism: Homarus gammarus (assembly GCA_958450375.1). Lineage (NCBI taxonomy): Eukaryota > Metazoa > Arthropoda > Malacostraca > Decapoda > Nephropidae > Homarus > Homarus gammarus. The sequence goes on along the minus strand of CAUDMG010003218.1, from coordinate 558,486 downwards.
GTAACTATGAAATAACTGTTGCCAAGCTCAATTTTCAACCGGAAGCTTGCAATTCAATATAGTGGACAATGTGGCCTCCATAAATGATACAACCATACCTTAGCTTCTGTTAGTAATGGGGATATATTCTTAATACCAATTATTACTTTTTGTGATTGACCAAAAAAAGCTCCATTCATCTCTATTACAAATTTTTTTCGTTTCCTAGGACATTTTTGTCATAGTGACTTAATTAACTTGTTTCAAGTAATGGTGATTGGGTGAGATAATAACGGTAGCACTTTATAATGAATCAGCAAATAGAAACTTCGGTCTCTGCATATTTTGTCAAAAGAAAAAAGCAGTGGTGAGATAAACCAACTAGTCTTGGCGGAAAATGATTACGAGCCTTAGAAACTGTAGCAGAAGAGAGGAAAACAGTTTCTGATACAGCAAACGTTACTGCAGTTTAGGAGATCAACGAGTCGCTTCGGAGTATTGGATCTCGAATTATGCATCATCATTCTTGTTATGCTTCCTTCATGAGAGACGTGATACAGACCAAGATGTCCTAGATGATGAGAATATGTTTAAAAGCGACACAGGAGCGCATGCCTTGGGGTCGCTGTATTATCTGTCAAGAGTGCGGGAAAGAAACACTTCACAAAGTGTTAACAAATATTAGAAATCAGACTCTAATGGACCTTGCTAAGTTTGACTACAAATTATAGGTACACGGTCTGCCAATGATGAGCGACTTGATTGCAGCAAATGCATTATATCATTCTTGCTGGTTGGTACTCCTACAAAGATCAGTCAAGAACGCAAAGCATTAAATTTGTTTTTTGTAGTGTACAACCTTTCGTTCATTGGTGTGTGTCAAGAACGTCTATTATTATTTCAAATATTTTCATCTTTCATAAGCATTACATTACAATTTTTATCGCATTATTGTTGCTCTTGTTAATTGTTGTCACTGTAGTTGTTTTTATTTTTGTTGTTGTCCTCGTTGTCATTTTTGTCTTTGTCGTCATCATTTTGTCACTGTCGTCTTCATTGTTTTAGTTATCTTTATCGTCGCTCTTGTTGTTGTTCGTGTTAGAATCAGTATTACCGTTCGTAATACTGTACTCAAGCCGCACAGTCCTAAAGCATTTTTAATTTCATTTTGTTCAGGTCTTTCCCCTTTCTGAGATCCAGCTTTCTTCACCACCAGACGAGCAACCTTCAAAGGCAAGCTAGAATCAACTCTTTGTAATTGCTATCAGTTCGTCCAGCCCTTAACTAAAGAAAAAAAAATAATATGAAACTTTACTGATTCCACTTATTAAGTATCGTTTGATTGCATCGCCTTATTTTTCACATTCAACCAGTGATGACAACGTTCTAGACATGGTTCAAGCAGCATTATTGATTCGTGGAGAACTTTGCTGGTCATACTGGTGTAAATTTTAGTGTAGAAGGCACTGCTAAAGTTATCCTAAAGAAATTGTACATCTTGGTGTTCTCTTTGGTGGGAAGCAAGAAATTTCTGGTGAGCTACACCCTTGCAGAGAGAAAGGGTTTAGTATCCTTCTCATACCTTTACTCTACAAGAGGGTATATAAATATCTTCAAAACGCTTAGCATGGCAAAGGGTATGCCAGCTTTGCCAAGACCTCTACCAAATAAAAGCGTATATGAGTACATATAAGACCCCTAGTCTGCGAAAGGCTTTATCAAGGTGAAGAAAAGCCCTATGAAAATAACTCGACACTGATCCTCCTCACAGTAACATTTGTATGCTGCTTTGGCCTATCCTCTTCCACCGTCCAGTGACCGCTGGGTGCAGTCATAATATTACATTTAGACTTTGCAATAGTCCATTCCTGCAAAAACGGACAATGACTTCTCTTTTTCGGACGCCCACGCCCTTCACCAACCCTATCACTCTCTGACGAACTCATTGTAAGTAAAAATAATATTTTTTTATTTAAAAATAGTTCCGAAAACAAAGGCGTCGTCTTGGCTTGCTATCACGACAAAAATTAGAACGGCGGGTTCGGTGTCACTAAACGCTGATTGGCTCGCTCGGTATATTCGAAACCGAAGGTGTTTTTAATATCTTCGCTTATCCTATGTCTCATTCTTTCCAATCTTACTTAATTTTCTCCTCCTCTTTCTCTTGTACAGGTGTACAGTAGAGTTACTTAGGTTAAACATGATCTACTAGTAAGACGGGATGTTACATGTTAAGTTATTAAATTACCAACATTATACTTCCATCTTCTCTTCACCACACTTTGTCATGATTATATTCTGCCAAGATGACTCAAGTATCACATGTAATTAATAAATATAATTTTCTATCCAAATTATTTTTTTTTCAGCTCACTAGTTTACAAATTAAATTAGGAGAAACAGTATGTCGTGGGATGAAAGTGGGATTGACAACTTAATGAGCCATTATGCCACTTGTCAAAATAAAAGTAATTTTATTCTGATAAAATACTATGTAGTTCATTTAAAGAAAAAAAAATATGGGTATTGATGTTTCGGTACACACTCGAGTGTTATATTCCAAGCGTTTAAAAAGAGACTGAATGGAACATATATAGAGACAAAGAAAAAATTACCCGTGGGCAATAGTGTCAGAACCAATTGCAACTTAAAGGGTATTATTGACAGCAATATACCCCGTTATTTCCGAAAAAGGGCATTCTACATATCAAGGGGTATTTTGCAGTAAACACCATTTTATACCCTACATTATTTTACAGTGTAGACGATTAAGAGGCAACTAATGAAGATGATGACACTGAGGCATACGGTGGTGCAAACCTAAAAACAACAACAACAGAATGATCAGCATTGCACGAGGTGAAAGGAATTGAACCCCAAGCATATTGGCTTAGCTTCATTACTGCGCCAAATGACAGTCATGCAGACTATTAGGTTTTTTTTAATAGTGCTGATCATTGCATAAGTTATCGTCAGCTCATGAGTGTTGATACTGCACTAACTGGTACCACTCCGAAATCAACACTGTAGATCACTATTGTGGTGCAGCTGCTCCTCTAAATCTACTACCAGCGGATCTTGAAAAACTGGTGAAATCAGTAACAAATTCGTCCGTGTGACTGTTGGCAATATTGGTATACTAAACGATGCACTCGATGGCTTGAATACGTTCTATCCTACATACTGTAGATTGTGGCACTCCAACAAGGAGGAACATCCACTGATGGTATTTTGAACAAAATTATGCCCTAAAAACTGTCAGTACCCAATACAATTGAAAATATTCCACATGGATGTTTCACAGGAAAGCAAGAACCAATATTCCAGGAAGATGTTGACAAAGAAAACGTTTTCAAGTAGCCTGTACTAAGCTATTTTCGAAAAGTTAGTAAAGAAATTGGGCACATATTTAAAAAAAAAATACAATATCAATATGCAGTTCACAGTTCATTTATTTTCATTTTTTACAAAAGTTATAAAGAAGTGCTTATCCACTTTGTAATTTCCCAGTGTTTTCTTAAATCATGTGGTTCATGTAGCCTATAAATTTTCATTTTTTTTAATTCCATGGAAGTAATTTTGTATGCTCTGTGTATCAATATATATATATATTTTTTTGTATGTCACAGAAAACCCCACTTCCTATATAGATATTGCATGTAAAATGATTTCATAACCTTTGCAACCATCTTAAATTTTGAGGTTCTGGTTGAAGGTCAGCTTAGCAACAATCATTTTCATAATTAACAGGATCAAATTAATCCAAAAAAGTTTGTTGTCATGTTTGGAGATAATTTGCCACAAACATTAAATTATTCATACTTTGTGCCAACACCAGCTTCCCATAACATTTCTGTTATGACCCACAAGGGGTTCAGTTCTAACTAGTTACTACTTTCATTTCATTCCCTTCGACCTGTAAATGAAAACAGTCATAATATTGCCTAAGAACTTTAAAAAAAAATTATCTTGAAAATGATGAAAAACGGAAACAAAATTAAAAGTTATCGTACAAAAATCCCAACATGAACGCCGAAGGCACCTGGGGCACAGCCAGACACATTCACCAGACAAATTCATTTGAATGTTAATGGTAATCTTGCATCTTTATCTAATAGGAATACTTAATGTGTACACCTTTATCACACACTGCATAGCTCGCGGAAGTTTTCTTAAGGTGGAATTTTACGGATTTAGCCCCAGGTCCCGCACCCCAAAGGCCAAATCCCCTCATTAAAAGCACTTTATTTTTCTGTTTATTTGCCATGCACAGTCACGGTTATTAAGATAGAGAATTTAAATTTGCATGTGTACCGGTAATTAAATTTGGTCCGGGACGGGCATAAGCTTTTCTGTACTGTAATGACTGCGCTTTTTTTTCTTTTTTTTTTTGGCTCGCACCGTATGCAACTTAAGAACATAAGAATGGAGGAAACTGCAGCGGGCCTATTGGTCCATACTAGGCAGTCCCATTTACACCCAACCCCTATCGCTCATATATCCATCCAACCTATGTTTGAAGCTATCCAGCGTATTCGAGTTAATGATGATGTTTGGTAACTTATTCCACTCATCCACTACTCTGTTTCCAAACCAATGTTTACCTATTTCGCGCCTAAATCTAAATTTGTCTAATTTAAAACCATTGTTAGCAGTACGCTCCTGGTTGGATAGTTTGAGTACATTTGTAATGTCCCCTTTGTTCAGCCATGACTTCCATTTATACACCTCTATCATATCGCCCCTCACTCTACGCATCGTTTGCAACATAATCTACTGAAACTTGGTATGGTTGTTTAGTTGTAGATGTTTTCCGTCAATTGAAGCACGGCTGTGAGTCGTTATATGGCCCTTATGTTAATATGTGCCTTTCGTATTTGTTCTTGTGGTTTATATAATTATGATACGTATTTAATGCAACTCCTAATCATGTCAAATAGTGTAATAATTTCGTTTGATCGTAAAGAAAATGTTTGAGCATAAAAAGGTCGGTTTATACTATACAGTATTAAGTACTAACTCAGTCACTGTGGTTTACTTAGGTAAGTTCATGAGTATTGCACTTAAGTTATATAATGTAAGTTCTACATGTTTTCTCCTCTGACATAGTTATTTTGACTTGGCCTTAGTCTTCAGGCATATAGCCTTTGTGTTCAGGCACATGGTTAGTGTTCAGGTCTTGGTCATGGTGCCCAACAAAACTTAGAGTACACTTTCAGGTCGTAATGGCTGTGACCAACAACTGACTGTGGTAATCTAAACATATGAAATGCCACGTAATTAGTGTCAGAGGCACAGCTACATTTAATTTCAGTGGGAGAGAAGCTTCAAAATAAATTGTAACAAGTGAAGTGAGTTAATGGGAACTAACGTTAAACAACGCGCATTCCGTCAAGTCAATATATTATTGACTACATTGATTACAGTATTTAGGAAATTTTCGCAAAATCTAAAAAAATAAAATAAAAATCTACTCAGAAAACAGAGCTTAATCATTGTAAATCAAGGCGACTAACTATCTGACCAGGCGCAGGTATGGAACCATTGAAGCCTTTAGTGTGATATACTGTATTCGCTGCTGAAGAGGTTCTCATGTTATCGATATCTTTTACTTCTAAAAACCCTCCGTTTTTTCTTTCTTGACTTCTGTAAAACTCTATTGCCACGGCAATACCCGGTCAGTTTTGGTGCGATATGCAACAAAAGGTCTTCATTTGGACCTTGCAACGTGTTGATCACATTTACCATTCTTGGTGCAAATTCGCAAACAAGTCCCTGAGTTTTGTTGGGGACATACTGTCACATACACACAAATTGGATCAAAGGTAATACTTAACCCCAACAAATACGGGTAAAGTGAGTAACTGTTATCTCTTACTCGTCCCAGAAAATGACACCCGTTTCGGCACCCAACAATTGTCTTAGGTTTACTGACGTTTAATGAAGTCAATTACCTCACCTCCAACACCGTCTTCAGCTGCTGTGCGAAACTCTGGGGCCAATAACATCCGGCAACAACACCCGCCAATAACACCCGCCAACAACACCCTCCAACAACACCCGCCAACAACACCCACCAACAACACCCACCAACAACACCCGCCAACAACACCCGCTAACACCCGCCAACAACACCCTCAAACAACACCCGCTAATAAAACCCGCCACACAACACCCGCCAACAACACCCGCTAACACCCGCCAAAAACAGTTAACACCCTGAGTACTTGTAGGTGTAACAGTTAACACCCTGAGTCCTCTCTCTCTCTCTCTGTACCTCTTTCTCTTAACACGTTTATCCCCGTTACTCTTGAAAACACATTCCTATTCATACGGATGTTTGCATTCTCCTCTCACTCTGTTGTTATTGTTCGGGTTCCTCGTCTTTCTCCTTCTCCTCATCTCTCTCCCCCCCCACACAAGATCTTAAGCTCTTACTTCACCACTTCTTTCCACTTCGATCCTCTTCTCCCTCTTTCTTTTTTGTATACATGTCATCTGACGGAGTGTTATTTCGTGTACGGGTTCAAGGAGAATAGTTTGTCACGTGTATAGAAATATGCTCCCATGCATTGTACTGTACTTTCTTTATGGATGGATGGATGGTTAGAAGAATGGTTTGATATATATATATATATATATATATATATATATATATATATACACTACATTTATATATAACACGCGGACTTTGAACATATAATCAACGACCTCACCAGCCAGGACTCGAACCCAGGACCTAATGCTTGGGACCAGGGAACGCTACCGACCATACCACAAGAGCACTAAAAGCAGTTCTTGACTATGTGATATTTCACACAAAGCCTGTTCATCGAGCTGATGGCACCGTGAACCTCTCATTGGGAACTGCTGCTTATGTGGCTGTCAGTAGCATTTTACCGAATCCAGCTGGTATGAAACACGAGGTACCATTTATACTTCATTTTTAGTCCATATAACACGCGGACTTTGATAGATAGATATATAGATAGACTGATAGACAGACAGACTTTCTGATTTACTTTTCATTGTTGGGACAGTCTTCCGTGCTCTGAGATCACAGTCAATTGCCTTGGGTAATATTAAAATTCTGTTCTTCCCCTTCTCGTGTAGTCCACCCTGGGTGATATTGGGGACCTGGCCTGTACGGTATTGGTGATGTAGCCGATGCAATATCTGGGCAAATCCTTAGTGCCATCAACGAAATGCCATTAACAGTAAAGGGGATTTGTACTGAAACAGGGAGGACTTTGTTCTTTACTGTAGGGATGTTTCTAGACATCAAGATAATGGCTGGAACGTGTTTGTACTATAAGGACACTTCAAATGAAGAATATTTTTTAAGTACTTGATATACTGATACTCTACCATCACTGTTAAAAGAACAGTCACGTAAATCTTGGCAGGAGCGTTGACTACCCAACAACCAAGACCCTATCACACTTGGCTGCGGTCCATTCATCACCTCCATTCAATCTTCCTTCTCTTGTTCTTTTTTTTTTAATTCATGTTGTAATCAGGACGTCCACACATTTCCTCGATAACGACTCGCCTGTGATAAAAAAATAGTGGATGAGTCCGCTAACAAGAAGAGTGACGGAGGACGTAAGCGTAGAAGTACATGGTTCCAGGTCCTTTAAGTCGACCCCCAGAATATGTTATAGACAGAGAGGGTTTATTGTGTCCCATGATGATAAACTGGAGACATATGCTACTCACTAACATGACACTCTCTCACTCTTACTAACATGACACTCTCTCACTCTTACTAACATGACACTCTCACTCTTACTAACATGACACTCTCTCACTTTTACTAACATGACACTCTCTCACTCTTACTAACATGACACTCTCTCACTCTTACTAACATGACGCTCTCTCACTCTTACTAACATGACACTCTCTCACTCTTACTAACATGACTCTCTCATTCTTACTAACATGACACTCCTTCACTCTCACTAACATGACACTCATTCACTCTCACTAACATGACACTCCTTCACTCTCACTACCATGAAACTCCTTCATTCTCACTAACATGACACTTCTTCACTCTCATAAACACAACACTCCTTCACTCTCACTAACATGACACTCCTTCACTCTCACTAACATGACACTCTCACTAACATGACACTCTCACAAACATGACTCTCCTTCACTCTCACTAACATGGCACTTCTTCACTCTCACTAACATGACTCCGTCCCACATTCTCATTAACATGATATTTTCACACCCCCACCTTCATCGTCTCTCACCCTAATATCCGAACCATTAAATAGATGATTTCTTTATTCTCACCAATAAATCACTAATGAGATTCAACTTTAATATTCGCCAATGAACCGCCAATGAAACGCGATTCTTTTATCCTCACTAACGATGCACAACTATCTCACACTCGCTAACGAATAACTAACGAGAATAAACTCTCATCTTCACTTACATACCACTAACGTAACACGACTTTCTTAATCCTTGCTAATCGAACCACTAACGAAAATCAACTCTCATGTTCACCAAAAAGACCTCTAACGAGACGCGACGATGTCATCTGTTTTGCCGCCTCGTCTCTCGACACACAGGACGGCCAGATTCACAGAAATCGTAATTTATGAAGACAACCAGATAGGAAGTAGACAAGAGAAGTCGGATTGACACAAATCACCTACTATATATAACCAGTGACACACACCACCAAGTAAATCTATGGTCGGCAAGTGTAGCATGGTTGGCATACCAATTAGAATCATGGCCAGTGATATGTATGGTTGAATTTAACTATCAAGTATGATTATGCATTGTGTAGAATAATGTGGTTAGAGTGTGACGTGATTGGTAGGAAATAGCATCAAGTAATATCAGGGTTAGTGTTGTGAATGGATTATGGTTGGCATTAACAATGTGGCTATGTAGCTGGTCTAGCGGTTGTTTGTTTCTTTGTTACTTTGTTAATAATATTTTGTCTCGTGTTAGTATAGGAAAAATCAGAAGGCCCTGACTAAACCTGCGATGTTTGGTTGAGTTACAGTACTGATCAATTCCATATGAAAACAGACATTAAAAATTCTCATTGGATCGGCTATTTTATTCCCGGTCATATCACTAAGCAAAATGGATAGCGGTTTCCCTCCCCCGGTACCTTACTCGGGACGTTGCTCTCGACCTGCCAGGGACCCGAGGCGGTTCATCAAATCATATCTGTTGGCTTCCATAACTGTTTTATTGAGAAACAGCTTACCGAGAACTCGGCCTGTGAGTGTAAGTGTAGCGTAGTTGGTAGGTTAAAATGGCGCCAGTATAACCACGGCCTGCGGAGTGAGTCTCGTGGTTGGCAGGCATCTACACCGCATTGTACAGTAAGTACAACTCACAAGCGCCTGCCAAACTTTACTGGACAATAAAGGCGGCGTTCATTATGCTGTTGGTTCATTACACATGCTGGTGGTAGTGCAGCCCTGCCTGGCGGGGCCCACAAAGCCTTCCTTGATCTTGAAGGTTCAGGGCGAGTGGTGGATGAGGAGTAAGAGGTGTAAGCATCAGTATACGGGACTCTTCATTACCAACAACACATACCATCAACACTAATGCAAAACATCGCCAAACACTAATTCACAACACCACCATCACCTCATATTATCCACACTACCACCACCAACACTCATCATCATCACCATACACAAGCATAACCTACAACTCATATCATCATCATCACCACCACCACCACAAATCCACAGCATCACCCCCAACACACCTCATCATCAATAAATCACACCACCGCCACCACCACCGCCACCATTCATTAACTTCACCAACATGTAATCTCTATACATGCACATAATCACCAATATGCACCATCACCACTTATAAACATCCTCACCACTGATAAATCTTTCTCACCACTAAGCATAAGCATAGACAAGTGACATCTACATGCCATCACCACTATAAAATATCACGACCATTTACGAACACCAAGGCCATTTCAATGTTCAATACCACGATTATTACTTATTGTCACCTCCAACACATAGGGTCATTAAAAATATCATCAATATGCCACATCAACACACAGCATCAACAACACACATCATCATCAATATACCACATCAACACACAGCATTATCATCAACACTTAGCATCATCATCAACATCAATATACCACATCAACACACAGCATCATCATCAACACATAGCATCATCATCATCATCATTAATATACCATGTCAGCACACAGCATCATCATCAACACACAGCACCACCATCAACACATAGCATCATCATCAACACATAGCATCATCATCAACACACAGCACCATCATCAACACATAGCATCATCATCAACACATAGCATCATCATCAACACATAGCATCATCATCAACACATAGCATCATCATCAACACATAGCATCATCATCAACACACTGCAGTATCATCACCACATAGCATCATCATCAACACATAGCATCATTATCAACACATAGCATCATCAACACATAGCATCATCATCATCAACACATAGCAACATCATCAACACACAGCATCATCATTATCATTACACCATATCAACACACAGCTACATCATCACAATTACACCACATCAACACACATCATCATCATCATCAATCACATCATCATCATTACACCATATCAACACACAGCAACATCATCATCATTACACCACATCAACACACAGCAACATCATCATCATTACACCACATCAACACACATCATCATGATCAACATTCACAGCATCATCATCATCATCATTACACCACATCATCATTACACCACATCAACACACAGCATCATCATCATCAATCACATCATCATCATTACACCATATCAACACACAGCAACATCATCATCATTACACCACATCAACACACATCATCATGATCAACATTCACAGCATCATCATCATCATCATTACACCACATCATCATTACACCACATCAACACACAGCATCATCATCAACACATAGCATCATTATCATTACACAGCATCATCATCATTACACCACATCAACACACATCATCATCATCATCAATCACAGCATCATCATCATCATTACACCACATCAACATACAGTATCATCATCAACACACAATATCATCATCAATATGAACACCTCAACACACAACATCACCATCAATACACCACATCAACACAGCATCAACACACAGCATCATCAACACATAACATCACTATCAATACAGCACATTGTAGTGATGGGTTGTCAGACCACAGCTTACATCTCAGAAACAGTCCAGACCTGACCCGACATTAGTGGGGTCAAGTGTAAGGGTAACCCTCGCGACCACTCAAGAAGTTACAAATCAACTAGCTCCCCTTCCCATGTCACACCGCCCCAACAAACATGTAAGAAACCACCTGCCGACTCTCTCCCAATATACACAACTACAGTACATCTCAGATAAGGCCCAGACCTACCCTCACGTTAGCCAGGTAAAATGTAACCCTCGAGCCCAAGTCATGGGGCCACAAATCAACCGGAGCCTCTCATGTCACACGGCCCCACCAACAATGTCAACAGGCAAGCGTTCATCTGAAGATTTCTCCAGAATATACAACAACTTATAGTCTCAGAAAAAGTCCAAACCTGACCCTACATTAGCGAGGGCAAATGTAAGGAGACCCTTCGCCGCCTCCCCGATCAGCTCAACCTGACGGCTGGTCTTCCAATATATAGGACGTCCTAGTCCTCCCTCACGAGAGTGTGTATTGTAACCAAGAAGGGCCAGCAACTACATCCCCAGTCCCGCTCGTAGCCCTCCCTCAGGGGAGCAGCGAGAGGGAGTCAGAGAGACAGAGTCGGGGAGAGAGAGACACACAGGGATCGGAGGAGGAGGTCCACCACAGCCCAGTGCCGCTCACGGGAGGAGAGTCACGCAAGACTTCCCTCCCCGACTTCCCTCCGGTGCCCAGCTAAGCAATCTCCCATAGAGACAACCCAGGACCACCTGCTAGACCTTCCCCAGGTCACGTGAGTTTTTGTCAGAGCTTTCCATGGGATGAGTTACTTACGTGGGAAGTGTATTCATTTCATGTTCGTGTCCGAGAATCAGTGTCTAGTAACGTAATATGATGTCCTAGTAACGTAAATATAATGTCCTAGTAACTTCGATAGAAGGTGTTATTAATGTGTCCATGTCATTGTCGTAATTAATAAACAGTTGTAACGAAGCGGTGTTTGAGAAGTCGTCCTTAAGAACGTAATAGATGTGTATTGACATATAAGATAAGTTAAGTGTATTGACAGAGTAAATAACCAACACGGCCACGCTACCAAAGTCTTCCTCTCTTTACATTTCTCTTACTATCAATATTCTACCTATATGTAATCTTCTTCCTGTGAGTTTGTCTCATTATAACATCAACACACAGTATCAACAGAGAGCATCATCATCAACACACAGTATCAACAGAAAGCATCATCATCAACACACAGCATCACCATGAACACGTAACATCGTCATCAACACACTGCATCGTCATCAATACAGCAGGACCACACCACAGCTGCATCATACCACAGTAACATCACACCACAGCAGCACCACACCACAGCAACATCACACCACAATAGCATCACACCACAACAGCATCACACCACAGCAGCATCAAGCACAGCAGCATCAAGCACAGCAGCATCACACTACAGCATCATCACACCACATCAGTCAGCTCTCAGTGAGACAAGACGGGCCCTGTAGGTACTCCTGATTGGCAGCCAGACCAAGTCTGTTTGCCCCCCCCCCCTCCCGATATATCCCAACTCCCTACCTTACCTCACTACTCCGGGATTTATCAGCAAAAACTCTCAAGTGATCAGTGCAATGATTGGTTACCAAACAGTGATCCGATAGTGTATTCTAAGGAAAACCAGAAAAACAAGCGTAGTTGTAACAGCAGTGTAACACCAGACTGTGGGCACTTTGTCGGTCACCTTCAAAGTGCCAGTGACAAGTGTTATGCCATGTATTTCACTGTTGTACAGGAGAGCCTAATGGCACACAGAGATACTAAAATGCTTATGGGTTCAGTTGAAATTCCATAAAACCCTCATTAATTAAGTGCGGCTTTGGTTTCGGGTCTTGTAAAATCCTTTAACATTTTAATAGCTTAATGGTATACAGTATTACAATATGGAATATGGACATGGAATCGGTAACTTAATATATATGTATTTGTAAGATCCTGGGAGTAGAGGTAACAACAACAAATGGGCAGGTTCGTTGACTGCTTCAAGGGGGGGGGGGGGGGTTAGGGTTCACATTCCAAGATTTTACCTCACACTTATAATATATAGAGTGAATTTACTGGTCACAGCAATGCCAGTGGTACTTTGCTTAACAGATGATAAATCAAAGATAAAATAAACTAGTGTATGGTATATCATAAGCTGGACCTTGATCATTCAAAGTCACTGGTTCAACTCTTCCTAACTAGGCTACAATCACAAATATAATTCTTCAACGCTCAATACACATATATAACACAAGTGTAAGAAATTTTCTTGATAGATTTTCGGAGCTTATCTCTATCATAAGTTCACAGAGGAAATTTTGCTACATTACAGGAGATTTCAACCTCGATCTATTAAAATCAGAAACCGACAATTCAGCATTAGACCTTCTTGCTCCCTGTCGTTCTAAGCTCTTCTTCAACACTAAAACCAAACCCACTAGAGTAACTGCCATCTCTGCCACTATGATAGATCATATCTGGACTAAAAACACTCCTAACAATCTTGCAAGTGGAGTTATTTATAACAATATCTCAGATCACTTCCCAGTTTTTGCCATGTATAAAACAGCCAAGACCTGAAAGGTCTAGTAGTGTCTCAGTACAATACAGAGACTACTGCTCCGACAACATGCTCCTTTTTTAAAACAACCTAATGGATGCAAAGTGGGATCTTGTCTATGCCTCCAACAACCCTAACGTGAACAGCTGCAACTTCTCTTGCATCTTCAATGCTTGCTTTGATAAATGCTTCACCCTCAAGACTAATTCAGTGAAAACTGTATCCATTTCCAAACCCTATATAACAAGCGAAATTAAGATAATGATAAAAGAAAAAGACAAACTCCAAAGGAATTTTGCAAAAGACCCATAACTTTCGGTGATGCTTACCGAAGTATCAGAAATAGCGTAACTCAAGCAGTTAGAAAAGTTAGACGTAGCTATTATACAAATAAGCTCCAGTCAGCATCAGGCGACAGTAGGAAAACCTGGAATGTCATAAATTCTATTCAGAACAGGAACACTCAGCCTTACAGTCCCCCACTCAGCTTTTATGATAAATGATTCAGGTGTAACGGAACCCTCCCTCATTGCCAACCACTTCAATGAATATTTTATTAATGTTGGCAAAAATCTTGCAGAGAGCATCCCTGATCAACATGAGGAATTTAGAGCCTACCTGCAAAACAGACAGCAAAATGAGCTGTTCTTATCCCCTGTCACAGCAGATGAATTACTGGCCATCATAAAAATGTCCAAAGATGTAGCAGCAGGCGGAGACAATATACTAATGATCATCATTAAGAAAGTAACCCACTTATTACTACCTGTTCTCCTACACATTTGTAACTCCTCCTTCACTAGTGGTGTCTTTCCGGATAAACTGAAAATTGCTAAAGTTCACCCAGCATAAAAAAAAAATCTAGGGACAAAGATCTCTTCAAGAATTACTGTCCCATATCAGTCCTCCCACCCATGAGTAAGATACTGGAGAAGCTAGCATGTAATAGACTAAATTCCTTCTGCAATGCCAATTACATCTTTACAGACTCCCAGTTTGGATTAAAAGCTAAATGGTCGACTGAGAGTGCTCTGCTATCTTTTACTAATGACATCTAAAATTCCTTTGATGATAGTCAGTTAACAGTCGGTATATTCTTGGACCCTCTAAAGCAGTGGTTCTCAACCTTGTTTGCCCCATGCACCCCTTTCACCATATGTCAGAATGCCATTCCCCCCTCCTTTCCGAGATTGTCTGCCTCAAAAAGTGCATTCCAAATAATATGCATATAATACTGTTGCGAGTTGGGTATTTAGAATATAGTTGAAAGTCTACCCAGATCCCAACAGGCAACAACAAAAAAAAAACAAAGACAATCGGACTATAAAAGGGTAGACAAAGGATGCGAGTTTTTGTTATGTATAATAAAGTACCATAAATTCCTTAACAAAACATTCAGCTATCTATAATTGACCCTTAACCATACTTAACCTAAACATTAACAGTTTATACATATTAATACAACATACGATAATTTGAAGCAAGTGGACGTGGGGGAGGCAATACAAGATTACAAATACTTAAGTGCGGAGCTGAGATGGCTGACGAGCAAGGCTGAGTATTGTAGAAGACGGTAGGTAGTCACTGTGCCGTAGGGTTCCAGGATAGGTGATCCTGTGGTCACTTCCCAGAGTGAACTGCCCTCTCCTCGAATTGGAGCTGACAAAGAAAACTTTGAGGCGGTGACGCAACAACCAGGATATGGAGAAGGGAAAAACGGGAGTGGTAACTAAGACGAGTCATACTCGTGTTTCGTCCCTAGATGGCGTTGCTCGTGGTGCTGGGTAGGTAGATCAAGACAATAGATGGCGTTGTTCGTAGTGCTGGGTAGGTAGATCATAACAATTGGTGGCAGGGTTCGTAACACACCCCCCCCTCCAAAGACCTCTGTCGCGCGGGCGCGAAGGGGGTGATCACCTGGTGCGTCTGGAGAGTAGCTGCTACATTTCCACTAGAGCTCGGGATAAGGAGTCTGCAATCAGGTTGTCCACCCCCTTTATGTGCCGGACTTGTAGATTATAGGGCTGGGTGAGGAGAGCCCAGCGGAGGATTCGCTGGTTGGAGGTCTTGTTGGTTTGGATGAACGTGAGTGGGTTATGGTCGGTGAAGACTAGGGTTGTTTGTGGGCAAGACTGGAGGTAACATTCAAACTTCTTTATTGCCAACACCAGAGCCAGGGCCTCCTTCTCTATGGTCGAGTAGTTGGTCTGATGTTTTTTCAACTTGGCGGAGTAATATGCCACAGGGTGAAGGACATCAGTGGTTGGGTCGGGTTGTAGGAGCACAGCCCCAACTCAGATGGAAGGGCAAGGTGTAGTCAGGGGGGTGGACTACAGGCTTGGAGGCAAGGAAGGCTTTGAGGCGGTGGAAAGACTGGTCGCACCTCTGGTTCCAGATGTAAGGGACCGCAGAGCTGGTAAGGTCTGTGAGGGGTCCGGCCACGCTGGAGAAGTTACTGCAGAACCGACGGTAGTAGCCGCACATCCCCAGGAAGCGCATGAGTTCCTTCCTCGTCCTTGGAGTGGGGAAGGACAAGATGGCTTTAACGTTTGCGTCCTTGGGTCTCACCATACCATGCCCAACGATATGTCCCAGGTAAGTCACCGAGGTCAGGCCAAAAGCAGATATAGCCAGGTTTATGGTGAATCCAGTCTCTTGCAGTCGTGCAAACAGTATCTCCAAACGCACCAGATGTTCGTCCCAGCTGTCCGACACCACCACCAGGTCATCCAGGTAGGCGAACGTCACACCTAGGTCTTGAATTAGGAAGTTGATGGCCCTCTGGAATGTGGCCGGAGCATTAGAAAAGCCAAACGCCATAACCAAATATTGAAAAAGACCAAATGGAGTTATAAATGCCGAGATTATTTTTGCCCTATCCGTGAGTCCCACTTGATAATATCCTTTCAATAGGTCCACGGTACTGATAAATTTGGCACAGCCTATGCTGTCTATTATATCTTCAATCAAAGGTAAAGGGTAGGAGTCAGAGACAGTGACCTGGTTCACTTTACGATAATCGGTACAGAAACGAAAAGTGCTATCGGGTTTTGGAATGAGAAGGCAAGGTGAAGCCCAGGGGGAGGTACTAGGCTCAGCTAAGTTATGTTTTAACAAAAAATCTACCTCCTTTTTCATAATCTCTTTTTTTTGTGGATTTAATCGATATGCTGATTGCCTAATGGGTTGTACATCATCTGAGATTAGCTTAATATCATGTTTAAGTATATTGCAAAACCCTGGGAGGTCTGACGTGACTTTAGGAAATGTTGATAATAACTTAGTGAGATCTTTTGCTTGAGATGGATTCAGAACAGAAAAATACTCATCCAAGTTGTTGAGTATGTGACTGTTAGCAGGGTTTTCTTTAGGTAGAGGGAAGTCTAAATTCTCCAATAGATCCATGTCATCTGTCTCCGGCCCTGACAAAACCGTATGCAATACAGGTAGGCTTATAGCCTCTGGGATGTCTTCCTCTGACTGCCTGGAATGGTAAAGTTTCATGAGATTAATGTGAACAAGTTGTGAATCTTTTCTGCGATCAGGAGTATGGACTATATAGTTGAGAGGAGATAGTTTATTAGCATTGATTTGAAAGTTTTGATGGAACCGTTCCAAGCAACCTTGGGACGGTGGGTGGTAAGCCGAAGATGTACAATGGTCCACACTGAGGTCTTTCATCACCTGTTTGAACAAAGATGGATCAGATTGTTGGGCTGTAATGAGCTCATCCTTACTAATGGTCTTATTGTACAGATCTTCCGTGGGTAGGAAGATATTGGAGGTGGTTTCAGATGAAGAGGGCCCATTTCGCACACTCTGTGACCGGGTGACAGTACAAGATGGGAAAAGATGAGGAATAGTTTCTTTAAGGTCAGTGGTGGAGTTGACAGGTAAGGGAGAGTCGACTGTCTTTATGTTAGGAACCACTAGATCTCCTACCAAGTCATTACCCAATAATAAATGTATGCCGCACACAGGCATTGGGTCTTTCCTTATGGCTATTTGCACTTTCCCAGTAATCAAGGGACATTGGAGGTGCACTTTAGCTAAAGGATAGGAAGAATGGGATGAGAGATCTGAAATTAGAACACTCTCATTAGTAAATGCGGTAGATATATCAGGAATGACGTTAAACAGGAGGATAGATTGTGCTGCGCCCGTATCACGTAGTATACGAATAGGGAAAGAACGAGACCCCTCTATGATTGAAATTTTTCCCTCATAGGTGAATGAAGAGAAGAGATCCTGATGGGGCCTTTCCACATTGGTGTTTGCTATTGGTTTGGATTTGGGATCCAGGGAACTACTTTTAGCAATTCGACACTTTGGGTGTTTACAAGTCTGGATCGTATGGCTTGGGTTTTTACAGTAAGAACAAGTAAACTTGGTTGCATCAGGGGGGGTAGGTGTGGGACCTTTCGACCTACCACTCACGTCCCCAAGGTTATCATCAGAGGAGGACCTAACCTGCCGGAAAGTACCACGTTCCCTACGGCACAGTGACTCCATCAGCAAGGCGTACTCATCAGCCAGCTCAGCCGCACGTCCTAAATTAACCTCTCCACGCTCCTCCACATGCTTCATCATGTGAAATGGTATCTTGCTCTTCCACTCCTCCAGGACTACCAAGTTTAACAAATCCTGAGGTGGCCATTAAGAAAACCTAGATAAATTAATTAATGGTCAAAAGATAATATAAGTGGATTACCCTAGAAAATATCACGGCAGTTGATAACCAGAAAGTCCCGGAAACTACCCAAGTTATACCTAGGGAAATTACACTTAAGATTATTGTTCTTCTGAGAAGATCCTTAGATAAGGATAAGAGACTTGAAAGGGGAAGGGCGTATTACGGCATTAATATAAAGATCCGGATTCACAACCCTGATATACTTGAAAGAGGAAGGGCGTATTACGGCATTTATATAAAGATCCGGATTAACAACCCTGGAGTTTGGTATGATTGACCCTGAATGAGATAATGAGAAGAACAATAATTGAGGCTTTATAATTGTGGGGTTCTGGTAGAGCGGGGCATCCCAAGATATCACTTCACCCTAAACTAGTGACTATGGAACAGCCTACTCTGGAGTGAGGGTACGGCATTAAACAAATCCGGATTCTTCCCTACACTCGATAAGATTTACTACACGACTGCCACGTGTAATAACAGGTAAGCCTTATGACACTTGGAACCTAATATCCTACGTCTGTCACTCTTACTGTACGATAATACCAATATATGCACACACATATGAAGGAAACTTTAAACCACCGTAAAGCAATTGTGAACAGAAGTGACTGGGAGGAATATTTAACAATGAGTTACAAGGGAAGAAGGAATATGGTACTTAAGGTCGAGTCCTGTCACGGTCGCCATTTGTTACGAGTTGGGGATTTAGAATATAGTTGAAAGTCTACCCAGATCCCAACAGGCAACAACAAAAAAAAACAAAGACAATCGGACTATAAAAGGGTAGACAAAGGATGCGAGTTTTTGTTATGTATAATAAAGTACCATAAATTCCTTAACAAAACATTCAGCTATCTATAATTGACCCTTAACCATACTTAACCTAAACATTAACAGTTTATACATATTAATACAACATACGATAATTTGAAGCAAGTGGACGTGGGGGAGGCAATACAAGATTACAAATACTTAAGTGCGGGGCTGAGATGGCTGACGAGCAAGGCTGAGTATTGTAGAAGACGGTAGGTAGTCACTGTGCCGTAGGGTTCCAGGATAGGTGATCCTGTGGTCACTTCCCAGAGTGAACTGCCCTCTCCTCGAATTGGAGCTGACAAAGAAAACTTTGAGGCGGTGACGCAACAACCAGGATATGGAGAAGGGAAACCCGGGAGTGGTAACTAAGACGAGTCATACTCGTGTTTCGTCCCTAGATGGCGTTGCTCGTGGTGCTGGGTAGGTAGATCAAGACAATAGATGGCGTTGTTCGTAGTGCTGGGTAGGTAGATCATAACAATTGGTGGCAGGGTTCGTAACAATACTAAAAATCCTTTATTTTTTCCATATTAGTACATATACATTTACAATTTTACATGGATTTTTTTTATAGTGGAGTTTTACAAATTAAATGCCAATTGAAAATGTTGATGGATTTATAAAACTTGAATAAAAGTAAAATATTTTTTTTTTTATTTGTAATGAATTACTTAACAAACCAAACTGAAGCATAATGCAATAAACAAAAAGTTCAATAGAATACCAGGATATTGTAAATTTGTAATTAATTTTATTCAGATGAAGATTACAGTCAATGAGAAACCTGTGATTGTTTTTACTTCGCCAATTCTGGGATACGCAGAGGAGTGCTTGAAAGGGCACAACGCGGGTCATTTTCTACCTCTAATCTACTATGTTGCTTCGTTTTAATTTGCAACAGAGTTTAAAAGCCTGACTCACAAAGATATGTCGACACAAACGGAAGCAATGCACGGATAGCTCTTTCTGCCACTTTTGGGTAGGAATCGCACATCAAGGGCCAAAATTCTGTGATTGATTTCTCATCAGTTTCCCCCCCCCCCCCCCTGAAAACCTGAATTCCCCCCCTGGGGGGAATTCCCCCCTGGTTGAGAACCCCTGCTCTAAAGCCTTCGTTACTGTCGACCATACCATTCTCCTTTCAAAGCTTGAACACTATGGCCCTAGGGGGCCTATCCCACAATTGGTTTACCTCATATCTGTCCAACAGGAAGCAATATGTCTGCTAAAATAATCACCAATGTGACTCCTCACCAATCTTGTATGGCATCCCCCAAGGTTCCATTCTTTGTCTAGTACCGTTTTCGTTGTACATAAACGACATAGTCCATGCCAGCACACTCATAAAATACTTATTTGCAGACGATAGTAATCTCTATGCAAGCAACTCAGACCTCCATTACTTGATGAGAGCTATGAACACTGAATTGACTAAAATCAGGACCTAGGTAATACGTAATAAACTGACCTTAAACCTAGAGAAAACCAACTACCTTGGTAATACAGTCCTCAAACGCGAACAAAATACTAAATTCATCGGAGTTATTGTTGATGAGAAACTTAACTGGAGAAACCACATACAAGCGATTCACAGTAAAATCAATAAACAGTGCGGTATCATGTATCACACTCGACAGTCACTCACTCTCATTGCAATGAAAGAAATCTATCATGATCTTGTTTACCAACACCTGATGCACTGCCACACACTGCGGGGGGCCTCTGGCTCTTCAAAAACGCAATTCCTGGTTACTGCACAAAAGAGAGTTGTAAGGACAATGACCTACTTGGAAAAAACAGATCACACAATCGAAAAATTTGCTAAATTGAAAAAGTTAAAACTGGAAGATATTAACACCTACTGCTGAGTCCTCTTTGTTTACAAATCTATCAATCACTTGCTTGATAATAATTATTTCCAGTTCCAGAATAATCATCAATACAACTTAAGGCACCCAGAGCTACTAAGACCACCCCCTCATGCGCTTCTCTTAGTCCCAGACCTCCATAAAATATCACAGTGTGAAGGTGTGGAACAACTTACCCCCACCCATCCGAGCAATGACTACGCTCCCTTCCTATAAATCATCTCTTAAAAAATATCTATTGTCTAAGTATTAATATTTCTTGTAACACCAACTATATATACAGTACCTGCTTTTATTGTACCATCAAAACCGTTTTATCGGATATTATCATGTAAATAGATAAGTAATTACAATTGCAATAAATATATTTGCCAACTAGACATAATCCTGACAGCTCTGTCCTCTTGTTCAACGTTAATACTGTACAACCCATGTTCTACTGCTTCACCATTATATTTATGTTTTTCAATTCCACTGTAATTTATGTATAATACTTATAATATTAAAAAAAGAATAAAATAAATAAATAAATAAAAATAAATAAATAATGAAGTGATAACCGTGGTAACATTCTGAGATGGTCTTATTACCACCATGCTATTTACTGTTCCAGCTGTTATTAAATGTTACATAATACTTGCTTGAGATAAATGAACAGTTATATCAGGTGCCTTCAGGAGAGCTCAGGTTCTCAACTGGCTCAGCCAAGTTAATATTGTTATTATTATCCACTCTGTATCTGTGTTTTTCTGGCTAAATAAACTGTTTCGTTTCAATTCAATTCAATTCAATGGTCCCGCGTCTAACTCACTCACTCACTCACCCGTCTGAGGGATCCCAACCTACCACTTTTTAGTATGGAACTTAATTTGGCCAGTCCTCTACAAAAGTGGCAGTTATTTAACACAATTACTTGTCTTAAACATTACATTACATAGAGCATCACATAACAATATCAGAAACAATAATATTATATAGCAGTACACTTTACATTCAAAACATTTAAAAATGCTAAAATTAAACCCAACCACCGCGGTATTTACATATACCGTGAGTACTGTGTCGGCGACCCCTAAGTGCCAGAGACAATGACTCGTGGTGTTTACGACTAGACAAATATTAACAGATGTCTACCAGAGTCAGTGGCCGTCAAAGTGCCGCCATTGAGGTTATGGACACCGAAGATAAACACTGCCGTCCGTCCACACCAGATGTCAACAGATGTCCACCAGTGACGTACTCCAGACGCGCTCTCTACAATTTAAACCATAGTAACGCAGTGTTTTTGCGCGACTAAAATCACTGAACATATTTCATTCTCGCAGCCGTAGACTAGGACGTCATAAACAGAAGCCCATCAGGACCATCACCTCCACTAGAAAACCAGAGAAACCTACTCCTGACAGACAGTACAAATACACTAAAGTTCCTTGGAAATGGTGCGATCTCCCCTCCTTACTGCTCTGCAACGTCACTTCCTAAGGTAATAAATTCAATAAAAGTGATGAAATGACAACCACTGTCCGATCAGTCGCTGCCAACGTCGTTGCCATATGCGAAACTTGACAAATTGATCCTGAAACGTGCCACATTGAGGGATGTCAACTCTTTCATCACCTTGTGGTATCAAGATGAACTACGCCCGTCACGCCTTAGTTCCAGCTGATGTGGAGGCATTATGGGTGGTGCTGTCCCACGTGCCAACCCGAGCAACACTGCTTCTATCATATACTGTACTGTGTGGCATACCACCCACCTCGCTCACCCACCAGAGATATTCTTATCAATTACCTAATTAGTCTCCCTTAGAGTTGGATACTCAAGCTAGTACTATTTTATTATAATTATTTTTTTGTTACTTGCAATAGCCCACCCGGACACAAGTCATTTTATGACCCACATCGTGCCCTGGTGGGGGGAAATATAATAAAATAATAATAATAATAAAATTAATAAAACTTAATATAAATAATAATAATAATAATAATAATAATAATAATAATAATAATAATAATAATTGAGCAATATATAAAGAAAAAAATCAATAGTGAGAAATGCTATACGTATGTTGTGTTGTCAAAGTAAGAGAAACAATTGAGACCCTATAATTGTGTGTAAATGAGGAAGAAAGTCAGATCACCAACCTGGGACTTGGTCACAATTTTTGTGGTGCCATATGGCAGCAGTGTCTACCATTAGTCAACACATTGTGCGAATATCTTCCCAGGCGGAAGTATTTCTCTGTTTGATAGCTACCTACTACCTATGGGGATTATAACGAAATTAACATCACTGGTATCCAGAGCCAGCTGATACTATCACAAGCTGTGAACTTCCCTACACACGATCAAAATACCTTTGACCTTACCTTAACTGGCACAGCCGACCAGTACCAACCACCTCAGCTAATGCCTCCTATAGGGTGTAGCAGTGTTCTGGTCTCCAGCTCCCACAAACTGCCAAGTGAAGAGACCCTACATCAAGACCTACAGGCCGATTACTGACTCTTGCAGTGTCTCTCTTCGGGCAGTGGATTGTTCTCCATCCCTGGACTGAAGTACTAACTGTAGTGTGGATGACGTGGATACCAAATGGATAGCTTATACCAACAACACCACGGAAGCTCATCACCACTTCTTTCCCGAGAAGTCCGTCAGATCACACCCAGCTGACTTGCTCTGGTTCATACCTCGGATCAAAAGACTTATGCAATAGAAAGACAGCACCTTTCATCTCAATGACCACAACCGTTACAGGTCCCTTCGCAAGCAAGTCATTCAAGAAATACGCACTGTGAAGAAGTCCCACTACCTAACCAAGTTGCAACACCTGAAGCAGGCCAACATCAGTCAGTGGTATGGTAAGCTTAAAGAACTCTGTGGGCTAAACAACAAGACACACCCCCTTCCTTAGCCTTATCACTAATGGTGACGCAGCTGAGCAATCAAACAGTCATTTCGGAACTGACTTAATGGAATAATTTGTAGTAGCAAAACGTCTGGACAAACTAAAGTTAAAGCGCTCCACCACCCTCATTGACTTACCAGTGAAACTCAACAAGGAGCTCTCCCTGGAACTAGCTAAACCCCTCTGCTCCATCATCAATGCTTCCCTCAGCCAAGCAAGATGCCCAGCTGACTGGAAGACCAAGTCACCAGCCCACAATCCTTGAATGAGCTTCGAACCATTGCCAGCACCCCAATACCCTGCTTAATCTGCAAAAGTGTCGTGTTTGACTGGGCCTATGCTTATATTGCAGAAATTTGGCAATATTGAAACTTCTTCCACCACTCACTGTCCTGTCAGCTTTCTCGACTACATATACCGCCATCTGGAAAAACGAAAGACGTCTGTGGCTGTCGCCTTCATTGACTTTATCAAAGCATTTGACCTAGTCGACCACAATTTATTCATCAACAAAGCTATCGACCTCGGGTTTCGAAGAACTCTTATACCATGGCTTACAGACTTCCTTAGCGACCGACGCCAAGCCTTATGTTTCCGAGGAGCTGGCTCCACTTTTCAATCACTCATCTGTGGCAATCCCCAAGGCACCAGTATGGGACCGCTCTGCTTTCTTAGTCTTATCAATGATGCTCTAAGAGAAATCTCTGCTCGCTGGAAATATGTCGACGACTCCACCATTGGGATCAGTGTCAACAACTCGGCTTCCGACTACACCGCCCTCCAGGCTTTATTGAAGATTCTCCAAAAATGGGCCACGAGCAACCACGTCACCATCAGCCATACCAAGACCATGGTTATGCACATCAACCTCTCCTCTGACCATATCCCACCTCCCTCAATTACTGTGGGCCCCAACACACTCCTCGGCTTCACCTTAGATAACAAACTAAGTTGGAAACCACACGTCAGTACAGTTGTTAAATCCTCCAGTTTTCGTTTCCACCTCCTCTGCCGACTCAAGTCCCTGGAAGTTCCTGCGCCCGAGCTCCTCAGTGTTTATTCAACATTCATACTTCCTAAGCTCACCTATGCCTCCCCTGCCTGACCTTCCTCCCAAAATGCCATACAACGGAAACACCGAGAAAAAGTGCAAAGGAGGGCATGCAAGATTATTCTCCCCCTCCTCCCACTCCACATAACGAGAAGCGCTAAATACACTGACCCTCTAGGCTTTCTCTGATTAATCACCACGACATCATCCAAAAATTTGGTGAGAAGCATCTGCACCATCCTCAACACCGGCTCCTTCTTCCACCCGAGATCCCTCGTCCGCGATTTGCTGTTTGACACCTCAACAGCATCCAGCCCATACCGGCACGAGCTGATCGCTATAAGAACAGCCCAGTCCCAACAATTGTAAAAATTATCAACAACTCGTAATCAACCAGTGTATCCACTCCCAGTCAATCTTATCTTTTTTGCACTGTCACTATGTTGAAATGCCCTACAGTATAAACTTCTCCACATTTAGTTATTATGTATCATATTTGTATGACTTATGTTACTTGTGTATAATTAGTCAATCAAGTGACCCATTCCCCAATTATGTAACTGTAAGAGTATATTTTCAGCGGCATCACATCACAGCGGTGTCCCACCACAGCAGTATCACACCACAACAGTATCACACCACAGCAGCATCACAAAACAGAAGCATCATACCTCAACGACATCACACCACAGCGGCATCACACCACAGCGGCAGCACATCACAGCAGCATCAAACAATAGAAGCATCACACCTCAGCGGCATCACACCACAACAGCATCACACGACAGAAGCATTAAACCTCAACGGCATCATACCACAACGGCATCACACAACAGAGGCATCACACAACAAAAGCAACACACCACAACAGCATCACACCACAGCAGCATCACACCACGGCGGCATCACACCACAGCAGCATCACACCACGGCAGCATCACACCACAGCCGCATCACACCAGAGCAGAATCACACCACAGCAGCATCACACCACAACAGCATCACACCATAACAGCATCACACCACAGCAGCATCACCCCACAGCGGCATCACCCACAGCGGCATCACACCTCAGTGGCATCACACAACAGAGGCATCACACCACAGCAGCATCACACCTTAGCAGCATCACACACCAGAAGCATCACACCACAGCAGCATCACACCGCGACGGCATCACACCATAGCAGCATCAAACCACAGTGGCATCACATAACAGAAGCATCACACCGCAACAACATCACACCACAGCAGCATCACAATACAGAAGCATGAAACCTCAACGGCATCACACCACAGTGGCACCACACAACAGAAGCATCACACAACAGCAGCATCGCACCACAGCAGCAGCATCAAACAACAAAAGCATGACACCTCAACGGCATCACACCACAGCAGCATCGCACCACATCAGCATCACAGAACAGAAGCATCAAACTCCAACGGCATCACACCACAGCGGCATCACACAACAGAGGCATGACACCACAGCAGCATGACACCACAGCAGCAGAACATCACAGCAGCATCAAACAACAGAAACATTACACAACAGCAGCATCGCACCACAGCAGCAGCATCAAACAACAAAAGCATGACACCTCAACGGCATCACACCACAGCAGCATCAAACAATAGAAGCATCACACCTCAGCGGTATCACACCACAGCAGCATCACACCACAGCAGCATCACACCACAGCGGCATCACACCTCAACAGCATCACACAACAACAGCACCACACCAGCACCACACCAACATCACACCACACCAGCATGACACCACAAAAGCATCCCACCACAGCAGCATCACACAACAGAAGCACCACACCACAACAGCATCACACCACAACAGCATCACACCACAACAACATCACACCACAGCAACATCACACTACAGCGGCACCACACCACAGCAGCATCACACCACAACAGCATCACAACACAGCAGCATCACACCACAACAGAATCACACCACAACAGAAGCACCACACCACAGCGGCACCACACCGCAATAGCAAAATCACACCACAGAGGCATCACTCCACAGCAGCACCACACCACAACAGAAGCAACACACCACAGCAGTATCACTCCAGAACAGCAGCGGCACCACACCACAGCAGCACCACACCACAACAGCAGCACAGCACAGCAGCATCACAGCACAGCAGCATCACAACACAGCAGCATCACACCACAGAAGCATCACACCACAACAGCATCACACCACAACAGAAGCATCACACCACAGCAGCATCACACCACAACAGCATCACACCACAACAACATCACACCACAGCAACATCACACTACAGCGGCACCACACCACAGCACCACCACACCACAACAGCAACATCACACCACAGAAGCATCACACCAAAGCAGCACCACACCAGCACCACACCACAGCAACATGACACCACAGCAGCATCACACCACAAAAGCATCCCACCAGAGCAGTATCACACAACAGAAGCACCAGACCACAACAGCATCACACCACAACAACTTCACACCACAGCAACATCACACTACAGCAGCACCACACCACAGCAACATCACACCACAAAAGAAAACCCACCACAGCAGCATCACACAACAGAAGCACCACAACAGCATCACACCACAACAGAATCACTCCACAACAACATCACATCACAGCAACATCACACTACAGCAGCACCAAACCACAGCAACATCACACCACAGCAGCATCACACCACAAAAGCATACCACCAGAGCAGCATCACACAACAGAAGCACCACACCACATCAGCATCACACAACAGAAGCACCACACCACAACAGCATCAAACCACAACAACATCACACCACAGCAACATCACACTACAGCGGCACCACACCACATCAGCAACATCACACCACAGAAGCATCACACCACATCAGCATCACACCACATCAGCAGCACACCACAGCAGCATCACACCACAACAGCATCACACCACAACAGCATCACAGCACAGCAGCATCACAGCACAGCAACATCACACCACAACAGCAGGACACAACAGAAGCATCACACAACAAACGCATCACACCACAACAGCACCACACCACAACAGCATCACAGCACAGCAGCATCACCCCACAGCAGCGTCACAACACAACGGCACCACACCACAGCAGCACCACACCACAGTAGCACCACACCACAGCAGCACCACACCACAACAGCACCACACCACAGCAACATCACACTACAGCAGCATCACACCACAGCAGCACCACACACCACAGCAGCAGCACCACACACCACAGCAGCAGTACCACACAGCAGCACCACACCACAGCAACATCACACCACAAAAGCATCTCACCACAGCAGCATAACACAACAGAAGCACCACACCACAACAACATCACACCACAGCAGCATCACACCATAAAAGAAGCACCACACCACAGCAGCATCACACCAAAACAACATCACACCACGGCAATATCACACTACAGCGGTACCACAACACAGCAGCACCACACCACAACAGCAACATCACACCACAGAAGTATCACACCACAGCACCACCACACCACAGCAGCACCCCACCACAGCAACATCACACCACAGCAGCATCACACCACAAAAGAATCCCACCACAGCAGCATCACACAACAGAAGCACCCCACCACAACAGTATCACACCACAACAGCATTACACACAACAACATCACACCACAGCAACATCACACTACAGCGGCACCACACCACAGCAACATCACACCACAAAATCATCCCACCACAGCAGCATCACACAACAGAAGCACCACACCACAACAGCATCACACCGCAACATCATCACACCACAACAACATCACACCACAGCAACATCACACTAAAGCAGCACCACACCACAGCAGCAACATCACACCACAGAAGCATTAAACCACATCAGCACCACACCACAGCAGCATCACACCAAAACAGCAGCGGCACCACACCACAGCAGCATCACACCACAACAGCATCACACCAAAACAGCATCACAGCACAGCAGCATCACAACACAGCAGCATCACACCACAGTGACATCACACAACGGAAACATCATACCACAGCACCATCACACCACAGCGGCATCACACAACAGAGGCATCACACCACAGCAGCACCACACCACAGCAGCATCACACCACAGACGTATCACACCACAGCAGCATCACACCACAGCAGCATCCCACCGCGACGGCGTCACACCATAGCAGCATCACACCACAGTGACATAACATAACAGAAGCATCACACCGCAACAATATCACACCACAGCAGCATCACAGGACAGAAGCATTAAGCCTCAACGGCATCACACAACAGCAGCATCGCACCACAGGAGCAGCATCAAACAACAGAAACATCACACCTCAACGGCATCACACCACAGCAGCATCAAACATAAAAGCATCAAACCATAGCAACATCACACCACAACAGCATCGCACCACAACAGCATCACACCACAACATCATCACACCAGCTTCACACCACAGCAGCATCACACCACAGTGGCATCACAGAACAGAAGCATCACACCACAGCAGCATCACAGCACAACAGCATCACACCACAGCATCATCACACAACAGAAGCATCACACCACAACAACATTACATCACAACAGCATCGCACAACAACAGCATCACACCACAGCGGCACCACATCACAGCAGCATCACACCACAGCAGCATCACACCACATTGGCATCACACCACAGTGGCATCACACCACAGTAGCATCACACCACAACAGCATCACACCACAGGATCATCACACAACAGAAGCATCACACTACAACAACATCACAGCAGCACCGCACAACAACAGCATCACACCACAGCGGCACTATATCACAGCAGCATCACACCACAGCAGCATCACACCACAACAGCATCACACCACAGCAGTATCACACAACAGAAGCATCACACCGCAACAACAACACACCACAACAGCATCACACCACAACAGCAACACAACAGCATCACACCACAGTGGCATCACACCACAGCAGCATCACACCACAGCATCATCACACAACAGAAGCATCACACCACAACAACATCACATCACAGCAGCATCATACCACAAAAGCATCACACAACAGAAGCATCACACCACTGCAGTGTCACACCACAGCGGCACCACAACGCAGCAGCATTACACCACAGCATCATCACACAACAGAAGCATCACACCACTGCAGCATCACACCACAGCGGCATCACACCACAGCAGTATCACACCACAGCAGCACCACACATCACAGCAGCACCACACCACAGGAGCACCACACCACAACAACATCACACCACAGCATCATCACACCACAAAAGCATCCCACCACAGCAGCATCACACAACAGAAGCACCACACCACAACAGCATCACATCACATCATCAGACCACAGCAACATCACACCACAGCGGCACCACACCACAGAAGCATCACACCACAACAGCATCACACCACAGCAGAAGCCCACCACAACAGCATCACACCACAACAGAAGCACCCACATCACAGCGGCACCACACCACCGCAGCATCACACCACAACAGCATCACACCACAACAGCGTCACACCACACCAGCAGGACACAACAGAAGCATCACACAACAGAAGCATCACACCACAACAGCACCACACCACAACAGCATCACAGCACAGCAGCATCACCCCACAGCAGCGTCACAACACAACAGCACCACACCACAGCAGCACCACACCACAGCAGCATCACACCACAACAG
This sequence comes from Homarus gammarus, assembly GCA_958450375.1. Classification (NCBI taxonomy): domain Eukaryota; kingdom Metazoa; phylum Arthropoda; class Malacostraca; order Decapoda; family Nephropidae; genus Homarus; species Homarus gammarus. The sequence goes on along the minus strand of CAUDMG010003218.1, from coordinate 527,556 downwards.
CATCACACCACAACAGCATCACACCACAACAGCATCACACCACAGCAGCATCACACCACAGCAGCATCACAGCACAGCAGCATCACACCACAGCAGCATCACACCGCAGAAGCAACACTCCACAGTAACAACACACCACACCAGCACCACACACCACAACATCATCACACCACAGCAGCATCACACCACAGCAGCACCACACCACAACAGCACCAAACCACAGCAACATCACACTACAGCAGCACCACACACCACAGAAGCACCACACACCACAGCAGCAGCACCACACACCACAGCAGCACTACAACACAGCAGCACCACACCACAGCAACATCACACAACAAAAGCATCTCACCACAGCAGCATCACACAACAGAAGCACCACACCACAACAACATCACACCACAGCAGCATCACACCACAGCACCACCACACCACAACAGCACCAAACCACAGCAACATCACACTACAGCAGCACCACACACCACAGAAGCACCACACACCACAGCAGCAGCACCACACACCACATCAGCACTACAACACAGCAGCACCGCACCACAGCAACATCACACCACAAAAGCATCTCACCACAGCAGCATCACACCATAAAAGAAGCACCCCACCACAGCAGCATCACACCAAAACAACATCACACCACGGCAGCATCACACTACAGCGGTACCACAACACAGCAGCACCACACCACAACAGCAACATCACACCACAGAAGTATCACACCACAGCACCACCACACCACAGCAGCACCCCACCACAGCAACATCACACCACAGCAGCATCACACCACAAAAGAATCCCACCACAGCAGCATCTCACAACAGAAGCACCCCACCACAACAGCATCACACCACAACAGCATTACACCACAACAACATCACACCACAGCAACATCACACTACAGCGGCACCACACCACAGCAGCAACATCACACCACAGAAGCATCACACCACATCAGCACCACACCACAGCAGCATCACACCAAACCAGCAGCGGCACCACACCACAGCAGCATCACACCACAACAGCGTCACACCACAACAGCATCACAGCACAGCAGCATCACAGCACAGCAGCATCACACCACAGTGACATCACACAACGGAAACATCACACCACAGCAGCATCACACCACAGCGGCATCACACAACAGAGGCATCACACCACAGCAGCACCACACCACAGCAGCATCACACCACAGACGTATCACACCACAGCAGCATCACACCACAGCAGCATCCTACCGCGACGGCGTCACACCATAGCAGCATCACACCACAGTGACATAACATAACAGAAGCATCACAGCACAACAATATCACACCACAGCAGCATCACAGGACAGAAGCATTAAGCCTCAACGGCATCACACAGCAGCAGCATCGCACCACAGCAGCAGCATCAAACAACAGAAACATCACACCTCAACGGCATCACACCACAGCAGCATCAAACATAAAAGCATCAAACCATACAGCATCACACCACAACAGCATCGCACCACAACAGCATCACACCACAACATCATCACACCAGCATCACACCACAGCAGGATCACACCACAGTGGCATCACACAACAGAATCATCACACCACAGCAGCATCACAGCACAACAGCATCACACCACAGCATCATCACACAACAGAAGCATCACACCACAACATTACATCACAGCAGCATCGCACCACAACAGCATCACACCACAGCGGCACCACATCACAGCAGCATCACACCACAGCAGCATCACACCACATTGGCATCACACCACAGTGGCATCACACCACAGCAGCATCACACCACAACAGCATCACACCACAGGATCATCACACAACAGAAGCATCACACTACAACAACATCACAGCAGCACCGCACAACAACAGCATCACACCACAGCGGCACTAAAACACAGCAGCATCACACCACAGCAGCATCACACCACAGCAGCATCACACCACAGCAGTATCACACAACAGAAGCATCACACCGCAACAACATCACACCACAACAGCATCACACCACAACAGCAACACACCAGCATCGCACCACAGTGGCATCACACCACAGTGGCATCACACCACAGTGGCATCACACCACAGCAGCATCACACCACAGCATCATCACACAACAGAAGCATCACACCACAAAAACATCACATCACATCAGCATCACACCACAAAAGCATCACACAACAGAAGCATCACACCTCTGCAGCGTCACACTACAGCGGCACCACAACGCAGCAGCATTACACCACAGCATCATCACACAACAGACGCATCACACCACAACAGCATCACACACAACAGCATCTCACCACAGCGGCATCACACCACAGCAGCATCACACCACAGCAGCACCACACATCAGAGCAGCACCACACCATAGCAACACCACACCACAGCAACATCACACCACAGCAGTATCACACCACAAAAGCATCCCACCACAGCAGCATCACACAACAGAAGCGCCACACCACAACAGCATCACTCCACATCATCACACCACAGCAACATCACACCATAGCGGCACCACACCACAGAAGCATCACACCACAACAGCATCTCACCACAGCAGAATCCCACCACAACAGCATTCCACCAGAACAGAAGCACCCACATCACAGCAGCACCACACCACAGCAGCATCACAGCACAACAGCATCACACCACAACAGCGTCACACCACACCAGCAGGACACAACAGAAGCATCGCACAACAGAAGCATCACACCACAACAGCATCACACCACAGCAGCATCACACCACAGCAGCATCACACCACAGCAGCATAACACCACAGCAGCACCACAGCACAGCAGCATCACACCACAGCAGCATTACACCACAGCAGCACCACACCACAGCAGCACCACACCACAGCAGCACCACACCACAGCAGCATCACACCACATAAGCATCACACCACAGGAGCACCACACCACAGCAGCATCACACCACAGCAGCACCCTCACCACAGCAACACCACACCAGCATCACATAACAGCAGCACCACACTACAGCAGCATCACACCACAGCAGCACCACACCACAGCAACACCACAGCACAGCAGCATCACATCATAGCAGCATCACACCACATCAGCACCACACCACAGCAGCATCACACCACCGCAGCATCATTCTACAGCAGCACCACACCCCAGCAGCATCGCACCACAGCAGCATCATACCACAGGAGCACCACACCACAGCAGCATCACACCACAGCAGCACCACAACACAGCAGCATCACACCACAGTAGCACCACACCACAGCAGCATCACAGCAGCATCACACCACAGCAGCATCACACCACATCAGCACCACACCACAGCATCATCACACCACAGCTGCATCACACCACAGCAGCACCACACCACAGCAGCATCACAGCAGCATCACACCACAGCAACACCACAGCACAGCAGCATCACATCATAGCAGCATCACACCACATCAGCACCACACCACAGCAGCATCACACCACCGCAGCATCATTCCACAGCAGCACCACACCACAGCAGCATCACACCACAGCAGCATCACACCACAGCAGCCTCACACCACAGCAGCATCATACCACAGGAGCACCACACCACAGCAGCATCACACCACAGTAGCACCACAGCACAGCAGCACCACAGCACAGCAGTTTCACACCACAGCAGCACCACACCACAGCAGCACCACAACAGCATCACACCACAGCAGCACCACAGCACAGCAGCATCACACCACATCAGCACCACACCACAGCAGCATCACACCACAGCAGCATCATTCCACAGCAGCACCACACCAGCAGCACACCACAGCACCATCACACCACAGCAGCATCGCACCACAGCAGCATCACACCACAGCAGCATCATACCACAGCAGCACCACACCACAGCAGCATCACACCACAGCAACATCACACCACTGCAGCACCACAGCATCATCACACCACAGCAGCATCACACCACAGCAGCACCACACCACATCAGCACCACACCACAGCAGCATCACCCCACAGCAGCACCACACCACAGCAGCATCACTCCACAGCAGCATCATACCACAGGAGCACCACAGCAGCATCACACCACAGCAGCATCACACCACAGCAGCATCACACCACTGCAGCACCACACCGCAGCAGCACCACACCACAGCAGCACCACACCACAGCTGCATCACACCACTGCAGCACCACACCACCGCAGCATCATTCCACAGCAGCACCACACCACAGCAGCATCACACCACAGCAGCATCACACAACAGCAGCCTCACACCACAGCAGCATCACACCACAGTAGCACCACAGCACAGCAGCACCACAGCACAGCAGTTTCACACCACAGCAGCACCACACCACAGCAGCATCACAACAGCATCACACCACAGGAGCACCACAGCACAGCAGCATCACACCACATCAGCACCACACCACAGCAGCATCACACCACAGCAGCATCATTCCACAGCAGCACCACACCAGCAGCACACCACAGCACCATCACACCACAGCAGCATCACACCACAGCAGCATCACACCACAGCAGCATCATACCACAGCAGCACCACACCACAGCAGCATCACACCACAGCAACATCACACCACTGCAGCACCACAGCATTATCACACCACAGCAGCATCACACCACAGCAGCACCACACCACATCAGCACCACACCACAGCAGCATCACCCCACAGCAGCACCACACCACAGCAGCATCACTCCACAGCAGCATCATACCACAGGAGCACCACAGGAGCATCACACCACAGCAGCATCACACCACAGCAGCATCACACCACTGCAGCACCACACCGCAGCAGCACCACACCACAGCAGCACCACACCACAGCAGCACCACACCACAGCAGCACCACACCACGGCAGCATCATACCACCACAGCAGCACCATTCCACAGCAGCACCACACCACAGCAGCACCACACCACAGCAGCATCACACCACAGCAGCATCCCACCGCAGCAGCACCACACTAACATCACCACAAAACACAGTATCTGGCATCATCAGGATCAACACCCGGGTTATGGAGGAGCATTCGGGTTCACCTGCTCTCCGCTGTGTTATTACGCGCTGTTAACATTATTCAACCGTGTTATCATCTTCTATTGTGGAATACGGAACCAGTTTTATAGAGCTGGTGCTGATCTTATAAGGCACGAGAGAAGTTGTGGTAATTTTTCTGTTATTAAATTCCTTGAAATTTATTAATGATAAAAAAAAAGTATTAATGAAACTAATATAAATAAACAATCTAAAAAAAAACACGCTAGCATATTCGTCCACACACACACACACACACACACACGCACACAAACACACACACACACACACACACACACACACACACACACACACACAAACACACACACGAAAACGCAGGTGAGACATACATCTGGATGGAGGATACGACCTTAACACCTAATATCTTATTTACAGTAAGACTACAGATTGTTAATATCACGCAAACAATGGAGCCAGTGATGTAGATGATTTGCAATTAGTGTAGATCGTTGACTCGGGTATCTACCACACGCCACATCATTATATCGACCTAAAACTTTAACTCACCGAGAACAACACTATCAATACACACGGGCGTCCCTTGTTAACCGTACTCCTGATTCGTTTTACAAATTATCGGTTGAATGTAACGGTCAGGTCACTATAAAAAGAAAGCATACAAAGGGGTCAAGTCAGAGATCAGCCAGAGCCAAGATCTGCTTCAGACGGAGGAGTAAAACCAACGGTCTACGTCAACTCTGTGAATGTAAACCAAAAGCTCTATCCTAGACCAATGTATAAAAGCCAATATTTACCACAGCCGGATCATTATAAAGAAAGATCTATGTCAGTCAGATAAAAGAGTCAAGACTGAGACTGAACGTGTGGTATTAATTCAGATAGATATACAAGAAACGTAACGTAGTCATCTAAGCATCTAACTAATTAAAAACTTAAGCACTTCTCTCACTCCTTCACTCAACATAGCTGGGATATAAGGAAAAGAGAATTATCTTCATGAAATAAAATTTTTATTCTATTTATAGGTTGGGGAAGAATATTTGTGTGTATTCCAGTATATTGTCAGGGTTACGGTTATCCTCTTCTGAATTACAATGTAACCTATTCACTGTATTGTCATATTTATTGCTATCCTCGCAGGAGATTATTCTTTGACAAAACAAACAAGTAGAATTGTATATTTGAGTAGAGTAACAAGTAGTGAAATCATCGCCTTGTTTCCAGTGTTCGAATGGAGGTTTTTTAATTTATTCTGGTAACATAATTATCTAATATTAGTCAAGCATGCACTCTGACGGAGGTGAGGCGGCGTGCTTGGTATAGGACACGGGTGGGAGAGGGGGGTGGACAATGAGGTCCCGGTGCTGGACTCAGGTGTGCCGGGAGGTTCGACAAGTGGACTGGACAAGATTATTACATTTCGATATGAAGATGTTCCAGAGTGGTTTAAGTGACGAATTGCATTGATTGGTGAAGCTGCACTGCATATATTAAAATAAAAACTCTGCGTACAAATGTTTTCTCTCTCACGTTAATGGTAAAGTAATATCAAATAAACGCCATGCAGATGATACTGCTCTTATCACACATAGTGAAGAGCCATTACAAAATATCGTTAAAAGTGGAATGGAAAAGTTGAAAAATATGGTTTATGAGTTAATGCTGTAAAGACGAAAGTAATGGTTGCTTCAAAATTGGAAATAAATCTTAAAATAAAAATTATGGTAGGCAACAGGGAACTTAGACAAGTGGAAATTTTGTGTATTTGGGAAGTAACATTACCTGTGATGGTAGATGTACGGAATATATAAAAACAAGAATAGCGCAAGCAAAAAAGAATTTAATAATCTAAAAGACCTAATGAAATGGGACATTAACTTAAATATGAGAAAAAAATTGCCGAAAAGCTTTTCAAAAGTATATGGCAAGGACTGATGTAAGGGTCAGAGGCGTGGACACTTTCAACAGACACCAGAAAGAGGTTGGAGGCCTTTGAAATGAGGTGTCAGGCGAATGCTAAGAATACGTTACACTGGCAGGAAAACAAATGAATAAGTACTAAGATTAGCAAAAACTTCAAGATAAATACTTGAAATATACAGATAAAGAAAAATGAGATACTTTGGTCATATAATTAGGGAGAGGCATTAATAACTGAAATATTAAGAGGCAAAGTTGTGGGTAGGAGGGCCAGGGGAAGGCAGAAACTGGGATTGATGAATTAAATTAAAAACTGGGTTCCCAGAGAGATACAAGACTTGAGAGGTTAGGCAAAAACAGCCAGAAAACGTTTAAAGTGGAGGACTGTGGTCGCCAACCCTCAGATATGAGCACGGTTCTTATTGTATCTTACCTGTAATCTTTAAAATGTTTTATGTTTTCTAGGCTCTGATGATGTAAAATGATTTTCCGTAACGCTAGTAATTAAAGAAACGTAACTTAGTCAAAATGTTTGTGTTTTCCCTTGTTTCTAAAAGTACTCTTTCCACCGTAACCATTCCATTGCTGAAGTTTTATTATATATATATATATATATATATATATATATATATATATATATATATATATATATTTACGTTTCAGGAAGGGGTATGGATGAAAATATTAAGTCATTCAGTTTCCTCCTAGTTTCAACATCCCATTGGTCTACAAACCATCCCAGTGCCTGCCAGGGCTTAGCTAGTTAGTAAGAATCCTGGCATCTATTACTTCCCTCTCCATTTATTCAATTTCTATTTGATTTTTTCGTCTCTAAATTATATACTTTCTCCCCGGTTCTTCTGTTTCCCCCCCCCCCCCCCCCAAAAAAAAAAACCACCCATGGGCCAGCAGCCTCACACCTTCCCGCACTCCCGCCCAGTCATCTACTCTCCCCCACTCTACCTCTGTCATCACGCCACTCACATAACGCAAAACAGCGGTAATGCTCATTCTAAAAAAAATAAGAAAATAATACCACCTTTAGAATTAAGATATCCTTGCCACGCCCATCGTACGATAAAGATGAATATCCCAGTCTAGCTTTGGTCTGGCTAGTCACCTCATGCCTACTGCCTACCAAACAGTCAAGCCTCGTTTAACCAAACGTTGGAAAAAAAAATCCAAGATTAACTGAAAAACTTGCACCATTCGCAAACGCAGTGACTGGCATGGCGAGCGGAAGCCTCCGGCAGAGAGAACTGACCAACACCCTCTCCAAGACCCCGATTGTTCCGTCATGCTGACCCTACAACCGTTAGAAAATCAAATGGAGGCGATCAAAACAACTAATACCACCATATTACTTCACATCCCGAAAGCAACTCGCCCACATGCAGCCTTTAAATTTATTGAACTCCCTAAAAATGAACGAAGGCTAGACAAATCTTGCTGCTGAAGACAGTCTTCAACGTGGCGTTGCCTGTAATTATTTGGTAACGTGTGTCTTGCCACGCCAACGAGTGACGGCAAAACACTAGCATCGACAGTTATCAGGATGATTAACGCTTTTCCTAGAGCTGACAACTACATTGGATACCCACGCCAAGGAATATCCAGAATTGATTCTCTGAAATATCTCAACTGAGGGCAGGAGACAGAACAAAATATAGAGGAGTAAAACACGAGAGGCATCCACTACAAACAACCAATGAGCAGCCTGAGGACTTTACTATCGAGAACCTTTTATTGCAGCAAAAATGAAAAGTGTACAAAGTTCCCGCCAGACTTAGGGATTATACAGGCTTAAAGCTCCAGCATTTAAAAGAAATGATCAACAGTCTCCTGGCTGACATGGCGAGGTTTGTGAATACCTGTCTTCAGGACTTAACACCAAACACCGCTATTGCCCGCTTCATAATGTTCTGACTTCACAATGAGGAAGGACTTGCTGGCATTTGGGTGGTACCCTATTTGTGGACCACCTGATGTTAACAGGTCCCACCACTATTTGATGTCCTCCACTTTTCAAAATTCCCAAATTCTTGTAAAGATACATGATTCAATTGTAGTTTTCCTCAGCTATTTAAAAAAAGTATGTATATCTTTGGTGAAATTATAAGAAAGTATATAAAATAAGTATAAAAAGCTACTCAGGGAAGTTTTTCAATAGAATATAAACGATTCTTACCTCATGCAAAGCCCCCAAAATGGGATGGAATATTTTTTTCGTAATATTAGTTTTTACGATATTATCCACAACGAATTAATAAATTTTCATAAAGAAGCCTGGAATCTTCTTGGCTTGATGTACAATTTAATCAGCGCCTACAAGTACAGCAGATTCATGCATTTCTACTAAAATAACAGTTCACCATTTGGTAGTTAGGTAGTAGAAAGCTATCAAACAAGGAGGTATTACCGCCTGGGAAGAATATTGGAAGCATAATGTATTGTCTAATGGTAGACCCAGCTGCCACATGGCATCACGAAAATTGTGACCAAGTCCCAGGTTGCTGATCTGACTTTCTGCCTCATTTACACACAATTGCAGGGTCTCAATTGTTTCTCTTGCTATTGACAACATAACATATATGTTGTTTCTCACTTTTGATCTTTTTTTTCATTTTCGTATTTTTTTATTATTATTATTATTATTATTATTATTATTATTATTATTATTATTACTACTACTACTACTACTACTACATTTTCACCCCCCAGGCCCCGATGCAGGCCCCGATGTGGATCAGTGACCTGTGCCTAGGTGACATAATCCCCGTAAAAAAAAGATCGTAGTCAATTTGTCAGTAAAGTATTATATATATATATATATATATATATATATATATATATATATATATTATATATATATATATATATATATATATATATATATATATATATATATATATATATATATATGCTGATAACCACCAGGAAAGAAGAAAACACGAAGTAACTAGAATTAAACAACACAAATACAGTGTTAGGACAGGCCAGGAATCCAATGCTCTGTTTGTTCATTTGAGGGATAACAAGCATTGCATTGACTGGGATAATGCCTCCTCAATGTTACCATGTAATTCAATTGATAGTAGGAACATCATAGAATCTAGTCTTATTAAACATACCGAAGCATTCAACATGAATTTGAGTAACGGCATGTACAAGCTGGACAACTTTGTAATTAAGAAGATTTGTGATCAGGTGAGAGGGCGGGTCACTGTCCCATCTGACCCAACCACCAACCGTTGTGTGCCATTTAAAGATTAGTAGGGTCATTACCTGACCATTGTGGACCTGGTCTCACCCTCCTCTGTATATATTCATCTTGTTTTGCATTACTCTCCCCTTTTCTCGCATCGCTCCTGGACCAAGAAGACCTCCCAACAAGACCTCCTGCTGGACCCGGAACTCTGAAGACCGCCTTCTCCCCTGCGCCATTGTTGGCCATCTTCCCGGACCGGACCACCCAGGACTGTCATCGTCCACAACTACTCACGAGCGTTCTCGGTTTATCTAGCATTAGCTTGCCCTCCCCACTGGCAGTGTGAGTGACCCACACTCCAGCTGGAGAGCAGTTATAGCGCGATATTCCCGGCGTGGTTTGAGCTCTTTTCCTTCTACTAAAACTTTTTCCTTTTTCGCTCTGGCCTAGGGACCTGCACCCTCAAAAAGTGTATTCGTCCCGCGGTCCCCCCTGTAACTGTTCACCTCCCTCCCAGGAGATTGTGAACACGAAAGGGGGTCGGAGCAAAACCCTCCCCAGCCGAGTCTTTCCAGGAAAACCGTGATCGTGCGGGTCCACCTGGAAAGAGGGTTGCTATCCTTATCCTTCCCAAATAGGCACACTTAGCTCACGTCTATAAGTGAGCAGTCACACACACTAGGAAGTAGGCTTCCCCATCGGGGCTCCGGGAGAGAAGCTCAGGAACCACTCTACGACCACCAGCCAGTGGGGAGTGCTGTAATTCCTTTGCTATTTACTCAAACGGAATAGGTAGGATCTAAAAAAAAAAAAAAAAAAAAAAAAAAAAAAAAAAAAAAAAAAAAAAAACCACGGTTATGGAGCGCGTACGCCCTCCTAACCGCGATCCCCGCCTGAACCGCCATCCTGACGACCCGAACTACGACAGGCTCCGCACTGAGAAAGCAGAACAGTTACGTGCCTTCAATGAAGCCCTGAAAAGTAAGAACAACACCACCACCTCCAACAACTCCACCACCTCCAACAACTCCACCACCACTGCCACCGCCACTGAGGACAACTGGACGAAGGTCGAGAACAAGAAACGCCGACGTGCTTTTTCGGGAAACGATTGCCGTCAAGCAGCCCCCAAGGCACCCATCACCACCACCAGCTCACCCTCAACGACACTGCCAAAATTCAGGATCACGAAAACGGACGCAAAAACAACGTATGCCGCCGTCACAGAGATGGAAAAGCAGAATCCACTGGCCAAGTTCTCAGTGCGGCCCAACCTAAAGGGGGAGATGATCGTTCACCCCAAAGACAAGGACTCCGCCACCACCCTCGACACTTACCTGCAGAACACCACCACCGTCACTTCAACCAAGCTAGACCCCGCCCAGAAACTGATGAAGTCGGTAGTCCTCCGATACCCAAAGGATCTACCTCTCGAACCCCTGGAGAACCACCCGAAGATTTTAAAAGCCGAGAGATGCTCTCCCATGTCCGACAAGACGGCCACCACGAATCAAGTGCTCATAACGCACTACGGCTCACCCCCCAGCACCATAGACCTCAAAACCTGGGGGACCTACGAAGTGAGGCCCTTTGTCCCAGAGCCCCTGCGGTGCTTCAGATGCCAGAAATACGGGCACCATCAGACACGGTGCACGTACAAGGAGATCTGCGCAGTCTGCGCACAGAAGCACGGCACACACTCCTGCCTCACCAAGCTGAAAAATGGAGAAAAAATTGCCCCCAAGTGTGCCAACTGCGGGGGCAAACACCACGCCTGGAATCCTGGATGCTCCGAGAGAACAAAGAGGGTCCAGGCAAACCGACCAGCAGCAAGACCGGCACCCACCGCCTACACACCAGCCCCACCAAGTACCTTCGTGTGGGGAACCCAGAGGCCAAAACAACCAAGACAACCTCCTCAGCCAGTCAACACCCAAAGTGCAGCCCAGTTTCCTGGCCTCACCACGGCCACACCTCAGCCACCCAAGCAGCAGACAACCACGAGACAAACAAAAGAAGCACACACCAAGGCACCAGAAGGAATGATACACGTATCAGACCTAGCCAAGGTACTGACAACCTTCGCGGAGGGCCTAGCCGGACTACTGGGCCACAAGATCCAAGCAACACAGCTCCAAATACTCATGGGGAGCGTCCTCGGGCAAGTCGCCACAGCTCCAGCCACCTCAGTGGAGGAACCCACGCCGGTCCCCACACGAGTGACAGCCGAGGTACACTCCACACCGAAGAAGGCCACCAGAGAACCCAAGATACCGACAGCTCCCAGAAAGAAACTCGACGTCTCAACTCCCCTGAACCGAACCACGGCTCAGAAGACAAGAACCACAGAACACGAAGACATGGACCTGATCCAGCTGGAACCGGACTTGGACATCTCCATCGAGGACCACCAGAAATCCCCGATGAAACAGTGGTGGAAACCACCAGCACCCTGAACATCCTAACATGGAATGCTCAGGGCATTAAAAACAAGAAACACCTCCTACAAGAAGCAGCAGCCAAGGACAAGCTTGACATCATACTTCTACAAGAAACACTATTACAAGAACACCACTGTTTCAAATTCAGCGGTTACAAGACATACAGGAGGCATTTCACGCAGGCGTCAACAAGAGGATGCATGATCTTGGTCAAGTCAAGCATACCCTCCGCCGATGTCACGCAGCAATTTCCATGCGGCGAAAACATCGAGACACAGGCCGTCAAAGTAACCCTACAAGAACGAGAACTAACGGTTCACAACATCTACAAGAACCCAAGGGGCTCACTGGAGGTTACTCAATTATTTGCTTCGGCCGCTGACCACGCCACACTCATAGGAGGGGATTTCAATGCACATCATCCCTTCCTAAGCTCGGCAAGCCCCACAAATGAAGACGGCCTACACCTATACACCACCTTTCAAGATACACCCGAGATCTGCCTCCTGAACACCGGTGAGCCCACCCACACTAGGGGAGGAAGGCTAGATCTAACCTTCGTCTCCAGTGCACTACAGCCTTCGGCCTCCTGGCAGATACACCCCACGCTGACCAGCGACCACTTCGCCACCCTGACAACACTGAAGGTGAATAAACTCCCCACTCCACCCCCCCCGAGATGGAGATACAACACCCAAAAGGCAGATTGGGGACTCTTCAAGAAACACCTAGCTAACTGGCGCGAAAAGTCACAGCCGGCCGGCCCAGCACCCGTGGATGAGACAACCCTCCACCACCAATTGGTCGAGGCGTTTCACCAAGCGGCAGAAGAGGCCATCCCAAAAACAAAACCAACATCAAGACAGTACAATGACTACTGGTACTACTGTCCCAGGGTGAAAGAACTCAACCACAGAGTGAACATGGCCCGAAGAAACTACAGGAAACATCCCACGGCAACAAACAGACATCTCCTGCAAGTCATAGTCAAGGATACCAGGGAAGAGAAGGAAGAAATAAAACACGCAAGCTGGCTCAAGTGGTGCTCCGAACTCAACGAGCACACCTCCCTTGGCAAGATGTGGGCCCAGATCCGAAGGGCATCTGGGAAGGCAACACCACCACCACCAACCCATCCCAACCCAGAAGAGGAAGCCGAGAGACTTGCAAAACTCTTCGCTGACCGAGCAGCAACAAAAAACCTCCCGAGACAGGCGGAGGAGACACAACGGCGTCTGCGACAGGTCAGACTCCAGATGATCGAAGAGGCCTGCAACAGTGAAGATGACACTGACAGACCATTCAACCAGCAAGAACTCCAAAAGTCGCTAAAACGAAGCAAGGACACAGCTCCTGGGGCAGACAGGATAACCTACTCGATGCTCTTTCATGCCGGTACAGCCGGACATGAGGCTCTGCTGCAAGCCATCAATGCTTCGTGGACAGCACAAAGACTCCCACCGGAATGGAAGAAGGCAGACATACAGCCCATTCCGAAGCCCAGAGAACCAGACAAGCCGAGGCCCATCTCCCTTCTCAGCTGCATAGCGAAGACGGGAGAAAGAATGGCTCTCAACCGACTAAAGTGGAAAGTAGGCAGCCCACACCCTCACATCTTTGCTTACACCGAGAACACCGGCACAGGCAACAACATCGCCGAGATACTCAGCACAGTGGACAACAAACCAGCTCTGGTGGTCTTCCTCGACCTGGAGAAAGCCTTCGAACTAGCCAATCCATTGGCCATTACAACTACGCTCGCAAAAAAAGGCGTCAAAGGAAGGTTGCTGGGGTGGATCCAGAACTACCTCACACAAAGGGAAGCACGAGTACGCTTTCAGGGAACAACCTCAAGCTACAGGGTCCATGAAAACGGAACCCCACAAGGAGGCATCCTCAGTCCAATGCTGTTCAATGTCCTGATGGAAAACCTAGTCAAGCTTCCGTTCAGACAAACAGCCAAGCTCCTATGCTATGCAGACGACTTACAGCTCATAGTAAGAGGATCGAACAGACTAGCCAACACGCAACACGCACTCCAACTTATAGAAGAGGAGTGCAACAGACTTGGACTCAAGATAAATCCAGCCAAGTCGAAAGCGATGGCCATCTGCACTGACACACCAGACAAGATGCTCTCCATACAAAACACGCCGGTAGTCTGGACCAACGCCCACCAGTGTCTTGGAATCTGGTTTGACCAGAAACTCACCTTCAAGCCACAACTCGAGTATCTCAGGCACAGGACGAAGAGCAGACACAATATAATGAGGTCGCTCACCAGCAAATCCGCAGGAGCAAACCTTCATGTGCTCAAAGCCTACTACACGGCCGCCATCAGATCGCTGGTAGATTACAGTGCTCCAGCACTCATTGGACTGAGAGAAGACCAAATGGCTAAGCTAGAAGTCATTCAAAACAATGCTCTCAGGACCATGCTCGGAGCACCCATGTGGACCAGAATTTGCAACCTGCAAATGGAAACCGAGCTACCACCCCTGGCAGTACGAGTCAAGCAGGTGACAGCCGGTCTCCTCGCCAAAATCTGTAGAGCAGACAAGCCCACAGCTGCCAAGATTCGAATCAGTGCCTCCCTCCACCTCGACCACAGAGTGCGAGGGGCCACCTGGTCGCACGAGGCAAGCGAGGTCATCCGACACCTGCAAGCAGAAACACTCGTCAAGAACAACCAAGACACACGAGACAATGGTTACGCTGTTCCTCCACCATGGAGCCCTCCACCAGCCACACTCAAATTCACCGACCTAGGTGACAGTAAGGCCAACCTCCAGAAGGAGGACCTCCAAAAAATAACTCTCAAGGCCATAGCCACCGAGACACCGGCTGATGCAGCATCATACTTCACAGACGGCTCGGTGGACCCAAAACATCATAGATCCGGAGCGGCCTTCTACACCCAAGGTCAGACCCTCCAATGGAGACTTTCCAATGACTGCTCCACCCTACAAACAGAACTGGTAGCAATCTCAAAGGCCCTACAACACGCTGCAACCCAACACAACAAGTCCATCATAATTCATACGGACTCGAAATCGGCCATGCAGGCGCTGCAACACAGTCAACCAAGAGACAACGTCCACATCATCACCTCGATCCTCGCACAGCTACAGGAATTCCAAAGCCAAAACCGACCAGTCGTCTTACACTGGATTCCCAGTCATGTAGGGATCGGAGGAAACGACGTGGCAGACGAAGCAGCCAAGGCAGCTACACGTTCCAGTAGCGTACACATCCAAGTTCCAGCAAGTGTGCAACAGATAAAGAATCACCTCAGAAAGACCAGCAAGCTCCACATCAAAAAGAGCTTCCTTCATGCACTCAACGCCGGGTCCCAATCAGCCAAATGGTACCTGGCGGCCACAAAAGGGGAACCACCTTTCGCTGACAGGAAAACCCCAAGACAAACCCAAGTCAGTCTTCATCGACTACGACTAGGGTACAAGTGCTCCTGGCAGATGATCGGCAATGACGTCATGGATTGCACCTACTGTCAGGAGCCAGCAGCCAACCCACTTGAGCATTATCTCCTCGACTGCGAGGTCACACAAAGCCTCCGCAACAAAATTCAAATCTCCCCAGAAACACACACAACACCAGCGGCCACTCTAACCCGAAAGGCCCATACAGACCACTTTCACCACCTACTCCGGGTCATCACACGATACCCACCACCCAGATAGCTTAGTAAGCATCCTTTCCCAGCAAGTGCGGACCCCAGTTCGGGGGGCGCGCCACTCCGAAACTGACCACGTCCAAGAGTGGGGGTTGGTGGTAAGCGTCCACTGATCGGGGGTCTGCTCACACTTGCAACCTGCAGTATCCTTCCATCTGCAGGTGGGACCACCTCCATCCCAATCCGGTCTGGCTGCTCCTCGAGCTCCAGCCGGAACCACCAAACGGGCCGCCTATAGGCAAAGGCCCGTGTCGGACTACGGTCCGACAATCTCAACAACAACAACAACAACATTACTCTATCTAGTCTGTACTCACCCCTGAAGATGTGAATTACACGAAAGCGCTTGGGAACTTCGTGTTTTCTTCTTTCCTGGTGGTTATCAGCATATACCTAGATCACGCGCACCTACAGTGATTTACTTGCATATATATATATATATATATATATATATATATATATATATATATATATATATATATATATATATATATATATATATATATATATATATATATATATACTGATAACCACAAGGAAAAAGAAAACACGAATTTCCCAAGTGCTTTCGTGTAAATTCACATCTTCAGGGGTGAGTACATTCTGTACTCACCCCTGAAGATGTGAATTACACGAAAGAGCTTGGGAACTTCGTGTTTTCTTCTTTCCTTGTGGTTATCAGATTATACCTGGATCACGCACACCCACAGTGATTTACTTGCATATATATATATATATATATATATATATATATATATATATATATATATATATATATAATTCATTTTTAGTCCATATAACACGCGGACTTTGAACATATAATCAACGACCTCACCAGCAAGGAATCGAACCCTCGACCTACTGGATTTGACTAGGGAACGCTTGCCGGCTAGGCCACAAGGACACTAAAAGCAATTCTAGACTCTGTTATATTTCACACAAAGCCTGTTCATCGAGCTGATGGCGCCGTAAACCTCATTGGGAAACTGCCCGTGCCTCTTATGTGGTGTCAGTAGCATTTTACCGAATCCAGCTGGTATGAAACGCGAGGTACATATGTATACTTCATTTTTAGTCCATATAACACGTGGACTTTGAACATATAATCAACGACCTCACCAGCATGGAATCGAACCCTCGACCTTCTGGGTGGGACTGGGGAATGCTTACCGGCTAGGCCACAAGGACACTAAAAGCAGTTCTAGACTCTGTTATATTTCACACAAAGCCTGTTCATCGAGCTGATGGCGCCGTGAACCTCACAGGCAAAACACCCTACTATATCATATATGGAGCCGATAAAAGGTTACCCTATGACATACTTACCAGACCTACACAACCTGTATATAACATGGATGATTATGCAAAGAAGCAAATCAATACCTTCACTGACATCGATGGAAACGTGCGTAAACAATTAGCAGCATCGCGCACTGAAATGATTTACACACAACATAAACATGCTCAGCCTATCAAGCTTCAAATAAGCGACGCTGTCATGAAAAGAGAACCTGAAAGAATCTCAAAACTTTCGCCGACATTTTCAGGACCCTTCCTGATAATTGCCAAAGAGCACGGTAACAAATTCAAAATACTTAAACTAGATACTCAAATTACCGACGTTGTGCACGTGGATAGATGAAAATTGGTGAGCCCTGACTTGCTTCCCACCATTGTACACGACGTTCCTACAGTAGACTCAACGTCTGCACAAAATAAAAACCAAAACGCCCAAGACGTACAGTCACGTTCAAGATTCTTCGAACACTGCTGGAGACAGCTGGCAAGTCAAGGCCTTTTGTTTACTATACTACGTAGTAAAAATTATGAATGAATGTAAACGTGATCGGCGATTGGTTACTTAGTTCCCCGTTGCTTAATTAATGGTTGGGCTTTGTTGTTTCGCATTATATTATGCCTTTCTGCTAGTATATACTGTTAATTTGATTTTAAAATGGATAGAGCAATTAGTCAACCTATATGAATTTATATTTAGATAAATAAACATAAGTAAAAATCGGTAAGTATGTTAAAGAACATCATGCATCGGACACAGCTGTGTGCAGGCTGTTTATGAGGTTGCCTGTTTATACTAATATTGTCTTCAAACGCTTAATCCTTTTCGGGTAATTAATCCAGTTGTATCTAACCGATGCTAAGCAAAACTTCTTTCTAAAGACGCTGATTTCTTGCAACACAAACTGCTGTTTTACTTCCCTGTGTAATAATAATAATAATAATAATAATAATAATAATAATAATAATTAACGGTTTATTGAAAAAATTCTGCAGCCCGAAGGCTGAAAATATACATTGGACATAAATGACTTATTACATACATTGGTGGTTTAACAAAAGCCTTCATTAGAGAAAGGTAAAGGAACATACAGCGAACATACAGATTAATGTAGGTGTTGAACAGGAAACTCGTAGTGTAGTAACTCCCTCCCAGATGGTGTTAGGAGGAACTCACGTGGTGTAGTAGTTCCCTCAGATGGTGTTATGAGGGACCTGGCGTGGTGTAGTAATTCCCTCACAGATGGTGTTATGAGGGACCTCACGTGGTGTAGTAATTACCTCAAAGATGGTGTTATGAGGGACCTCACGTGGTGTAGTAATTACCTCACAGATGGTGTTATGAGGGGTCTCACGTGGTGTAGTAACTCCCCTCACAGATGGTGTTATGAGGGGCATCACGTGGTGTAGTAATTCCCTCACAGATGGTGTTATGAGGGGCCTGACGAGGTGTAGTAATTCCCTCACAGATGGTGTTATGAGGGACCTCACGTGGTGTAGTAATTCCCTCACAGATGGTGTTATACGAGTGAGGTTTGGTCTTCGGCCTTCCTATCGTAGACGGATTAACACATCGCTGGTTGTTGTTGGGTCTCATGGGCATTTATCACTGGGTACCTGGGACCTCACTGTGTGAAGGTTAACTTGGGTACGACAATTACTGTTGAGTTGTTCTCACTGATTTAAGCACTGTTCACCACTGTTCACCTCTGTTTAACACTGGTTCCGTTCCTTTCCTAAATGAAATTGTAACTTTTGGCGAGAACTTGTTGATATTCCGGTGGGGAGGAGGGTTCAGGGGAGGGGGTTGGTATGGGCCAACTTAACAGTTGACCTGGCTGCTCCGAGAGGAGCGCCAGGTACGTCTTGACCCTTCGGTGGTCAAGGATGTAGTGTGTGTGCGCGCGCGCCCATGTTAAGTGTGAGTGAGTGTGTGTGTGTGTGTGTGTGTGTGTGTGTGTGTGTCAGTATTTAATAATGACATTGTTCAATTGAAGGTGATGGTAATTAATCTTACGAACCATCAGTCTGATGGTGTGAATTACTACTGTAGCATATGCCTAATACTTTTACAAGCCATTATCTAGCAATATCATTGTCATTCTAAGACTATGAATATTGTAAACAGCAAATGGCATTTCTTTCGTTGAGTGACTCTTTGCGCCCTCCCCCCCCCCCCCCTAAATCCATATTTCTGACTTGTGTCGATTTCGTCACGTTTAGTCTGGTGTCTTAAAAAATATATTCAATTTCTTCCAAAAATGTGTATGATGTATAATAAATTTGTATCTTATTTATATATTTATTTATTCATTTATTTTTTATAAATGCATAGAAAATATAAATATAGTGCTGACGTTATTGGCGGGAAGGTGAGGGAGACAGAGGTATTGTCAGTGCTGACTACCCTTCCACTCCCTCAATTGTAGAAGGACCCTGCCAACATGGAATACTACACGCAAAAATTCACTGAACGTGGAAGAATAATCGGCATGAAAGAGGCTGGGTTTTCACCCACTGAAATTGCACGAGAATTGGGTTTTTCTCGGTCAACTGTATATTATTGGATTAAGCGATGGGAAGAGGAGGGAAGTTTAAAGGACCACCACAGGAAGGGAATGCTGAGCAGAACAACACTTGCACAAGTTGAAGCCATCCGGAATTTCGCTGTGGCCAACCCCTTCAAGACTTCATTTTCAATAAGAGAGGATCTACAATTAAATATTTCCCCTTTAACAATCAGGCGAAGACTTCACGAAGGAGGCATTCACCATAGAACTCCCGCCACCAAGAAGTTAAATGAGCGACATCGCGAGGGCAGGTTGCAGTTTGCTCGACGGTATGCTGAAGAAGGCTTAGCTTTCTGGGGATGAATAATATTCACTTACGAAAAAACTTTCTCATCTACCTCTCACGGAAGGTTGCATTGCTGGAGGAGGAACAACACCCGATATGCTAGACCAGTGTTTTTCAAACTTTTTTTACTGCGACCCACAGCCAGAACAACAATTTGAATTGCGACCCGTGAAACCTAAGTGTAATGATATGAAATGAGTAAATCAAAGACAAACACTGACATGAGAGGTAAAGAAAGAATCAGGAAATGCTCTCCTTGCAGTCGCTTCCTAGACTGTGGAGTGCACATTACAATAACCAAGCCCAAATTATGGTGCATTTATTTTTATTTTCTTATTTATTTTCGCGACCCATTTAATTTTTTTTTCTTATTTATTTTCGCTACCCATTTTTATTTTGCGACCCAATTTATTTATTTCGCGACCCAGTGAAGGGTCGGGACCCATAGTTTGAAAACCCCTGTGCTAGACAGCATATTTATGAGGAAGCAAGGAGTGGCCATGTGACCTGCAATGTTTGGGGATGGATATATTTGCACGTAGTTGGAGAGCTGACTGACATAGAAGGAAGATTCACAGTTGAACAGTATTTAGAAATACTCGAAGAAGTTATGCCTCATATTCATTAGCAGTATATATAGGTCAGTGGTTCACATACATTGGACGTCATAATCTAATTGAAGACAAATCAGTGTGGGCTAGCAAATTTAGGATCAACAGCAAGAATGTCCTCAAGCACCCCCGATTCAATGTAGTAATTACAAAGGTCAACCACGGAAAAAATCAGAGAGGGAGACGGAAACAAAGAAACAACTGTATAACGACACAATTCCTACAATATGTAATGGTCCGATCACTGTAGGTTATGTATCTAAGCTACTGTGTCGAGTAGCAACCTTGTATATAAGCTACTGTGCCGAGTAGCACCTATGTATATAATTACGTGGCAACACTGCACGTGTTATGTAGCAACATTGCCCCGAGGCTGCCACATGGCAAGGCAGTCTCAGTCTGACTGTGTGAGCCGTGCATGGAACACGCTAGTCACCACTTGTAATTCTCTTATCCATAAATAAATGGACTTCAGTGTTACCCGGTGTTTCCCTACCCTTCACTGCATTCTTCAGGGAACACTTGTAACCTTCATGGCGCAGTGACTAGGATCTGTGGACTTACAAGTGTGTGAACGATGGACAGTTAGCCGGCGATGTGATGTGCGAGTCCACTCTTAGTGTGTTGTGTTGTGTTTCGCCGCGATGTGCAGTGTTGGGCCGTCACAGTGCTTTTTAGTGACGGTGGCAGTGTTAGTGTCAGTGTATTAGTGTGTCTAGAGCTGAGAGTTGAGCATTGGCCTGTTTTTTAGTGGTACCCACGGAGCACGCAGACGTACACCCTTCTCGTGCAACATCCGGGGAGACACTGATGGTCTTGCCTCCGCGAGCCACCAGAGCCACCACGCTCGCCACGGTCAGCTCTCTGAGACACACACACACACACACACACACACACACACTCACGGACAGAACAGTGGGCTCTATGCGTTATTTCTGCGCTGTTTATATCATATATATGTAGTTCGAGCTGTTGAGGCGCCACTTTATATACTAAACAGTGCAGTCCACGCACACACAAAGATGGGCGGTAAGAAGGGACAAAGTCAAGATGGGAGACACGACTCCCCACCACCTTCCCCTCCACCGGGCGCAGACTCTCATCCTCCACCTCCAGTGATGGACATTGCCACAATTCTGAGGTGGATGGACGACCGGGACGAGAGACGCAGAGAGATGGAACTTCAGAGGGAGGAGACACGAAGAGAGGAGGTAAAGTTGCGTTTTGAGGCACTATTGGCGACCCTGGCGCTAACCCACCCTCCCTCACTCGCAGGTAGCGCGCATCAAGGCGCCAGTACCCTCCCTCCTCCACCACACCAGCGTCCTGCAGGCACTCTTACTACCCCAACAGCTCCCAAGGCATCTGTTCAACCCCCACCCGCCCTCTCACCAGACGTCACGTTTCAGCTTTTTCGTGAGTGGAGGCGGCCTTGGACAGATTACTCCACGATGGTGGACCTTGACAGCATGCCTCCAAACAAACAGCTCATCCAACTGCGGATGTGTTTGTCGCTGGAGACCCAGAGAGTTTTGGAGCACACGTTGCAAGTGCCTCCCGATCCTCCTTCTTCAGTGACGGATGTGCTCGACCTTTTACAGGAGCATGTTAAGGGTCGGAATAACGAGACTTTGCGTTGCCGCGCCTTCACCAGCTGCAAGCAGGCGGAGAACGAATCCTTTGACGAATTTTTTGTACGCTTGAAGAGTTTGTCAGAGGAGATCGACGTCTGAAAGGCGCACAGCCGGGAATGTGAGGAAGCCTGGATCAAGCACGGGATCTTGACAGGTGTCAGGCACGAAGAGTTGGTGCAGCGACTCATCCCCCTGGATGCTTCCTCAACACTCCAGGTGGTAGTGACTGAATGTCGGTCGTACGAGGCCACCAAGTCTGCCACCTCTGACTTACGGGCCCCACCTGCTGTGAGAGCTATCTCACAATACAAGAAGGATAAGAAGGCGGGACACAACGTGAAGGCTGCCGCACGTTCTTCCACGCCTCCGCCTAGTGCTTCCTGTGGCAGCTGTGGAAAGCAGCATGGCCCCAAGACTTGCCCGGCCACCGACGCACTGTGTCGTAGATGTGACCGTAAGGGCCACTGGTCTAACACAGACAGGTGCCCTGCACGAGGCCACAAGTGTCAGGCCTGCGGTCGCTACGGACACTACGACAAGTGCTGCCGCCAACCCAAGCCCAAAAGCCCGAGACGAGGAGGAAAGCAGCGCACTTCCCTCGGGGTGGTTCGCACGCAGCCCTCTCCAGATGGCCCACGCAGTCCCAAGCACCAGCGGAGTCACATCAGGAGGGTGGAATCGACCACACGCCCCAGGGCTACCCCTTCCCCCACCATCCGCGTCGCCGTCACACACGGTGATGTGTCGGGCCACATCGAGGTGATACAGGACACCGGCGCTGATACTACCGTGATTGGGTTGAAGCACCTCCAGAAACTGGGCCTCACCAAACGCGGCCTGGGACCACCGCCGCAGCTGCAGTACTACAATGCGGACGGTTCCCAGATGTCGGACGCTGTGGGCTCCTTTCAAGCCGAGATCACCTATGGCGACAGATCGTGTCACGGATGGATCGACGTGGTGCAGCCTACTCTCGCTACACCCTTGTGGTCGTGGGAGCACTGCAAGGAGTTAGGCGTGGTGCCCAGAGACTTTCCTGAGCAGATCCCAGCTGCTTGGTACACCTCCAGCAGGGTGCGGGAATCAATGAGCGACGCTCCTGGCGCTGCAGCACAGAGCTGCCCAGAACCCGCGTCCACTCCCGCCCCGCCTCCACCCAAGTCACGGCTGCTTCCTCTTCACAGCGAGACGTCTCCTTCCTCCGCAAGGGCCTACTTCCTGAAGGAGTACTCGGATGTGCTGGTGACGAAGGAGGCCCTACGGACTGTGCCACTGAAGGCTATGGCGGGTCCGCCTATGAGGATACACCTGTGGGAAGATGCACAGCCGTTTGCCATACACACTCCCCGGTTGATTCCTTTCGCCTTCAGGGATTCAGTCAAGAAGAAACTGGATTCCATGGTGGCCCAGGGTGTCATCATACCCGTTGGTGACGACCCATCCCCTTGGTGCCACCCTCTAGTCGCTGTGGCTAAGACTAACGGTGGAGTGCGGATTACTACCGACCTGTCTAAGCTTAACAGCCAGGTGTCCCGTCCCGCCCACCCTTCACCCACATCTTTTGCAGCTATACGGAGTGTGGATCCGAAGGTACGGCACTTCTCGACGATGGACGCCCTCTGTGGTTACTGGCAGATTTCACTGAAGAAGGAGGATCAGCCACTGACCACTTTCATCACGCCTTACGGACGCTTCCGCTACTGCCTTGGCCCTAGCGGATTCGCTGCTACGGGGGACGCCTTCTGTCTCCGTGGTGACATGGCACTTCAAGGCGTGACCAACTGCGTGAAGGTAGTGGATGACGTCCTCCTCTACGATGAGGACTACCTGACGCACCTTCGCCGCATCGACGAGGTACTGACCAGGTGTAGGACGCACAGCATCACTCTGAATGCCGAGAAGTTCGTCTTGGCCGCACCTGCAGTGTCTTTCTGCGGCTACCGACTCTCAAGGGATGGCATTGCTGCGGACCCGGAGAAAGTTCGCGCCATAGCAGACTTTGCAAAACCTGCCAACCTTACGGATCTCAGGTCTTTCATGGGCCTGGTGAACCAGCTGGCAGAATTTTCTCCTGACGTCTCCGCCGCTGCCGGGCCTCTCCGCCCCCTGATGAGCCCCAAGAGGACGTTCACGTGGACCCCTGACCACGACCTCGCCTTTCATAAGGTGAAGGAGGCCCTGTTAAGTCCACCTATCCTTGCTACTTTCGACCCAGAGCTCCCCACCGTCCTCCAGACAGACGCCTAGCGCCTGTACGGAGTTGGTTACGCCCTTCTCCAGGATCACGGTGGAGGAAAGTACTGGCTCGTACAGTGTGGCTCTCGCTTCCTCACCAATGCTGAGTCTCGCTACGCTAACATCGAGCTGGAGCTGCTGGCAGTGGTATGGGCCTTATCGAAGTGCAAATTTTACTTGATTGGCCTACACCACTTCGACCTCATCACAGACCACAGGCCCTTGGTCCCCATTCTTAATCAATATTCACTGGACGCCATCGAGAATCCCCGCCTCCAGCGCCTGAAGGAGAAGATTTTGGCCTTCGTCTTCACCGCGGCTTGGCGCGCAGGTAAGGAGTTGTGCATCCCGGATGCCCTCTCCCTCTCCCCAGTCAGCCGCCCTACACCTGAAGACGAGATGCTCAGCACCGAGGCCGGTTTCTCCGTCAGCAACATCGTCACCTTGCAGGTCATACAGTCCCTCGCCAGCACCCAGGCCTCAGTGTCGCCACCCGACAGCGATCTGGCCCTTGAGGAATTACGGACCGTGGCACGCGACGACCCCTCCTACACTCAGCTCTTGGAGAGTGTGAGGACTGGGTTCCCTCGCGACCATTTTGACCTCCCCAACCCCCTACGCCCGTATTGGAAGATAAGTGAGGACGTCTACGCAGATGGGGACCTCGTCCTGTATGGTGCCCATGTGGTCGTCCCTGCAGCTCTCCGTCGTCGCGTTCTGGCCCACTTACATGACAGCCATCGTGGAGCAGAGGCCACCAATCGCCGCGCAAGGCAGGCTGTGTACTGGCCCGGCATTGACGCGGATATCGTCAATACGGTCCGTGCCTGTGAGCCGTGCCAGATCATGCAGCCCAGTCAACAGCAGGAGCCCCTCTTGTGTGACGACGAACCCACCAGGCCCTTCGAGTCCGTGTCGGCTGATTTCTTCAGCACAGCTGGGAAACATTTCCTAGTTGTCGCCGACCGACTCTCTGGCTGGCCTGTGGTGGTAATCTGTGGCTTAGACACGACTTCCGCGGCCACCATTCGCCACTTCCGGTACCTCTTTCGTGACCTGGGCGTCCCCGTACGTCTGCGGACGGACGGTGGGCCACAGTTCACCAGCCGGGACTTCACAGGATTCCTGGAGCGTTGGGGAGTCCGCCACATCGTGTCAACACCCCACTACCCACAGTCAAACGGCCATGCTGAGGCTGCGGTCAAGACAGTCAAGCACCTCATCCTCAAGGTGGCCCCTTCAGGCAACATAGACTGTGAGGCGTTTGACAAAGGACTCCTGGAGATACGTAATACTCCCACCCACACAGAACGCTCCCCTGCCCAGATCCTGTATGGTCACCCTCTCCGCTCTTGCGTTCCTGCACACGCCAAGGCCTTTGCGAAGGAGTGGCAGACCAGAGCCGAGAGCTGCGACCACCGCGCCGCTTCACGTGCCCAGGACGCCAAGGCTCGGTATGACTACCATGCCCGCCCTCTTCAGCCACTGGAGATTGGTGCCCTTGTCCGCGTCCAGGACCCGACGACGACACGTTGGGACAAGGTGGGCATAGTGATGAGGCGTCGGCCGGTCGCGGGACTATAAGGTCAGGATGCCGAGCGGCCGTGTCTGGTGGAGGAACCGCCGCTTCCTTCGGCCAGTCCCACCCCCTGCTGCTGGCCCCCTGACCGAGGACGAGTCCCCTACACCTCACGAGGATCCGCCCCACAGTGCACCTCGACGCTCAGAGCGACTTAGGACTAAGAAGTCCGCTCAAGACAAAGACTATGAGCGTGAGGGGGGAGGGAGATATAGGTTATTTATCTAAGCTACTATGCCGAGTAGCAACCTTGTATATAAGCTACTGTGCCGAGTAGCACCTATGTATATAATTACGTGGCAACACTGCACGTGCTATGTGGCAACATTGCCCCGAGGCTGCTTTATGGCAAGACAGTCTCAGTCTGACTGTGTGAGCCGTGCATGGCACACGCTAGTCACCACTTGTAATTCTCTTATCCATAAATAAATGGACTTCAGTGTTACCCGGTGTTACGAGTTGGGGATTTAGAATATAATTAAAAGTCTACCCAGATCCCAACAGGTAACAACAAAAAAAAACAAAGACAATTGGACTATAAAAGGGTAGACAAAGGATGAGAGTTTTTGTTGTGTATAATAAAGTACCATAAATTCCTTAACAAAATATTCAGCTTCCTATAATTTACCCTTTACCATACTTAACCTAAACATTAACAGTATATACATATTTATACAACATACAATAATTTGAAGCAAGTGGACGTGGGGGAGGCAATATAAGATTACAAATACTTAAGTGCGGAGCTGAGATGGCTGATGAGCAAGGCTGGATATTGTAGAAGACGGTAGGTAGTCACTGTGCCGTAGGTTTCCAGGATAGGTGATCCTGTGGTCACTTCCCAGAGTGAAGTGCTCTGTCCTCGAATTGGAGCTGACAAAGAAGACTTTGAGGAGGTGACGCAACAACCAGGATATAGAGAAGGGAAACCCGGGAGTGGTAACTAAGACGAGTCATACTCGTGTTTCGTCCCTAGATGGCGTTGCTCGTGGTGCTGGGTAGGTAGATCAAGACAATAGATGGCGTGGTTCGTAGTGCTGGGTAGGTAGATCATGACAATTGGTGGCGGGGTTCGTAACACCGGTGTTTCCCTACCCATCACTGCATTCTTCAGGGAACACTTGTAACCTTCAATCACAGCTGTCAGATTCGGCTCTTGAAGGCACCTAACCTAACCTAACCCAACGTCAGCATTACATTTACATTTATTATGCTTTTATAAAAAATATAAGAATAAATAAATAAATAAGATACAAATTTATAATACACCATACACATTTTTGGATATTTTTTTTTTTTTTTTAAAGACACCACTCTAAACGTGACGTAATCGACACAAGTCAGAAACAAGGATTTATGGGGGGGGGGGGGGGGAGGGCGCAAAGAGTCACTCAACGAAAGAAATGCCATTTGCTGCTTACAATATTCATAGTCTTGGAAAGACAATGATATTGCTAGATAATGGCTTGTAAAAGTATTAGGCATATGCTACAGTACTAATTCACACCATCAGACGGATGGTTTGTAAGATTAATTACCATCACCTTCAATTGAACAACGTCATTATTAAATACAGACACAGACTGACACACACACACTCCACATGCACACACACGGGGAAGTAAAACAGCAGTTTGTGTTGCAAGAAATCAGCGTCTTTAGAAAGAAGTTTTGTTTAGCATCGGTTAGATACAACTTGATTGATTACCCGAAAGGGATTAAACGTTTGAAGACAATATTAGTATACATTAATAATAAACGGGCAACCTCATAAACATCCTGCACACAGCTGTGCCCGATGCATGATGTTCTTTAACATACTTACCGATTTTTACTTATGTTTATTTATCTAAATATAAATTCATATAGGTTGGCTCATTGCTCTATCCATTTTAAAATCAAATTAACAGTATACACCAGCAGAAAGGCATAATATAATGCGAAACAACAAAGCCCAACCATTAATTAAGCAACGGGGAACTAAGTAATCAATCACCGATCACGTTTACATTCATTCATAATTTTTACTATGTAGTATAGTAAACAAACGGCCTCGAGTTGCCACCTGTCTCCAGCAGTGTTCGAAGAATCTTGAACGTGACTGTACCTACGCAGTTCGTAGACACTACAAATACACAAGCTGTATCCAATGAGTATCGCATGAAACTACGTTCTGCACGTACAGATTAAGCATAGATAGATGCACGTCTGTATACTACAAGCTCAGAAATGTGAATGTTATATGTCACAAGCTGTTATTAATCTCCTTGACGCTTTGCAGATAGCCAAGAGCGATCTGTAATTAACCCCTATTTATGATGTTATTCTTGTATGCATATCCTATTGTTTTCTACTTCTAAGTTCAATGCATGATATATGGGACTATTCCAAATAAAAAAAACTGACAATTTTGACATTGGTTAAACAAACGGAACTACTCATAGTAGTGAATGACTAATCTTAATAGCTGCAGATGATCAGGAAATGCTGATACACTGTAGGTCGTCATATTGACACTAGCATACACTATTATGCTCAGCATACACATTCATCAATATCTTCACACCTAGATCTGTTGTCCATGCACGCCTTCATAATGTTCAATATTTTTGTATTTTAATTTTCCTAACACTGAACAGATTAATTTTGCTGTGTCAGGATAAGAGCAAGTTAAGGGTTACTAGATGAGGCCAGACAATTACCAAGTTACTAGCCATTTCCCTAAAAAACGTTGCCAACCCATGAACATTTCTCCTTCCTACGTGAATTTGAATTTATGATTTTATAAATACATAAAACCAATAGTCAATGTTCAGTAAAGTCATTATATGTTCTAATAAAAATAAAAAAAATATTAAAAACAATTTCTTATATAAGTGAAACATATTTTTGTATACTTAGCAATTATTATTCATTTTTAATATCTTAAGATTTGTGAAATCAAGCCTTGTGATACCAACCTTTACCATTTGTGTTATTCATTGTACGAGTATTTTGGTTCGAACTGAAACCTTTTAGAAAGGCACTGTAGGCAAGTTCATTGAATCTCAACCACCATTTACATAAAGGTTGAAGATCTCAGCTTAGCTTAAGCACACACACCAGTATAACAAGGTTAGGTACATATGGGCTTATCAACATGGATTTACACCGCGTTGAACTCGGTGGGTGGTAGCCGAGCGATGTTCTAGCCCCTATCAATCAGTATTATAGAAATATCGGCTAAGGACATAAATTCATTATATGCATTCTATCACCCAGACTATTGAGCATACAGCTACATAAGCATTTGTTGTGTCACACCTCCTAGGGTGGACAGCACATAAACATTTGTCGTTTCACACAGATTCAGGTTACAACCCATTAATATGTGTAGTGTAGCCTTATCTCTGTGTTGATGTATAGATTACATACCCCCTACAACCAGACAAAGAGAGGTTCAACTAGTTCACAGTTTCCCACAGTTCACAGCCAGGCACCTTACCAAAGAGACGTGTGTGAGCATAGCTCCCAGGCTGTATCTCTCTCTAATTATATCAGCTAATTACAAGCTAATAGCTAATGCTCAGTAGTCTGTCAACCAACAATTCTGTAACTACCAGAGCATCCCATATAACTAGAAAATCTCCACGTGTGTTTACATTAAACCAAGGAACCACAAATGAAGATAACAGAACCTGTGTACACTTGTGTAACTTACAAGCTCAGATAATTACAAGTGTAACCCAGGTTGGCTGGAACGATTCAAACTACGACTGTACCAAAGGTGACACGCCGTGAGATTACCCATTATCTCAACCAGCTTCATCAAAGGTACCAGCGACTACCCTACACTCATTGAGGCAAGTATTAACAAGTGAGATCACTTGATATCAAACCCCGGCCCAAACAAATATTTAATCTCTGATTTATGATACTTTACTTTTGGTTGAAGAGTAATTAAGCTAGGCGAATAAAACATTATTGCATCCTGTCTGCTAAAGTTTTTTTATTTATTATTTTTATTCATTTTTACGGTGTATAGCCCACTTGGACACAGGTCATCGACCCACAATGGGGTCTGGGTGGAAAACAAAATAAGAGTAGAAATAATAAGAATAAAACAAAAATTAAAGAGAAAAAGACTTAATCCACACCACGAAGATGCCGGAAAACCAGCTTTTTGAAGTGAGACAGACTGTAAGAGTATGGAAAAACAAAAGGCAGAGCATTACACAGTTTGGCTGTGTAAGGGAAGAAGGATGTACAGGGTGTCCATAAATGATTACCCTAAAACAGTATGCTCTCATGCTTTAATCAGGGTAATCATTTATGGACACCCGTTACTATAATGGGTTATTCTAATGCGACCGACATCCACAGACAAATGGTGGGCACCGCGGGCAAGACGAGTGTTACGAGACCACTGCCTTGCCGGCGGTACACAGAATGCCAAATCCACCGAACATTGCCCGTTAAAATACCTGTAAAAGAGAGGGAGTGAAGCAACACTGCGGCGAAGAGAAATGGAAGAGAGATTATGTGGATATACTGTAAGTCATGCTCTTCATGTCAACTTTGGGTCAAACCTGGTCCATGACGAATTAAGCCTTTACATGAGGAGAAATGGTATTTTTATGCGTTTTTGTATGCTACAGCAATATACTATATCATATTAATGGTGTAAATACGTGTGTAATGATGAGGGACGAGGCTTCTCTCGCCACGTAAGTGATATTAGTTAAACAGGTGATGAAGCATATTCGGTGATTTGGCTAAAATGTGACAGGCCAGACTATTGACTTTATCTCAGAATTCGAGGCACCACGCCACCACCACACCCCGTAAAGAATAGCACCGTACTAACGTCTCTTACACTTTGCTTGAATATAAATACGATTGAGTGGTAGATTTATACTGTGTAACCACTGCAGGACAGGTATTATTCACTCCATGGTAGGTGAATGAAAAAGTCCTTACTAAATCAATTAATCCATGTAAACGTTGCCCGACCATGTCATTATTGTAGTGAGTCAAATTACATAATTCTGGTCCGAGGCTACTGTGTACACCTCACGTCTCACCAAGTAACTTAGACTCCGACTTAGAGGCTTCGGATTCGCTCCGATACTCTCGGGGTTCACACCTCACAGAAAGAGTGTAGTGACAACGTTGAGTGTAATAGACAGAAATGTCCCCAACTTTACATCATTCCATGTTTGGATTACGAACCAAACAAATGAGAAAATGTGACTTCAATAATTACACTAGATGTCTTAAGCTGTAAGTTCTCTCTTCCTTGCTCAAAAAAAAATAAATAAAAATCACCTTTTATAGGCCTGACTTTAGAGGTGTCATTAAGTATGTTCAACCTCTTGTTGACATAATCCTGTGTATTAATTAAATTAATTTGATTGCCTTTACCTGGCTTCTCAGAAACAATATTTTTATTCTTCGACAAAAATTTTAAGGCGTTATATTCGTCTATAGTCAAGTTATGGACAATATTTCTATGCATCGAATGATATAAAGAATAAGAAATGCTTCAAAGAACTTTTGAAACAAGTGGAACCTTTTTTTCTCAGGTAATGGTGGGTCCATAAGACCCACCCACCATTTATATTTCAAAGTACTCGTGCTTACTCGTGCTTGCTCATGCAGCCCACACTTCCTGCCCTGGGTACCTTTTAAGTGCATCCCCAGATGTGATCAAGGAGGGGTGTGTTTCGGTTACCTGTCTATTCTTCCCAGAGTTATATGGTAGGTATGGGTCCTAACGACCCACCAAAACCTTTTACGTGCTATTTATTGTATGTGGGTGTGCATAATATTGATGTGTGTTTTATCATTTTGTTCCCCCAAATAAGTGAATCATAGGTGGAATTGTACCCATAGTGGGATAATGGTATGTTATATGGGCATATGTTGCCATTCATGTTCCATTGGAAATGGTTTATAATTAAATGTCAGCGGTATATAGTATTATTCAGCTATTTATGCCTATTATTCGATGGTGTTTACTGTTTTTATGCTAAATATCGTGGACCACATGATGTTAGCTAACACGAGGTGAGCTATTTGGGCGAGTGTTTTCATTCGTGTGGAAACTGTATACAGTATTTGTATACGCTTATATTTCAGACAATGACTCATTCTCGAGAGAACCTCGACGAGGATGAGATTGATAATGAGCTTAGAAGGCTTGAGGAAGAAGATTCTCAGTAGGATAACCTGAAGGTAGAGGAACAGTACGATAGTGAGGAGGGTGAGGTGTATGAACTCATCGTGTCTAGCGATGATGACAGCGAAGTGAGTGAGTAAGCTGACGACCCAATACCCTCCACCTCCACCACCACACCAGCCAATAAGAGGCGCCGCATCACTTTTCTTGCTGCTACTTCAGTTTCAGGTACCTCTGCTTCTGAAAACACTGGTACTGCTGCCACCGCTCCTGCTACTTCTGCACTTGTTACATTCTCCAATACATCTTAACATGGACGTAGTGGCCACCGATGGAGTGCTATTCCTGCTGCTAGGAGAAATGCCAAGACGCCTAGCAGAAACATAGTCACTGAGGGTAAACCTGGCTCACAGGGACGTGCCACTCTTGCTGACACTCCAGAAAAGTGTCTGGAACTATTCATAGACGAGGAGATGATCCAGGAAATTGTGTCATATACAAACGTACTCATCTAGGTTCTGTCAACTAGGTTCAGAAAAAAGACGGCAACTACTGGGGAGACATGTATCGAGGAGATAAGAGCCTTGTTTGGAATCCTTATCTTCAGCGGCTGCAGGCGCGACAACCACCTGTCAACGGCAGAAATGTGGCACCAGCAGGCAGGTGCATCACTGTAAAAGGCTGCCACGAGCGAAAGACGCTTCTGCTTTCTGCTGAGGTGACTTCGTTTTGATGATACAGCTACAAGACGTGAGCGGAGGTTGACTGATAGGTTGGCTCCCATCCGAAATTTCTGGGATGAGTTTGTCAGCAAGTGCCATACTCATTATATACCTGATGATGCACTCACTGTTGATGAGCAGCTTCTCGCTTTTCGTGGGAGATGCAGTTTCCGCACGTATATACACAACAAGCCTGCAAAGTAAGGGATCAAACTTATCATGGTGTGTGATGTTGACACAAAATATTTGCTGAATGCCATTCCATACTTGGGCAAACAATCCGGCAACTTATAGTCTTGTAGAGGGCTTCGCCAGGCACACTATTTTACCAAAGAGCTTACCAAACCCTACGTAGGGAATGGGGTGAATATTACCACTGATAACTGGTTTTCATCAGTTGAATTGTCAAAGGACATGTTCACGCTGGCACTTTGCGTTCCAATAAGCCACATATTCCACCAGAGATGAGGAGGAAACCAGGACGAGAGACAGGGAGCAGCACATTCTGCTTCGACAACAAGATGACAATGGTATCCTACATGCCTCGGACCAAGAAGAAGCTCGCCATCCTCCTCTCTACCATGCACAGCTAGCTCACTATTGACAGTAATGGGAAACCAGAAATCATCAATTATAACAACAAAACTAAGGGTGCAGTGGGTCCATTTGACCAGATGTGCAGCATGTATTCCTGCAGCCGCAAAACCAGGAGATGGCCCATATGTCTCTTCTATGGGATAGTCACTGCTGCAACAATCAATGCACAGATTATCTACTCAAAGAATATGGAAGAGCAGCAGGTGAAAAGGCAAGAGCGGCGCTTGTTCATGCAGGACGTAGCTTTGTAGCTGGTGACACCTTGGACCCAGAAACGCCTCAACACACCACACCTAAAACGGAATACCAAACAGGCCCTAGGAAATATGCTGCAGGTCAATGTCCCAATGCCAACCCTTACATCCGCCCTACCTGTGAAGAAAAGGTGTGTAAGTGCACAAAGAAAGAAGATAGGAAAACCAAGAGTGTGTGTGCAACAGTTGCAGGCAGCCTGTGTGTGGTGTGCAATGTCTGCATCGCCTGTGTGTAAACTGGAAAACATTGTGTGTCTGTAGTATAGTGCCAAATTCCATCTCCTGGCCTGGCCAGACAGCTGGCCCTATGGTGCTGTCACTGGTAAAATATTGAGTATCACCCTTTACCTGTATGCTACTATATAATATCCAAGATAGCAATAATGTTTTTTGTTCTATTGTATCATATTGTTCGTGTATTTTTTCGTTATTTTTCATGATATTTTTTTAATTGGATATGAAAGGTGGTAAATATTTTCCTACTTTCCTACTGTTTATTGGAAAAACTCCCAAAGAGGTTCCATTTTCAAAGTGTGTAGAATAGATAAATGTCAGTTTGTAAAATGGTAGTTTTTATTATATCACTTATTAGTGGGTCCGTAAGACCCACCATTACCTGTAGTGTAACTTCAAATAAGATTACCTATCTAGGGTTTTTCTCAGGGAAAGAGTTGAATGTTTCTAACTTCTTAAAGAACATTTCAAGAAAAAAGATATCGCCCCTAAATTTAATCTCATCATAAGTAATAGAAAATTAAAACCTTTAGCCAATGTGGATTTTCAGTGGGGGACAACGTTTTATCAGTCTTGATAGTTCAGGTCTGTGTGTATTTAGTGTTTATCAGATATCTAGTTTTGTTGATCTCATACAGTATAGTCTTTAAGTTAGACTTGTTAAATTTTCTGTTTATTGGTGTCTTGCCGGAAGAATAATTAGAAGGTGGTTATTAGAGAATCACTAACAATCGTAAATGAAATTTATCCAAATACTCTATCTGGATACATTATATCTTGAACTTAATTCATTCATAAAACTAATCTGGTTTTCCAAGAACATTAGTTATCTATTTGATTTCCCTTTATAACCTTTGTATGTCAGCTTCAAATGCCAAATCGTTTTACGACTTTCTCAAAGAGGGTAATATGTGAAAGGAAAAATCTTGAGTTGTGTAGTTGCACTCGGTGATCCGTAACCTGTAATGGTCTTTTTTTTTATAAAATTATTTTTTGGTTGGTGACTTTAGTTTTCTTTTTTGTAGCAAGTGAATCAAAACATGTGTTGGGTAAATGCTAGGACGTCGGCGTTATAATGACTGCACACCATTATATGAAAATGAAAGAGCTGTATAACACTGTAGCGTTGCTGTGTGGATTTACAGGTGCCTGTTGGTTGAATAATTAATGTTCGACTTTCTCAGTTCGCGAGGGTCAAGCAGTGCAGGTGATGTGAACAGTAGTTTGTAACTTCCGTAATTTGAACATGTCCGACCTTCAGGCTCAGACCAATGAGCTGCCACATTACTAAGACCATTGAGCTGACTTACCCACAACATTACTAAGACCATTGAGCTGGCTTACCCACAACATTACTAAGACCATGTGACTGACTTACCCACAACATTACTAAGACCATTGAGCTGACTTACCCACAACATTACCCAGAACAGTTGGCTGACTCTCCCATAATCAGATCAGCGAGATGGTTTAATCAAGGCTAATATAGAGACCACAGGGTTGGCGTCTCTCTGGTCAATAGGGAAAGGAAGAGGGTATACTGCCGATGCTTGAGGAAGAATTTCAAATTATCAATAAGCCTCGTAGTCAGTTAAATTTCTCGACAATAAAAGTGCGAAAATACGTCAGTGAGATGCTAAGTTTACTGACACTTAAAATGGCAATAGTAATATGTGAATTGGATATCTAGTTAAGAGGTAAATAACAAACTTCCACAAATTGGTAATAACAGATGTAAGGTCAGTGACTTGGGAATGGTAGGAGGAAACTGAAAGCGTTTCTGGATATGAAAAGTGTTTGATACAAGTCAAGACGATGGCAGGGAAGAGGAGGGAGTGAATGAGGAAAGTTAGATTGGGAGGGGAGAGTGACGTATTACATCAATTAACGACTGGACGATGGCAGAGTGAGACGCACTTCTGTGACAACTACGAACACACAGATGACGACAGGCTGGGGGCTCTACTGATCCACTATTTATATTACGTGTGTAGTGGATCTCGATGATCCACCAGCTATAACGAGATGCTAGTAGTTCTAGTGATCCACCAGTTATATGGAGATGTGAGTAGTTCTAGTGATCCACCAGTTATATCGAGATGCGAGTAGTTCTAGTGATCCACCAGTTATATCGAGATACTAGGAGTTCTAGTTACCCACCATTTATAATCAGAGGCTGGGCATTACCTGTATAACAAGAGGTTGGTGGGTCTAACGATCCATCACTTAAAAAAAAAAAAAACAATGATCCACCAGTTAGAAAAAGAAGGTGGTCCCTCAAGTGATATGCCGCTTATAACAACAAACTTTAAAAACCCACGAGCCACAAGAGAATAGTGGCATCAGTTATACACGAGGCAAGGGACAAGCTCTAGTAGTTCAGTCTATGTAACCTAACCTAACCTAAACTGAAATTGGTGGTTTTAAATATTAACTAACTTCAAGAGAAGAAAAACTCGTTATAGTGATTTAGACGTTCTAAGGCATTGGGTGAGCCTTTTAATCGTACATTGTAAGTTACAGCTAGTGAACCAAAGTTCGATTCTCGGGCAGGGTGAAACTATCAGCAAGTATCTTTACGCCATTTGCCTGTCTACCCAGCAGTTATTGGGAACCTGCATGTTAATCGATTTGAGGATCGTGTTCCGGGGTAATGGTCAACCAGTGCAGTTGCCGAATTGTCCGGTCTTCTAGGTCTATTCCTTGACATGCAGCGCGTTAACTTAGGGTGTGATTGTTGTGTTGGTGACAGCTTCAACGCCTTAAACAAATTCACGCCTAGGTGACCCGAGGGCCGGCCTTCCTCGTTACACGAGGGATAACCATTAATTGTTTGACAAGTTACAAATTAGCAACAGGATAGAGACTCCTGTCAATAATTAGTTCTTGATATATTACAACATGGGATCTCATTTCACCTAATGATTAGGGTAAATTCGGTTATGTTAGGTTAGGTTAGGTTTTGGACAAGAGAATGATACTGAAGAAATATGAAAAAGAGAGAAGTGATTACTTAACATGCTATAAAGATGTTGGTTGTTGTAAACCTAAGAGGACCGAAACACATGAAAGGACACGCCCAGCACAGTATTAAA
Organism: Homarus gammarus; assembly: GCA_958450375.1. NCBI lineage: Eukaryota > Metazoa > Arthropoda > Malacostraca > Decapoda > Nephropidae > Homarus > Homarus gammarus. Next base: position 489,951 of record CAUDMG010003218.1, on the reverse strand, counting down.
GTATAGGCAAAATACATTAAAAGAGAAAACTTCACTTTATGGTCACTAACAAGATCGTCCAAGAAGTCGGGAGACCTGGCTGACCCTTAAACTCGTCCTCTCTCACAATTTTCGTCCACTTGTTATGATCCCTCACCTGAAAAGAAAGAGAAGAATATTATTGTTTCTAAGATGAGTGACCTATCGTGACTTATGAGAAACCTTGCACAAAAGCAATTACCTTGATACCACTCAATCTACTCATTTTATGTACTTGTTTTTTACCTTATTTCAGCTATATGGAAATTTTTCACTAAAGATGGAAGTGTTAGATCCCGAGTAAATTTATATATAATGTTCATAGGTGTACACACTATTATGACATGCGTTCGAAAGTAGTTAACTTGTAGACTAATAAATTATTATATAATTTGTAAGTAAAGAGCAAGTCTAAAATATCAGTACAGAAATTCACTGGTTTCAATATGTTGTTGTGACCGTTAACATTTATCAGAGCAGCTTTAGATGACAAAGTTGTCCAACAATCTCAAAACTTATTACAGATGAATGACACTGAATGACGATAACGCGGTCCTCGGTATCAGCACGCGCTACTTCTCCTGTTTACATTATTTATAATTCCCCTGCAGCTAAAGGATAACTCGGCGGCAGATGATCATCCCTGACAGTATCCCCCATAACGCATTTTATTTCGACTTACTATAACTACGTAAAATAAATACAATACTCACATTTTTTTATGCATGAATCTATGATGCCTAATCTGTATATGATGATGATAATGTCTTGCTTTAAAGGTAATATATGCCAAGGTATGAGAGAGGGAAAGGGGAAGTAGAGAGCTTATGTTGTGCATCCACTGTTCTTCTGGCCAAGTGATGATGTTTCAGACACGGATCTAAGACGGTGTTTCAATACCCCTGATTTATCTGCTAGGACTCCATCAACACAAGTCCATCTGGGAACTCACATCAAACTTGAGTCGTCCAACTGTACAGTCCAACTCCAAAAGCTTAGGTAGAAAGATAAAATAAAATATCAGTGGTCCTTAGAGTGTCACTTCTGACGGAAAATATAGCAGATTTGCAGAGATTTATCTCTTCTACGTATGTGATGTATTTTTCACAGATGACTATTATGAGTACAGCTTTTATGAGGTTAGGTTTGGTTAAGTGAACTATAAGCAACAATAACCTTTTTGTGGAGATAGCGTTGACAACACTAACTTACCTATCTCATGTTCTTAGACACTCTGTGACGCGCATGATCTTTTCTATATTGCCCACTTCACAAAGCAATGAAAATATATACAATAGCTAAAACAACTATTTGTGCAGGTGGGGGTCGATATGCTCCGAAATTTTACGTGTGACTAGTGACAGACTTCATGTACCAAAATTTATAGTCCATGGTTTCATATTGTTTCCCACAAAGTATGCACAAATAGCTGTTTTAGTTACTGTAGTACGTACATCTGAAGGAAACGTGACTGTGCAAGTCCTTTGTGGTAATGGCATGCAGCCTACGAGAATTTTCGAGGAATATTTGTACATATAGAGGCACCAACGGTAGACAAGCTCTCTGACCTTGCTTCAAAAGCGACGTTAATATGATAACAATTTGGCTCCAAAAATTTAAAGCATTGCTTAAACATTATTTTTCCTGCAAAATGTGTTACGGATTTTTCCCCAGAATAGCCTTCAGAGGTATTTTCCAAGTCTAGTGATTAATTCTCATGATCCAAACAGTCCTTTCCAGGAGCCATTCTGCTCACCCCACATAGGAAGGAGACTAGGAAGGGTGCTCTAAACATAATCTGCCTGAAGAACCAACCTGACTGGGCAACTGCACCCAGTAAGGTCACCCTTATGCAGTCGAAAACAATCATAATCACAGGTCAAAGCAAAAACAAATTATGTAACCTCTTATGGTCGCTGCATGGAATGTCAGGACCCTTCTGGATTCTGGCACAATTGAGAGTCCTGAAAGGACAATTGCCGTTGAGACAAAAGAGTTGTCTAGGTATAACATCGATATAGCAGCCATTATTCAGTCCGGGCTCCCAGAGGAGCCCTCAGCTCACAGAACGGGGTCCGGCTATACCTCCTTCTGGAAGGGTAAGCCTGCTACGGAGGGAAACCTCATTTATGGAGTTGACTTTGCCATTCGCCAATCCATCCTACACAGGCTAACTGAAATTGCTGTTGGGGTCAACGAGCGCTTCTTGACGCTCAGAGTCCCACTGAATTACTCATATCATGCCTTCTTCATCAGTGCATACGCCCTACACTGGATGCAGAGGATGATACCAAGGAGGCATTTTCCGCCGACCTTGGCAGACTGCTAATCTCTATCTTAATAAAGATAAAGTTGTGCTCCTAGGTGACTTCAATGCCAGAATTAGCAGAGATGCTGACTTATTGCAGGAAATCATAAGGAGAAATGTAGTAGGCAAGTGTAATCCCAACGGCTTACTCCTTAATAAGTGTGCTGAACACAACCTCACTATCACCAACACCTTGTTTAGGCAGGCCAACAAGTTCAAGAGCTCTTGGTAACACTCACGATCTAGACACTAGAGCATCTCATTGACTACATGGTTGTCAAAGAAGGAGATCGCCGGGATGTCCTCACCAACCAAACGATGCGTGGCTCGGACCACTGTGTCACAGATCTTCGGCTCGTCAGAGCCAAACTCTCCCTTCATGTCGCCCCATAACGGAGAAGGCAACAAGCCTCCACAAGAGGTTTTAATACCAAATATCTGGAGGAACTAGCGGTAGTACAGACTTTCAGACAGCAGCTCGACGAAGGGCTGATAAGTAATCCAACAACAAACAACCTAAATCCGAGTGACGAATGGGGTATGCTTGACCCTGTCATCACAAAAACCTGCAGCGAGTCCCTCGGTCGGATGACACAATACACCAGGATTGGTTTAATGATAATAACCTAGAAATCGATGTACTCGTCAGTGGTAAACGTTACCTTTTCACTAACTGTCAGAACAATGATCAGTCTCGGACAAAAGCAGATACCTTCCACGAGAAAAGAGTGATGGACCAGCCCGAACTTCACAATCTAAAAAACGAATGGTGGAAAAATAAAGCGTGTGAAACGCAAAAATTTACCTATCAAAACCAGATGCGTGACTTTTTCAATTCCATTAAAACAATGCATGTCCCAATTACTTATAATGCGACCCCCCTTCGCTCATCCAAGGAAGGCAACCGTCAGTGCTGGAAAGAACAATGGTGAGCATTCGCTGCCCAAACGAAACACTCGTGTGGATGTCCTGACTACCCATCAGGTCCCTCAGCACCAAGAGCTGACCCACCTTAGCTATCACCCATCCCGGGATGAGGTAGCTAATGCCATGAAGCAGATGAAAAATAACAAAGCCACAGGGCCTGATGGAATCCCAGCCTATGTGTATAAAACAGGAGGACCTCTGCTTACCAACAGTCTCCACTCTCTCCTGGAGAAAATATGGGAGAAGTCGGAATTGCCCCAAGATCTTAAAGACGCTTCAATCATCAACATTTATAAGAACAGGGGAAACCGGTCAGACTGTGGCAACTACCTCGGGATCTCGCTGTTGTCCATAGCTGGCAAGATTATCGCCCGAGTTTTCTGAAACAGACTACTTCCTGAGGTAGAAAACTTCCTCCCAGAATTTCAATGTGGCTTTAGACCATCACGTGGCACCACTGACATGATTTTAGCTGCCCGCCAGATACAGGAAAAGTGCCGAGAACAGTGTCGTAACTTGTACATAGTTTTCATCAATCTTACTAAGGCATTAGACTCGGTCAACAGGGAAGTCCTCTGGCGGACCCTCGATCATTTTGGCTGCCCATTAAAATTCAACGTCATTGTGATGCAACTTCACGATGTCATGAACGGCAGTGTCCTGCATAACGGCACCCAGTCTGAGTTATTCCCCATCCAAACAGGGGTAAAACAAGGATGGGTACTGGCGCCAACTCTCTCTTCCATTTTCTTGTCTGCCTTCTTTACTTGTGCCAGCGCCAACTTAGCCGGCGTGGTGGACATCGGGTACCGGAAGAAGGGTCTTTTCAATATAATACGACTCCAAACAGGAACAAAGATGTTGGCCGCTTCCATCACTGAAGTTCAGTATGCAAACGACCTCACCCTGAACGCGACCTACAGGAGATCCTGAACACCAACATAGATGCGTATGCACATTTCGGACCGCCCCTGGTTCAGTCACACCTCTACCATCCATCCAATTTAACCGTACTACCCTCACTAATGTTACCCACTTTCGGTATCTTGGCTCCCACCTGTCCACCACCGCCGACATCGAAGAAGAGATTCAACATCGGATCGGATATGCATCTCAAGCCTTTGGCAGACTCCGTACCTATGTCTTCAGCTGTAGGGAGCTGAAATTATCTACCAAGCTGCAGGTCTATCGATCAGTCGTCCTCCCACCCTGCTGTATGCAGCGAGACATGTGTCACATGTGGGGGGCACAGAAAGACACTTGAAAAGTTTCACCAGCGTAGTTTACGTTCCATCCCCCGAGTTCACTGGGAAGACAATAGAACAAATGCCAGTATTCTCGCTTACACAAACTGTAGGAGCATCGAGGCAACCACTATCCATGAACAACTACGTTGGACTGGCCATGATACCCACATGGACGACAGTATAGTGCCAAAGCTACTCTTTACACACACACACACACACACACACACACACACGTGTAACTTCCCCTGTGACTTCCTCTGAAGACTCGCATTTAGTTAGGGAATTACCAGATATTGTTAATGAGCTTCAAAGGTGATATCGTCATATTGAGACATCTTTGGTGGACACACTGTCGCCAGACCGTATACGTGACTAAAGCAGCTGCGTCGAAGCAGGCTAAATAAATGCTTACTACATGCTTGCTACGAAAACATCTCTGACCGCTGCGGGTCAATGAAAAATGCATAATGAAAACATATTCATCCATCGTGTATAATACTTTGGTTGCTATACTGGTTAAAGACTAAACATGAATAAACTTCTTACACATGCACGCACAAGCTCGAGCTCCTCAGTGTTTACTCAACATTCATACTTCCCAAACTCACCTATGGCTCCCTGACTGGTCTACCTCACTAAATGCCACACAACGGAAACAATTAGAAAAAGTACAAGAGAGGGCATGAAAGATTATTCTCTCCTTTTCTTACTCCACATAGCAAGAAACACTCAACACACTGAGAAGAGATGTGTGCGCTCGCAAGGCTAATAGGGCGTCGTGCGCTTGCAGCGCTAATAGGGCGTCGTGCGCTTGCAGGGCTAACAGGGCGTCGTGCGCTTGCAGAGCTAATAGGGCGATGTGAGCTTGCAATGTTAAAAGGGCGTCGTGTGCTTGTGTTGGTATATATATATATATATATATAAATATATATATATATATATATATATATATATATATATATATATAAATATATATATATATATGTATATATATATATATATATATATATATATATATATATATATATATATATATATATATATATATATATATATATATATATTAGTTCTTGATTTGATAAGTGGCAGGGCTGAAGTAAACACTTTGTTGGTTTTGCTTCATTGTAGAAAAATATAGTTTCACATGTACTGAGTTCAGTGGAGAATATATTGTACCTTTTCTGCTCAGGGAAAGGTCTTAGTGCACTTGTGTAGAAGAGCACTCAAGTGAGGTGTTCACTGGGTAACAAGTGATATGATAGTATCCCTCTCTCACACCAGGGAGAGGGTGGTCAGGCAGGTCTTAAAAAGTTAAAGTGTCAGATGTTTGTCGCTGAGCTGCGCTGACCAAGCTTGACCTCGCCCACTCCCCAGAGGAAATGTTAACTCACCAATTGATTCAAACTCATGGATGAATGACTTGGTGATTATATGGGAAATATACATTTGGGTAAATATTTATATAATACAAATTGTGCTGTTACATGCTCGCAACGCTAAGGAAAGTCATACATTCGCAACACTAAATGGGCGTCGTGCGCTCGCAACGCTAAAAGGGCGTCGTGCACTCGCAACGCTAAAAGGGCGTCGTACGCTCGCAAAGCTAAACGGGAGTCAAGAGCTTGGAATGTTAAAAGGGTGTAGTGCGCCCGCAATGTTAAAAGGGCGTCTTGCGGTCACAATGCTAAATGGGCGTCGTGCCCTCACAATGCTAAAAGGGTGTCGTGCTCTCGCAATGCTAAAAGGGCGTCGTGCCCTCGCAACGCTAAACGGGCGCGATGAGCTCACAACGCTAAAAGGGCGTCGTACGCTCACAACGCTAAAAGGGCGTCGTATGCTCGCAACAATAAATGAGCGACGTGCGCGCGCAACGCTAAAAGGGCATCGTGTGCTCGCAGTGCTAAACGGGCGTCGTGCTCTCGCAAAGATAAATGAGTGTCGTGCTCTCAGAACACTAAAAGGGTGCCGTGCTCTCGCAACACTAAACGGGCGTCTTGCACTGGCAAAGCTAAATGGGTGTTGTGCGCTCGCAACGCTAATAGGGTGCCGTGCTTTCGCAACCCTAAAAGGGAGTCGTGCCCTCGCATTGCACCAAAGAGAGGTGTATGGTTGTACCAATACAAAGAGTGTATTTCACAAAATAATAAAATAAAATAAAAATGGTCATATTTTTATTATACAATATCATAAACGTGGCCCATAATGTACAAAAGCTGCTGCAGGTTGTGGCAGCTTTTGTACTTTAAGGGGACTCATTTCGTTAATACTGACCCAGACTTACAGCACGCTCACTGAGGCCAATTGAAAATTTCACCATTCAGAAATATTTTTAATAAAGTTGGAATTTCTAAATTTAGTAATGATGGGTGATGGATGGTGTTAAGCATAGTGATGATGGATGGTGTTATATAGAGTGATGATGGATGGTGTTAAGTATAGTGATGGTGGTTGGTGTTAAGCATAGTGACGATGGATGGTGTTAGGTATAGTGAAGATGGATGCTGTTATATGTAGTGATGATGGATGGTGTTATATAGTGATGATGGATAATGTTATATGTATTGATGATGGATGGTGTTAAGGATAGTGATGATGGATGGTGTTAAGTATAGTGATGATGGATGGTGTTAAATATAATGATGATGGATGGTGTTAAAAAGAGTGATGAATGATGATGGATTGTGTAATATAGAGTGATGTTGGATGGTGTTATATAGAGTGATGATGGATGGTGTTATATGTAGTGATGATAGATGGTGTTAAGTATAGTGATGATGGATAGTGTTAAGTATAGTGATGATGGATGGTGTTATATAGAGTGATGATGGATGGTGTTAAGTATAGTGATAATGGATGAAGTTAAGTATAGTGGCAGTGGATGATATTCTATAGTGATGATGGATGGTGTTATATGCAGCGATGATGGATGATGGATGGTGTTATATGTAATGATGATGGCTGTTGTTAAGTATAGTGATGATGGATGGTGTTAAGTAGTGATGGTGGATTGAGTTATATATAGTGATGATGGATGGTATTATGTATAGTGATTATGGATGCTGTTAAATATGGTGATGATGGATGTTGTTATATATAGTGATGATGGATGTTGTTATATATAGTGATGATGGATGTTGTTATATATAGTGATGATGGATGGCATAAATAGTGATGATGGATGGTGTTATATTTAGTGATGATGGATGGTGTTATATGTAGAGATGATGGATGGTGTTATATGTAGTGATGATCTATATCTAAATAAAACAAAGAAGTCTGTCTGTTTGTCTGTGCGTCCGCACGAAAATCTCGGAAAGTACTCTACCAATCTGTAGTGATGATGGATGGCGTTATATGTAGTGATGATGGATGGTGTTATATGTAGTGATTATGGAAGGTGTTATGTACGTATAGTGATGATGGATGGTGTTATGTATAGTGATGATGGATGGTGTTATATATAGTGATGATGGATGGTGTTAAGTATAGTGTTGATGGAGGGTGTAAAGTATAGTGATGATGGAGGGTGTTAAGTATAGTGATGATAGATGGTGTTATATAGTGATGATGGATGGTGTTATATAGAGTGATGATGGATTGTGTTATATATAGTGATGATGGATGGTATTATAAGTAGTGATGAGGGATGGTGTTATATTTAGTGATGATGGATTGTGTTATATGTTGTGATGATGGATGGTGTTATAAGTAGTGATTATGGATGGTGTTATGTATAGTGATGATGGATGCGGTTTTATATAGTGATGATTTATGGTGTTTATATATATTGATGATGGATGGTGTCATAAGTAGTGATTATAGATGGTGTTATGTATAGTGATGATGGATGGTGTTATATAGAGTAATGATGGATGGTGTTAAGTATAGTGATGATGGAGGGTGTTAAGTATAGTGATGGTGGATGGTGTTAAGTATAGTGATGATGGATGGTGTTATATATGGTGATGATGGATGGTGTTATATATAGTGATGATTTATGGTGTTATATATAGTGATCATGGATGGTGTTATATAGAATGATGATGGATTGTGTTATATATAGTGATGATGGATGGTATTATAAGTAGTGATGATGGATGGTGTTATATTGAGTGATGATGGATTGTGTTATATGTTGTGATGATGGATGGTATGTATAGCGATGATGGATGCTGTTATATGTAGTGATGATGGGTGGTGTTATTTGTAGTGATGATCTATACCTATATTAAACAAAGAAGTCTGTCTGTTAGTCTGTTTGTCTGCACGAAAATCTCGGAAACTACTTTACCGATCTGAAGTGATGATGGATAGTGTTATATGTCGTGATGATGGATAGTGTTTTATGTAGTTATGATGGATGGTGTTATATGTAGTGATTATGGATGGTATTATGTATAGTGATGATGGATGCTTTTATATATAGTGATGATGGATGGTGTATTATATAGTGATGATTTATTGTGTTTTATATATAGTGATGATGGATGGTGTTATAAGTAGTGATTATGGATGGTGTTATGTATAGTGATTATGGATTATGTTATGTATAGTGATGATGGATGGTGTTAAGTATAGTGATGATGGAGGGTGTTAAGTATAGTGATGATGGATGATGTTAAGTATAGTGATGATAGATGGTGTTATATAGAGTGATGATGGTTGGTGTTAAGAATAGTGATGATGGATGGTGTTACAAGTAGTGATTATGGATGGTGTTATGTATAGTGATGATGGATGCTGTTTTATATAGTGATAATTTATGGTGTTTTATATATAGTGATGATGGATGGTGTTAAGTTAAATGATGATGGATAGTGTTAAGTATAGTGATGATGGATGGTTTTATATATAGTGATGATGCATGGTGTTATATATAGTGATGATGGATTGTGTTATATATAGTGATGCTGGATGGTATTATAAGTAGTGATGATGGATAGTGTTATATTTTGTGATGATGGATGGTGTTATATAGTGATGATGGATACTGTTATATGTAGTGATGATGGATGGTGTTAAGTATTGTGATGATGGATGGTGTTAAATATAGTGATGATGGATGGTGTTATATAGAGTGATGATGGATGGTGCTATATGCAGTGATGATAGATTGTGTTAAGTATAGTGATGATGGATGGTGTTAAGTATGGTGATGATGGATGGTGTTATATAGAGTGATGATGAATGCTGTTAAGTATAGTGATAATGGATGATGTTAAGTATAGTGGCGGTGGATGATGTTCTATAGTAATGATGGATGGTGTTATATGTAGTGATGATGGATGGTGTTAAGTATAGTGATGATGGATGGTGTTAAGTAGTGATGGTGGATTGAGTTATATATAGTGATGATGGATGGTATTATGTATAGTGATTATGGATGCTGTTGAATATCGTGATGATGGATGGTGTTATATATAGTGATGATGGATGTTGTTATATATAGAGATGATGGATTTTGTTATATATAGTGATGATGGATGGCATAAATAGTAATGATAGATGGTGTTATATTTAGTGATGATGGATGGTGTTATATGTAGAGATGATGGATGGTGTTATATGTAGTGATGATGGATGGTGTTATGTATAGCGATGATTGATGCTGTTATATATAATGATGGATGGTGGTAGGTATAGTGATGATGGATGGTGTTATATAGAGTGATGATGGATGGTGTTAAGTATAGTGATGATGGATGGTATTATAGGAAGTGATGATGGATGGTGATATATTTAGTGATGATGGATGGTGTTATATGTAGTGATGATGGATGGTGTTATATGTAGTGATGATGGATGGTAATAACTATAGTGACGATGGATGATGTTATATAATGATGATGGATGGTGTTTTATGTAGTGATGAAGGATGGTGTTATATGCAGTGATGAAGGATGGTTTTATATGTAGTGATGATGGATGGTGCTAAGAACAGTGATGATGGATGCTTTATATATAGTGATGATGGATGGTGTTAGGTATTGTGATGATGGATAGTGTTAAGTATAGTGATGATGGATGGTGTTAAGTATAGTGATGTTGGATGGTGTTATATATAGTGATGATGGATTGTGTTATATATAGTGATGATGGATGGTATTATAAGTAGTGATGATGGATGGTCTTCTATTTAGTGATGATGGATGGTGTTATATGTAGTGATGATGGATGGTGTTATATGTAGTGATGATGGATGGTGTTATATGTAGTGATGATCTATATCAATATCAAACAAAGAAGTCTGTCTGTCTGTCTGTGTGTCCGCACGAGAATCTCGGAAACTACTTTAAAATTCTGTAGTGATGATGGATGGTGTTACATTTAGTGATGATGGATGTTGTTATAAATAGTGATGATGGATGGTGTTACATGAAATGATGATGGATGGTGTTATGTGTAGTGATTACAGATGGTGTTATGTCTAGTGTTGGTGGATTGTGTTGTATATAGTGATGATAGAAGGTGCTTTATATAGTGATGATGGATGGTGTTATGTTTAGTGATTATGGATGGTGTTATGTAAAGTGATGATGGATGGTGTTATATATAGTGATGGATGGTGTTATATATAGTGATGATGGATGCTATTATATGTAGTGATGATGGATGGTGTTAAGAATGGTGATGATGGATTGTGTTATACATAGTTATGATGGATGGTGTTATATGAAATGACGATGGATGCTGTTATATGTAGTGATTATGGATGGTGTTATATATAGTGATGATGGATGGTGTTATATATAGTGAACATAGATGGTGTTTTATGTTGTGATTATGGATGGTGTCATTTATAGTGACGAAGTTTGCTGTTATATATACTGATGACGAATGGTGTTATAAGTAGTGATTATGGATGGTGTTATGTATAGTGATGATGGATGCTGTTTTATATAGTGATGATGGATGGTGTTATATATAGTGATGATGGATGGTGTTATATATAGCGATGATGGATGGTGTTATATATAGTGATAATGGATGGTGTTTTATGTAGTGATGATGAATGGTGTTATGTACAGTGATGATGGATGTTGTTATATATAGTGATGATGAATGGTGCTATCTTTAGTGATGATGAATGTTGTTATATGTAGTGATTCTGGATGGTGTTATATGTAGTGATGATGAATGGTGTTATATGTAGTGATGATGACTGGTGTTATATGTAGTGATGATGCATGGTGTTATATGTGGTGACGATGAATGGTGTTATATGTGGTGACGATGAATGGTGTTATATGTAGGGATGATGGATGATGTTATATGCAGTGATGATGAATGGTGTTAAATGTAGTGATGATGGATGATGTTATATGTTGTGATGATGCATAGTGTTATATCTATTGATAATGGGTGGTGTTATATGTAGTGATGATCGATGGTGTTATATGAAGTGATGATGGATGGTGTTATATGTAGTGATGATGGGTGATATATGTAGTGATGATGGATGATGATATATGTAGGAATGATGGATGGTGTTATATCTATTGATGATGGGTGGTGTTATATGTAGTGATGATCGATGGTGTTATATGAAGTGATGATGGATGGTGTTATATTTATTAATGATTGATGGTGTTATATGTACTGATCTCAAAAAAACTCCAACCAACCCGACCCGACCCATCTGAGAGAACGAGAGAAAAACTAATGGTCACCCCGGACGCACATATGTAGAAAAGTGGCCTCGTGAAAGAGCCGCCGGGAGGGCGGCGTTTCTCCTAGTCATTACATATAACACCATGCGGTATCACTATACTTAACACGATTCATCACTAAAATTATCCCCATCAACTATCACTGTACTTAGCACAATCCATCGTCACTACCTATAACAGCATCCATCATCACTACCTATAGCACCATCCATCATCACTACCTATAGCACCATACATCATCACTACCTATAACACCATCCATCATCACTACCTATAACACCATCCATCATCACTACCTATAACACCATCCATCATCACTACCAATAACACCATCCATCATCACTACCTATAACACCATCCATCATCACTACCAATAACGCCATCCATCATCACCACCACCAATAACACCATCCACCATCACTACCTGTAACACCATCCATCATCACTGCATATAACACCATCCATCATCAATACATATAACACCATCCATCATCACTACCAATAACACCATCCATCATCACTACCTATAACACCATCCATCATCACTACCTATAACACCATCCATCATCACTACCAATAACACCATCCACCATCACTACCTATAACAACATCCATCATCACTACCTATAACACCATCCATCATCACTACCAATAACACCATCTATCATCACTACCTATAACACCATCCATCATCATTACCAATAACACAGTCCATCATCACTACCTGTACCTCCATCCATCATCACTATACCAAGCACCATCCTCCCATCACTTTACTAGACACCATCCATCATCACTATTTATAACACCATCCATCATCACTATGTACAATACCATCCATCATCACTATGCTGTATATAGCACCATACCATCACTATATGTAACACCATCATCACTATACCTAAACACAGTCCATCATCACTACATATAATGCCTTCCATCAACACTGTACCTAACAACATCCATCATCACTATGCTTGACACCATCTGTCATCACTATTGTTATAAACTGAACTTGATTTTCTACTAAATATAGAAATTCCAACCTCATTAATTACTGTATATTTCTGAATGGTCAAATTTTGAATTGGCCTCAGTGAGGGTGCTGTAAGTCTGGGTCAGTAATAATGTTATGACTTCCCATAAAGTACAAAAGATACCACAGTCTGAGGTATCTTTTGTACTTTATGGGGCCCTGGACCACAGGCCACCATTATGATATTATATAATACAAATTGGACTTGAATCCTTATTTTGCGGCTGCGCACCTCTCTCATGGCGTTGCGGCCGTGCACCTCTCTCGTGGCGTTGCGGCCGCGCACCTCTCTCGTGGCGTTGCGGCCGCGCACCTCTCTCGTGGCGTTGCGGCCGCGCACCTCTCTCGTGGAGTTGCGGCCGCGCACCTCTCTCGTGGCGTTGCGGCCGTGCACCTCTCTCGCAAAGCTTCTATACCTACAAGATGGTGGCCCGTGCAAAGGATTATGGGAGTTGTGACGTCACTACAAGCTAGAAGTTGTGTATCACCACAGTGCTACCCGGTGAGTGAGCCTCGGTGATGATTAGTCTTTTCTTGTGGGATTACCCCATAAAAGCACAGGTCAATGACCCACATCAGGGCCTGGGGGTAAAAATATAATAATTAATAAAAATTACAGAACAAAAATGTAAAAATATTAAGTAATAATAATAATAATAATTACTGGTCTCTTTTTCTTAGTTCTTGGTTTGTGGGTACCTGTGGCTGGCTCATTGCTGTCTTTAGGTTTACTTGTTACTGCACAAACCAAAACGTCCCTAGAAAAACCTCCCTTATGATTAATAAGTTCCTGAAACTACATAAATGTAATATCAGGAGTTGTAATAGCTTCAGACACCTTACGCTTAACCTGTGTAGGAACACTACGTAAAATTATACTAAATTGTAAAAACTTGACAATGAACTAAGCTCACGTACCAGGGTTACTCACGTTAACTGTAGGTAGGTCTACCCATGCAGACTTTGTGAGTGAGTTAAGTAAGCTTTGCCTTGCGGGATTAACACGCACTAAGAACTGTGAGGGTTTTTCACCAGAGTTACGTTCCATTGTCAAATAATCATGCAACGTTGAAAAATTCTGTGTGGGGTTATTGGAACACGCTGATCCCCAAGCTTTATTAAATTCATCCCAGTTAGAGATCTTACTCATCTCTCCCGTTGACCCAAAACGGCGAAGGCAGCAAGCCTCCAGAAGACTTAGCGACTGGAGGATCAAGCGGTAGGACATGCTGTCAGAGAGCAGCTTGAAGATGGGTTGATAAACAACCCGAAAACAAACAACCTAAATCCGAGTGCCGATTGGGGTATCCTCCTCGAAGCTGCCATGACAAAAACCTGAAGCGACATTCTCGGCCAGATTGAAAGAAAACACCAGGAATGGTTTGAAGAAAATAACCAGGAACACGACATATTCGTCAATGGCAAATGGGCTGCTTTCACTGACTGGCAGGAAAACGCCCTCAGTCTCTGACCAAAGCTAATACTTTCCGCCAGACGAAAGCGATGGCCCAGCGCAAACTTCGCAATCTAAAGACCGAATGGTAGAAAAAAATTTGTATGAAACACAAAAAATAGTGGATCAACAAAAGATGCATGAATTTTCAATTTCACTGAAACAATGTATGGCCCAATTACTCATGCGTTGGCCCCCTCCGCTCATGAGAAAGTAAGCCGAAACACCGATGTGGATGTCCTAACTACCAAGCAGGTCCCTCAGCACCCAGAGCTGCCTCACCCCTGCTATCCTTCATTTCGTGATGAGGTAGCTGTTGCCATCAGCAGAAGTGTATAAGGCATGAGGACCTCTGCTTACCAGCCCTGTCCACACTCTCATGGAAAATATGTGGAAGAAGGACGTAATCCCCCTGTAAAGGCCTGGCCTTTGGGATATAATTCCCTTGCCAGCCTAATCGGGATCTTATAAAAAGGAAAGTCAAGAACTATGGGTTTCCAAGGTGTAATAAACAACCGTTAGAGATTGACATCTCTTTACTACGAAAATAATCATAATAATTTAACTCTGACACCACTCACAGAAATATTAAATAAACAGCACTGGAGTCAAACAATTACTTGAAACAAAACAATCAAGACAACAAAGTATAGGTATTTCTTACGGCTGCTGATGAATCTTTCTCCTAACCAGCACGATGGAATGTTCTGGTACCGAGGTGATCCACTCTCAGGGGGAAGGTCCAGGGCAACTTCCTCACTTGGCGGGTGGCGAGGCGACGTTTGCAGGTGGTGAGGCGGCGGTGTCAGGTGGCGAGGAGACTTGCGCTGGTGGCGAGGAGAGTTTTAAGGGTTCCGGGTCGTTAGGGTCACGAACTCCGGGAACATTACCAATGAAAACACTAGCGAATTTAATGGGCGCTCTTACCACATCAGACCAATCAATGAAATAGGGGCAACGTAGGTACCGCCTCCTAACAACAGGGAACTGGTCAACACGGCCTAAATATTCGGCGACACTAACCTTCGAGCAGCTGGAGACGTCAGCATCAGGCAGGGCTTCCTCAGAGACAATAATACACGAGCAACCGGTGTCTGTAATGATAGTAGATGCCCAAGACCCATTTATCCTTCCACTGACACAATAACGGGGACAGCTCCTATCTTCCAAACAGAATCCGACCTTGTAGCTGGGCTGATGAATTTTGGTAGATTTGAAGGCGCGGGGATTCCTGGGACAGCGAGAACGAATGTGCCCTTCTTCTCCGCAATTGTGGCAGAGGCACGGCCGGTAAACTTCTCCTCACTACCCCTGGGAATGGTTCCTCGGAGGCACATGGCTTCGTGTTCTTCACTGGAGGAGTGCGAGACTCGGGGTAGGCATTGCGAGCGGTCGCCCAGTTGTCAACAAGTTGTACAGCTTCTCCTAGCGTCACTGGCCTGCATTCTTTGATGGATATTCTCAGGTCTGGCTGTAGAGAAGACAGAAACTGATCCAATATCATAAAGTTAGTGAGAGACACAAAGGTTTCATCAACCTCTGACGCCTCTAGCCATTGTTGAAACAAACGACCCAGGTGGATTGAAAATTGTTGGTTTGTGTCCTCTGCCCTCATCTTTGCTCTGCGGAAATCGACACGATAACCATCAGAAGTCTTGTTAAAACCTCTAAAGAGAGCTTGCTTCAACAAAGAGCAATCTCTAGCGATGTCGGCAGACAGGGACGTATAAATCTGCACAGGTTTCCCCACTCAGTAGGCTACCCAATCTTACAGCATTGCTATCTTTGTCCACACCAAGCAGCTCAGCTACGCGTTCAAACCTAAGAAGGTAGGTGGCGATGTCTTCACCTTCACGATATACAGGCAAACTAGGTTTTACAACATATCTTGTATTGGGCCAGAGGATTCTGGTCTACTTTGAGCATTAATCCTAGCTAGTTTTATGTCCTTTTCTGCTTGCAACTTAGCTAATTCGAACTCACTCTCTCTCTGTTGCGTTCCTCTCTCGCTCTCTCTGTTGCGTTTCTCTCTCTCTTTGTTCAGTTCCTCTCTCTCGGCAGCCTGTTGGGTGATCACACACCGACCAACCTCCGCACCTGTCAGACCCAGGACCACCGCTTGATCTCTCAACTCCTCAAAACTAGACAAAATGATACAAAAGGTCAAGAGCCAAAGTGACAAATTAAACAACTTACCCCGCAACTAGCCAAAAGTAACTACTTAGTGGCTCAATCAAACCATTAAATGGTTCGATCCGGCTTGAGGAAACCTTGTTTCACACCCAGTCCAGTTAAATCACCCCAGGGAAAAGAACCGCACCAGGTGAATCAACAACAAAGTGCTATGGCAGCATCCACAGTGCACCCCAACCAGCACTAATTGAATCCTCTAGTATGAGGGAGAGCAACAAAATTAGCACAACAGAAGGAAGGGATGAGCACCAAACAACACTTACTTCCGGGCCTTTTCAGCAAGCGGTGCGCACACGGCGACTTACAACAATCACGGGTAACGAATATTAACCCTCAGAAACCAAGGTTAGAGACTATCCTTGCAAGGTTGCCTGGCCCTTGGGATATAAATCCCTTGCCAACCTAATCAGGATCTTATAAAAAGGAAAGTCAAGAACCATGGGTTTCCAAGGGGTAACAAACAATAGTTAGAGATTGACATCTCTTTACTACGAAAATAATCACAATAATTTAACTCTGACACCACTTGCACAATATATTAAATAAGCAATCAATGCGACAAAGTACAGGTAATTCCTACGGCTACAGATGAATCTTTC